>CM061068.1:127835696-128435696 GCA_030762895.1 Sophora flavescens
ATAAACTATTTAAGAATTTTCAAGTAAATCTCTAAACTTTAAAAGTTTATAATTAAAATTTGATGATAAAGAATTTTTTTTAATTAGGTGCATAGGCTTTATTCCATTTAATCACCGTTAGCGAGAAGGTGATCCGACATTTTTTTTATCCCCAAATGTCATTTTAGGGTTTCCTATACCCCTCCAACGATTCCTTGTCCCTTCTTCTGCTCACTACTTTAGTGCCTGTTTGTATTGAATTATTTTGAACTCCAACTGGCGTTTAAACCTCTGTTAGGAGGAAGCTCCGAATTGGGGCTTTGTTAAAAAATGAATTTATGTGCATTGGAACAAGTGTTTTCCCTATAGTGTTAGGAAAAATTAAAACAAACAAAGCCTTAGTCTTCAGCTGCTGCATCTTCTCACTTTCTCCTGGTTCCTTTTTTTATTTCTTTGGTTGCTGCTGTCACCATGTCCCAATCGTCATGTTCCACCCAGTCCTCTGCAGCGCTCTGCTATATAAAAGAATATAGATACTCACTAACAAGTAACAATCCCGTGAGCTTAGTTGGGTTCCTAGTCCAAAGTCCAAACCCTTCATTGAATAACCACTTGGGTTTCTCTCAATTTCTCTTTCACTATATAAAGTCTCTTACTTTATTCAAAAGAAAAAGAAAATGAGACCGAGTTAAGTTCTGCAACTACTTAACACTTCTTTTTAAAGGCTAAAGCTTGCTGAACTATAACGTTAGCGGGAGCACGTACCACAACAGTTAAAAGGCAAGATTATGGATTTTGACTTGAGGGAACTTTGAATGAGTTGGGGACATAGAGTCTAATGTGGTCATGAACAGCTATATGGCCCAGAGGGTATAAGGAATATACCATCCAAATTTAACGGTTGTTTAAACGGAACATGGTCTTAGGCTCAATTAAAAAAAATCTAGGAGAAGGGACCCAATTAAAAAAAAGAATTTCTTATGATCAGGGTCTCAATTATAAATTTTTAAAGTTTCGGGATCTATATGAAAATCCTCAAATGGTTCAGGGATCCATAGAGTAATTAAATCTAAAAAATACACGTCTCACTATCTATTACTACATAATGTAATATAGTATTTTTTTTAAAAAAAAGACTTAAGATAGTATAAAAAATATTAGAAAAGATAATGAGAAAAATCACTATATACAACAATAATAAAATAATATAATATAAAGCTAAGTAGAAAATTTTATTATTTTAAATAATAATAAAATAATAGGATATAAAATTTTAAGAAAATTCTCTATTTATACAAATAATGAATAGTAAAAGATTTTTTTTCCAAAAGATAATAAAACTGAATAGAAATAGGATTAAAATAATATGCATTGTTAGTGTAAAACTTAACAATATTAATATTGTTTTATCTTGTTAAAAAAAAAAATTTAATACAGTTTTATCAAAATATCATTGGATGTCAGCGTAAAACTCTTCTATATACTAACCATGTAAAGAAATCAAACTTTTAGAAATAATTATTATTTAAAATAAGTATAAAATAATGAGAAATAAAATTTACGGAAAAATTAATATCTATAATGATGTTAAAATAATAATATAAACAAGGTATGAATAAATAATAATTACTATTTGAAATAAGGTTTAATTTTTGAGTTGGTCCCTAAATTATTTGAAAACTTTCAAGTAGGTCCCTAAATTAAAAAAATTTCTAATTGGATCCCTGAACATATATAAAACTTTTAATTGGGTCCTTGGACATATATAAAATTTTCAATTGGATCCCTGGAGTAGCAAATACGTTAGTGTAGCGTGAAATAGAACGAAATATCTGTGAATTCCATCAAGTTGGACACTTATATCAGCAATTTGTGCATAATTATGTTGAGAATTTTAGACATCTAATCAAGTAATCAACCATATTTTTCATGCATATACATGAGTATGATTTCGAATGAACCAGCAATTTATGGTTGATTACTTGAATAAATTTCCCAAATTCTAAATAATTATGCATAAATTGCTAATATGAATGACTAGCTTGGAGGGACTTACAAATATTTCATCCAATTTCACGGTTCACTGACGGATTTGCTACTCCAGGGACCTAATTGAAAATTTTATATATGTTTAGGGAACCAAATAGAAAATTTTTTAGTTCAGGGACCTGATAAAAATCACTATATACAACAATAGTAAAATAAAATAATATAAAACTAAGGAGAAAATTTTATTATTTTAAATAATAATAAAATAATAGGATGTAAATTTTAAAATAGTAAAGATAAAACTGAATAGAAATAGGATAAAGATTGTATGTATTGTTAGTGTAAAAAGTTTCACACTGTCATTTATTAATATTTTGATATTTATGCTTTTATTTTAATAATTAAGAAAGAGGAACAACAATAATACTGTTTTGCCAAAATATCATTGGATGTCAGTGTAAAACTCCATTATACTACCGATAGAAATCAAACTCCTAGAAATAATCATTATTTAAATAATTATAAATAATGAGAGATAAAATTTAGGGAAAAATCAATACCTATAATAATGACAATAAAGTAATAACATAAATTTGAGTTAAAATTTTACTTTTTGAAAAAAAAAAAAATCATCATGAACAAGGTATGACCGTATGAGTAAATAATTATTATTATTTAAATAAAATTTAATT
The DNA here is from genome assembly GCA_030762895.1 of Sophora flavescens. NCBI lineage: Eukaryota > Viridiplantae > Streptophyta > Magnoliopsida > Fabales > Fabaceae > Sophora > Sophora flavescens. Next base: position 127,838,357 of record CM061068.1, read on the forward strand.
ATTGAGTTGATACATGAACTATTTGAGAATTTTCAAGTAGGTCCTTGAAATAAAAAAGATTCTAATTGGATCCCTGAACATATATAAATTTTTTAATTGGGTCCTTGGATGTATATAAAATTTTCAATTACACCCCTTGGGTAGCAAATCAGTCAGCGTATCGTGAAATTGAACGGAATATCTGTAAATTTCATCAAGTTAGACACCCATATTAACAATTTGTGCATAATTATTGAGAATTTTGAACATCTGAGCAAGTAATTAACCAAAAAATTATATATATACACAAGTATGATTTCGAATGCACCTGCAATTTGTGTTCACTGATTGTCCAAGCGTGGAGCCTGGTGGCCCGCAGTGTGGAGGATCATTATTGGGACAACTTGGAAACCCAACTTCATTTGTTGCTTGAGTTTAATTGATATATATTATCAGTATAAAGATTTTTTATACTGTCAATTAATAATAAATCATCACGTTATTAAAAATCTTTTATTTTTATTCAAATCATCTTAAAAATTATTCATATAAGGGTGGCAAATGGATGGATCGGATAAATATTTATTCGGATCTTAACGGATGGATTAAAAACAATCCATTAATCCATTATAATCAATTAAAAATTCATTAAAAAAAATTCAATCCATCCATGATCCATTAAATAAAATCTATCCGATCCATCCATTAACAACTTTTCACGAATGAATATCAAATCCATCCACTAAAATTTATTTTAAGAAATTAAATAATTTTATATCTCTTTTTTTCATCCATAAAATATTTTTAAAAATAAAATAATTTGTAAAAAAAATTAAAATATTATCTCTATTTCTCCCTCGCTCTCCTCTTTCTTCCTCTCTCAACCCTTTCTCTCCCTCCCTTTTTTCCTACTCTCTCAATCTTTACTCTCTCCCCACTCTATCTCACGACCGTTTTATATCACGGCCATTTTTCTATTATTATATGGGAGTTATTGATTATGTATATCTACAGAGGTTGTTTTGCCACAATGTTCCATGACATTGTTTTATAAAACTTGTTACAACTTTCTGTGCTTTCAATTAGCTAATACTTTTTTTTTAAATGTTTCTCAACAAAAAAAAGGCAATGAAAAAAGAAAACGTACGGGATAACATGGACTACAACGGGTGCTTGAGAACAATTAATTAGTTAAGACTTGATGTAACAAAAAAAATAAAAAAAAATGCAGATAAATAAAATAAAAAATAGTGAAGAAAAAAAATAATAGGGAACAGAAGAAAAAATTAGATGGAGTGTTTTTTTTTTTTGTTACAAATGGAGTTTTTTTTTATTTGGTGAAAAATAATATGAAAAAAATAAATTGGTTTTGGAATGGATAAAAGTTGATCTATTACATTTTTGATTGTTGGTCTAATGTATTTTAAAAAATATTGGATGGATCATAAACTATCCACTAAAAAAATAATCCAATCCATTTATGTTATTTTTTTACAAATGAATGGATTGAATGGATTTTCTTATGGATGGACTGGATGGATGGTGGACAAATGAATCATTTTACCATCCCTTATTTCATATCATGATTTGTAATTAGTTGACAGTATAAAAAACTTTACAATTCTTGTGGCTTCTCTAATACAGAGGCCAGCTATTTTAGGTAATTTTTACGCACCTCAACTACTCCATTTTACTAATCTAATAAAAGGTATCACCATGTAACCTTGGTTCGTTTTCTTTTTCCTATAGAACCAATTGTGAATCCAAGAAAATGTGGCCTTGACCGTAAGTTAGCTCTATCAATGTGAAAGACGGACAAAGCTTTTTTTTGTTTTTTTATGAATATAAGACGGACAAGGCTTTCACATAAGGAAGGATGCATCCAAACTTACATTGAACTCAAAAACATTTATGGTCTAGGATATTTTATATGTAGATTCGGTTTGCTCTCAAGTTTGATTCTTGGCAGCATTAAATTAATGCTTGGCCAGTAAAAGTCACACCTTACAAACAGTGATTAGTTCTTCGTTGATAGTATTAGAATACACTGGGTTTAGATAAAAAAAAAACTCAAAAACATTTTACTCCATAACTTCAAAACATGGTATTCCATATTTCGAATTTTCTCCTTGCACTGATTTCTATTTCTTCCCCGCTTCAAAACTTGTGTCTCGCTTCACGCACTATTAAATATTAAATCATTTTTTTTAAAAAATAAGGTGATAAGTCATCATAAATTTATTAATTAAATAAAAAAAGGAAACAAGAACATGGAGGACAAAAACCAAAACTCATGCAAAATAATGGAGAATCAAGCATACCTAGAATTATCTTTTTTTTATTCAGTTTCAAGTTATACTTCTTCTGAGATTTGGACGTAACCACCGTGAAACCATCATCGGTAACATTATCATTATTTTGCTCTCTTTCCTTAGAAGTACTTGCATCTTTTTGTTTTTCCAACCAAGCATATAAAACATTAAAATCATTCTGAACAACAGTTGGAAGAGTGTTAAGATCTTGAATATTAATCTCAGGAGTCTCAAGATTCTTACCACTAACTGTTAAATCACAGGTAACCTTGGAATGCACGGACACCGGAGACGGAGTACCCTTCGAACTAATTGTTAAATTACTGGTAGCTATGGAATGCTGGGGCGCCGGAGTATCCTTGATTGTAGAATCAACATTAATTGCAGCAGAAGTTAGGATCTACTCTGTAGAGCCATTGACAGCATTTATTGCAATCGAAGATGAGTTCTTTGGAATGAAATTTGAGAGGGAATATTAATTTCTCTTCAACAGGGAGGCCTCCTCTTGAAAATGATTCTTGTTCATTCATGAATCTCTAATATTTTAGATGATCTGGAGCCATGCACTATGATATATATAATTTTTATATTACCTCGTTCAAATTGTTTTACGCTTAAAGCTTGTTGGGAAAAATTAAATTTGTCCGTTTCAATTGTTTTTGGTGTAATAAGTTATTTTGGGAATAATTTGTTATGTTTGGATAATGAGCTTATTTTTTTAAAATGCTTTTTTTTTTGGACAAAAAAACTGTTTTATGCCATCTAGTTTGTTTTAGCTTAAAATTAATGTGATTTGATTATTTTTCATTCTCAAAACTTTTTTTCCCATGTACCATTACAAAACTAACTTCTAAACAAATATTATTAAATTATACAAATAACTTTATACCATTTTTCGTAATTTATTATATTAAAGTGATTTTTTTTCCATCATTCAAACGAAATAGATTATCTTAAAATTGTTTTTCAACAAATATACTCAAACAAAAATAGATTCTAATTATAATCGATTATCACAATATTCAGCATAATCTCTTTCCCAAACACTTAGTTTCAAATGAAGAAAATACCATGCATAATTATTGTCCTTCCAGAGTCTAAGTTAAAAGAAATTGAAAGAAAGTGCTTATAATTAACTATATTAGCTCATAACTATGGTCCGTCGGTAATGTTTAATAAGAATTTGTATATTATTATTATTTGTTTGAAAACATATTTTAATAGAGTAAATTAGAATAAGATTTAATGGGATGTTAAAATTATTTTACACTATCAATCAATCATGTATTATCACATATATAATGATATATGATAAATTGATATTAATAAAAAAAAAATTATATTGCAATACATCAAAATTAAACTCATTATAATAGTGAACCGATTAAATAATTTATGCACGTGATATGATTGGCCATATTTTTAATTTCGTCTGGTTGATATTAAACCACTCAAAAATTCAAAGTTATAAAAAACGACTTTTCAACTCAATATTTGGAATAATGTAGTGGTGGTGAGAAGAAGTTGATGTGTGATGTTAGAGACCTTGAATTTCCAAGGAGACCTACACATTGTCTAAGATCGAATCAACCTCGTTAGTTGATCAGAATTTATAAAAGGGAGAGATAACATATGCTCAAAGGCAAAAAAAAAACTTTCTTCAACCTTAAACCATTTGTTAAAAGGGTTGCATCTCATAATCATCTACAATGAGAATCAACTTAATGTTATGGCTTTCCATGCTACCCTTCTGCCTCATCAATATCACTATGGTGACTGGCCATTGTCTTAGCCATCAACAATCTTTGTTGCTCCACTTGAAGAACAACCTTTTATTCAACCCAACCAAGTCCACAAAATTGATTCACTGGAACCAAAGTGATGATTGCTGTGAATGGAATGGTGTTGCATGCAACAAGGGACATGTTATAGCTCTTGACCTGAGCCATGAATTTATCTCTGGAGTTGAAAATGTAAGTAGCCTATTCAACTTGCAATATTTACAAAATTTGAATTTGGCTTACAATGAATTTCATTCTGAGATTCATCCTGAGTTCAAAAAGTTGAAGAAGCTGAGGTATTTGAACTTATCACATGCTGGCTTTGAGGGGCAGATTCCAATTGAGATCTCTTACCTATCAAAGTTGGCAACTCTTGATATGTCTACCACATTCACCTCACAACATGCTTTAAAACTTGAGAAGCCAAATATTGCTTTACTTGTGCAACACTTTACAGAAATCAAAGAACTATATCTGGATGGCATAGCAATATCTGCCAAGAGAAAGGAGTGGAGCCATGCTGTATCTTCACTACAACATCTACAAGTATTGAGCATGTCATCCTGTAATCTCTCTGGTCCTTTAGATTCTTCATTTGCAAAGCTTCAGTCTCTCTCAATACTTAGACTGAACCAAAACAATTTAGCAAGCCCAGTGCCAATGTACTTTGGGAATTTGTCTAATTTAACCACCCTGCAACTTAGTGGCTGTGGATTGGGTGGAGTCTTTCCAAAAAATATCTTTCAAATACAATCACTGCAGGTGATTGATCTGTCTCAAAATCTGGGTCTTCATGGTTCTCTACCAAATTTCCCACATCAAGGATCTCTCCACAACTTGAACCTTAGCCATACAAATTTCTCAGGATCTTTGCCAGAGTCTATTCAGAATTTGAGGCAGTTGTCTGCATTAGATGTATCAAACTGCCAGTTTAATGGGACAATTCCCAATTCAATGTCATACCTCACCCAACTTGTTCATCTAGACCTGTCATACAATAACATCACTGGTCCTCTTCCTTCTTTTAATAGGTGCAAGGCTCTAACAATTTTGTCACTCAATCATAATGGTTTAGAGGGTACAGTTCCATCTACCCATTTTGAGGGTCTTATCAATCTTGTAAGCATTGATTTAGGACATAACAACCTTGATGGAGGAGTCCCCTCATCTCTGTTTAGACTTCCATCTCTTCAAAAACTCATGCTTTATTACAACAATTTTGAGGGTACATTAGATGGATTCCCAAAAGCTTCTTCCTCATTAATAGAGATGCTTGATTTAAGTGGTAACAAATTCCAAGGGCCTATTCCTGTGTCTTTCTTCCAACTGAAAAGACTCCATTTGCTTCTACTTTCCGCAAACAAGTTCAATGGTAGTATACAACTTGATATGATTGGGGTGCTGCCAAATTTGAGGAGACTCGATCTTTCACACAACAACTTGACAGTTGATACTAGAATTAGGAATGACCGTGATGTGTTTCCCAATCTGAAATCTCTTTGGTTGGGTTCATGCAATTTGAAAGCATTCCCTGACTTTTTGAGGAATCAATCCACATTACTCTTCCTAGACTTATCCAGCAACAAGATTGAAGGAACAATACCCACATGGATTTGGAAATTTGAATTTATGGTTGTCCTAAATCTTTCCTACAACTCTCTGACAGATTTTGAAGGGCCATTCCAGAATCTTAGTTCAAATTTACTTAAACTTGACCTTCATTCCAACCAACTCCAAGGGTCTGCTCCAGCTTTTCTTAGAAATGCCATTTATTTGGACTACTCAAGCAATAGGTTCAGCTCCATTAACTTAACAGACATTGGTAGTCAGACTCCCTTCACATATTTTCTCTCTCTTTCAAACAACAGTTTTCATGGAAGAATCCATGAATCCTTCTGCAACATTTCAGGTCTTCGAATGCTTGATCTTTCCCATAATAGCTTCAATGGCATGATTCCCAAGTGTTTGACAACAATGAGTGACACTCTTAGGGTACTGAATCTAGGCGGAAACCAACTCAATGGCCATATTTCAGATATATTCTCAACTTCATGTGCTCTAAGGTTTCTTGATCTTAATGGAAATTTTTTTAGTGGAACCATCCCAGAATCATTGGCTAATTGCAAAAGGTTACAAGTTCTAAACCTCGGAAACAATCAATTAAATGATAGATTTCCTTGTTTCTTGAAGAACATTTCCACCCTGAGAGTCATGATTTTAAGGTCAAATGAATTGCAGGGACATATTGCATGTGGTGGTAATAACAATGGAAACTGGGAAACTCTTCAAATTGTTGATCTAGCCTCAAACAAGTTCAATGGTACATTACCAGCAACACTCTTACAAAGCTGGCCAGCATTGATGCTTGATGAAAATAAAGCTGGTCTTGGCCATTTATTTTTTCAGCTCTATGATAACTTTCATCCTGTGAATTTTTTGACTGCCATAGTATATCTACCAAGCAATGTTAAAATGAAATTGGCTAAAGTTATAGCAACAGAACCTCCATTTGTGATTGACCACATGATCTCTCATATGTTTGAGGAAGGTGTTGGTCTTCGGAAGTACGAGGATTCAGTTACAATTGTCAGCAAAGGTCAACAACAGAAATTTTTTAAAATTCACATTGCCTTCACTTTCTTGGATTTCTCATCCAACCAATTTGAAGGGCCAATACCAGAAGAGCTTATGAATCTCATAGCACTGAAGGCTCTTAACTTGTCACAAAATGCTTTCTCAGGTAACATCCCTTCTTCTTTAGGCAATCTGAAGCAACTTGAGTCCTTAGACTTGTCCATCAACTCTTTAAGTGGAGAGATTCCTACAGAGCTTGCAAGCATATCATTCCTTCAGGTCATGAACCTGTCCTACAATCATCTGGTGGGAAAAATACCAACAGGTACTCAAATTCAATCATTTGAAGCAGATTCATTTATAGGGAATGAAGGGTTATGTGGGCCTCCATTGACCCAAAATTGCAATGGTGGAAGAGGGTTGTCACCACCAGCATATGAGACAGTTGATGATTCTCATTCTGGGGGATCAATTGATTGGAAATTTTTAAGTGCAGAGTTGGGATTTACTTTTGGCCTTGGAATCTTCATCCTCCCTCTTATTTTCTGGAAGGGATGGAGGATGTGGTATTCCAAACATGCAGATGACTTGCTTTTCAAGATTGTTCCTCAGCTTGATTTTGTATATGAACACCGGAGAGGGAAGACTTACAGAGTTCTAAGGTGGAAGCCTTATTGATTGTGATTTGCACTCTTTTCTACTTTTAGGATTTGCATTCTTAATCTTCCTTTGTTTTTAATCATTGTGAAAATAAGGTCTTTGTGCATAATATAGGTTAAACCTAGTGATAAGCCATGGCATCAAAAAGTTTTTTATACAGTATAGACTTAATTGTTATGCGTTCTTAGTATATAAATTTTTTTACACTATCAACCAATTATAAATTGTCATATCATTAAAAATATTTGACTGTTATTATAACTACCTTAAAAATAACACATTGAATTATTTGTGATAGTGTAAAACTTTACACTGAAAATACATCAATACTAAACTCTTACATTATTTTATGATGATGATAGTTTTATTGTTCTTATTTTTAGAGTTATGATGATGAGTCGTGAATAGCGAGCGCCTACGTGCATGTGCATGTATCACTATTGCGTAACCATGGGAATGGGCAAAGCAAGATTCCAAAATTAAGGGCAGCTCTCGTGAACTTCCTATCCCTATATGCCCAAACAATTTTGAAAGTAGCTATTTGCTCTTTTTTTTTGCATTTTGGGATCTGTGCAGAGATTATCCTTTTTTTGGGTAATCAGGCATCATCCTATTTAAGATTTAAGATCCAAATTTGAGAAAATTTCATCCGTGGGTTTATGGACTAATGATAGAACACCAATTTAAATAGAAGCAAATTGGATTGAATCACATCAAATTATAGGAATAAGATTGAAATAGACCACCAAAGGATAATTGAATATAATAATAATTTTATTACTGAACACGGAATCACACACAATACAATTGTTGTCCAGGAGACAAAGGTGGTGTTTGAAAGAGCTTATTTAAACTCCTTTTGACTTATCTGATGACATAAGCTCTCAACGTGTTTGGCAGAGCTTATAAAAATAACTTATGTCATCCCATAAGGAGTTTTTGAGTTATTTTCATAAGCCACTGGGAGAAGCTTATGGAATTATCATAAGAGCTTATACACTAAATGATCTCTCTGTTTTTTTCACTATTCGAATCATCTCATGCCCCTTTCTTTCTTTTTTCTTTCTTTAAGCGCTTATGGCATAAGCTCTCATGCGATAAGGTCTTATGTGATAAGGTCTTAATTAAGTTGTTTACCCAAACGTACCTAAAGTCTCCTAAAAAGAGTCTTCTCTTCCCTAAAGTACATAATAACAACAACTTCCCTACATATTTTCTGACCCTACTATCATATATACTATTACCTACGGTCCACAATATAAGAAACAAATATGTTCTTTTTTTTTGTACAAAATATAAGAAACATGCATAAATTTTCACACATATTAAATGTTAATTTCTAATATTGTCCTTATTAATTACTATCATTAATTATAGACCATCAGAATATTATTTAAATTAGAAGGGGTGATTTTGGAAATTTATGAGTATTAATTACAGTTAACTCATTCCAATATATTTTCTTGGTCTGTGTATTTTAGGGTTCTGTTTCTTATATTGTGGACCGGAAAACAAGGCTTTGTGACGTTGATGTTGAGAGCCCGTGCTTAGTGGGAGCACGGTCGTGCTCGGGGTCAGAAGTATATAAATAGAAGAGTTGCGTGAGGGTTAAAATTGTCAACAAAGGTCGACAATTGAAATTGGTTAAAATTCTCATTGCCTTCACTTCCTTGGATTTCTCATCCAACCAATTTGAAGGGCCAATACCAGAAGAGCTTATGAATCTCACAGCACTGCATGCTTTTAACTTGTCACAAAATGCTTTCTCAGGTAACATCCCTTCTTCTTTAGGCAATCTGAAGCAACTTGAGTCCTTAGACTTGTCCATCAACTCTTTAACTGGAGAGATTCCTACAGAGCTTGCAAGCTTGTCATTCCTTCAGGTCATGAACCTGTCCTACAATCATCTAGTGGGAAAAATTCAAACAGGTACTCAAATTCAATCATTTGAAGCAGATTCATTTAGAGGGAATGAAGGGTTATGTGGGCTTCCATTGACCCAAAATTGCAGTGGTGGAAGAGGGTTGTCACCACCAGCATATGAGACAGTTGATGATTCTCATTCTGGCGGATCAATTGATTGGAACTTTTTAAGTGCAGAGTTGGGATTTATTTTTGGCCTTGGAATCTTCATCCTCCCTCTTATTTTCTGGAAGAGATGGAGGATGTGGTATTCCAAACATGTAGATGACCTGCTTTTCAAGATTGTCCCTCAGCTTGATTTTATATATGAACACCGGAGAGGGAAGACTTACCGAGTTCTAAGGTGGAAGCCTTATTGATTGTGATTTGCACTCTTTTCTAATTTTAGGATTTGCATTTCTTAATCTTCCTTTGTTTTTAATCATTGTGAAAATAAGGACTTTGTGCATAATATAGGTTAAACCTAGTGATAAGCCATGGCATCAAAAAGTTTTTTATACAGTATAGATTTAATTATTATGCATTCTCAGTATATAAATTTGTATACTATCAACCAAATATCATTAAAAATGTTTAACTGTTATCATAGCCATCTTAAAAATAATACATTGGATTATTTGTGACTGTGTAAAACTTTACACTGAAAATGCATCAAAACTAAACTCTTACATTATTTTATGATGATGATGATAGTTTTATTGTTCTTATTTTTAGAGTTATGATGATGGGTTGAGAATAGGAATAGGGAGCGCCTTCGTGCATGTGCATGTATCACTATTGTGTAAGCATGGGAATGGGCAAAGCAAGATTCTAAAATTAAGGGCAGCTCCCGTGAACTTCCTATCCCTATATGCCCAAACAATTTTGAAAGTAGCTATTTGCTCTGGGGTTTTTTTTTTTTTTTGCATTTTGGGATCTGTGCAGAGATTATCCTCTTTTTTTGGGTAATCAGATATCATCCTATTTAAGATTTAAGATCCAAATTTGAGAAAATTTCATCCGTGGGTTTATGGACTAATGATAGAACACCAATTTAAATAGAAACAAATTGTATTGAATCACATCAAATTATAGGAATAAGATTGAAATAGACAACCAAAGGATAATTGAATATAATAATATTTTTATTACTAAACACGGAATCACACACAATACAACAATAACTTCTTGTCCCAGAGACAAAGTCTCCTTCCTACAAAGAGTCTTCTCTGCCCTAAAGTACATAATAACAACAACTTCCCTACATATTTTCTGACCCTACTATCATATATACTATTATTTTTGGTACAAAATATAAGAAATATGCATAAATTTTTACACATATTAAATATTAATTCCTAATATTATCCTTATTAATTATTATCATTAATTATAGACCATCAGAATATTAATTAAATTAGAAGGGGTGATTTTGAAAATTTATGAGTATTAATTACAATTAACTCATTCAAATACATTTTTTTGGTCTGTGTGTTTTAAGGTTTTGTTTCTTATGTTGTGGACCGGATGTAGTAACAAAATATAGGATTCCTATAACACCTTATTAAAGAATAAACAAGGATTTGCAATATATAGCCTTAGGAGATATCTCTTCTGGCAAGTATCTTAGATGCCATTGTCAATCAAGTCAGGATTCCTAATTAGAGGAAAAAACTTGCAGCTGTTTCATGGAATTCTTGAAGAAATCAAAACATTTTGGTTATCAAGTAAGCTTTAGAAGGTGGTGGCTGACATTTTGGTTAATGTAATCAGCCATACACCATCTCCAAATGGCTGGGTAGAAATCGAGATTTCACAACAAGTTTATCCATTATAAGTTCAGGTACACAAACTAAGATTTTATTTTGTTTGTACATTATTCTGACTGATCAAGATTTCACAATTCAGTGCAAGTAGTCATAATCACAAAACTACAAAAGGCCACAAGATAGTCTCTAAATACAAGAAAGACGTGAAAACAGAATGTTAATTGAGCTAATGTAAAAGACATTATACTTTCCATAACGAGCTTATTGCATAAATTTCATGTATATATCTATTTTCAATTTAGATAAGCCACAAGGAGCACTCATATATTATGTTGTTGTAAAAGACATAATTTAAATTTCTAATGGATCTCAGGCTAATAAAGTGAATTACAAGCTAAAAACCCTTCCAAGTCAACAACCAAACCCCACATATCCATTTAACAAATGCAACGAACTAAAAATTCAACAATTTCAATCATCATTGTATTATCCATTGTGTAAAATTAAAATAAAATAAGAATAGGTGTTGAGCGAAGAAGAAGCATAGGGTGGTCGGAAGTTGAAGAAGGGCAGAAGCAGGCTCCAATTGAGTGAAGGAATTAGGGATTACCTATTCTGTGTTCTCTTTGTCGGCGGAGCTTTTGAGTGAAAAGGCACGCGGTTTTATGGTGGTGATGAGAGACGGCGCACGATTGCGTGGTGGTGGTGAGAGATTGCGCGCGGTTGTGTGGTGGTGGTGAGAGACGGCACGTGCTGGTTCGACGGTGGTGTGTGGTGGCCGTGAATCGCACGCTAGTTCTACTCGACAAAGGCTGCGAGAGTCGCAGAGGAGAGGTTGAGAGTTGAAGTCCCGCAAAATTTTTGAGAGTGAGGGAATAGTGTGGGAGGGAAACATTTATTTCTAGGGTAAGAAATAGATAGTACTTCCTTAAAAAAGTGTTATATTAGATAATGAATAGATAATGTTTTTTTAAACAAACGTTATTTATTCATCAATTTTTAATAATACTTCCTTAAAGAAACATTATCTTAAATTATATCTAAAATAACATTTCTTTATAAAAGCGCTACTAAATATCTTTCGCCCCTCCATTTCAGTCGGACACGTTATTAAAGTTAGAAGAGGATTTGGATAGAGAGAAAAAAGTGCAAGGAAGAAGAAATGGGGTACCATTATTTTTAAGCAAATCCGGGTTGATGGAGTGTTCCTAATGGTAAGTCACCGTGTCCAACTTTTCATTCAAAAAAGTACCATAAAGCATTACTGACAGAAAAGAAGTGTTTTTATTACGGAGGCGTGAACCAAACCAACAAAATAATTTAAAAAGAAAAATAAAATTATCATAAAATTATGTAAAAAAAACCCATACTGTGACACCTGGATCTACACTAAATTCTAGGATTAGCAATAGTAAAGGTATAATATAGATTAGGTATCAAAGTCTCAAATGAGACTAAAATGTAGTTGGTCGCAGTAGAAGTAGACTGCGTCCACATGTAAAGTTTACCTTTTAAGGTCAGAGATTTGAATCATCTAACTACCACATCCGGCCCGAGGATTAATCTCAAAACTACATCCGGATACCTGGTTGAAAACCAAAAAAAAGAGTCTTAAATGAAACGAACATATCAACCCTTCATTAAAATCGCTCTAAGCTAAAATTGTACATTGTCTACTACTTGTTGTTTGGAGTATTTATAAATTAAACCTCGTTGAGTTGAGCTGATTTATTTCTTTTTCAAACTAACTATTAAGGGTTCGTTTGGTGGTTAGGATAAGATAGAGGTGTCTAGGATAAGAGGGCGGGATATCAGCAGGATAAGCTATTATTGTAACACTCCATTTTTCGTATAAAGTCCTTAAGCAATGTTATATGATATATATTTATATATATCTGTGTGTGTGTGTTAAAATGGGGCTAAGTAGGATTTTGAGGCTTGAAATTCCTTTCTGATGCATGAGAGCGACCGTGCTCATGTATCAGCACGCCCGTTCTTAGGCGCGTGTCTTGTGGCTCTTGTGGCTGCCTGAGCCACAAGAACGGTCGTGCTCAGAGGGAGCACGACCGTGTCGGAAAATGAGGCTTTGTGACGTTGATGTTGAGAGCCCGTGCTTAGTGGGAGGCCGTGCTCGGGTCGAAGTATATAAATAGAAGAGTTGCGTGAGGGTTGCGAGCCAAACCCTCAAATTGTCACTTTGGGCAATCCTAGTGTGACAGAAACCTCTCCCCTTTCCCTTAATTCCCTTGAACCTTTTGAAGTTCTTGGTGTTCTTGAGTCCGTTTGGGAGAGAAGTCACGCGCACTAGTGCCATTAAGGTAACGTGTTCATCCCTCTATTAATCTCTTATTCATTGTTTATGCTTACGTTTGTCAAGAGGCTTGGATCTTCATACCAGGTATGCGGAGAAGGGATAGTATGAACATGTAGGCATTGGGGGTAGCATAAGATGAAGGGTTAACCCATTACCCAATTTGCTTTCTATCTGTTTAATTGTTGTCTTGCTATATGCTTGTTTGTGATATTAATGATTGTAGTGCTTATTGTTATTATAAATTGATAATGATGTTTTATATCATGAATATGTCTGGATTGATGATGCCATGGATGTTTGACTTGGCTATTTGGTTGATGTTGTGAGATGATGAACGACGATGTTAATAAGACTTTAAAAGACGTTAATAATGATGTTTAAGAATGGATGTTTTCCACAATTGTTCATAAGACTTGAACGATAGTAATGAGAGGCAGGGTTAATGCTCAAAGGTTTAGTTAAGACCCTAGGATTGATTCGTGAGTGTTTTAGGGACATTAATAATGAAGCTGGAATTAAATGATTAATTCCCCAATAAGTACAAGACATGGAGATTAATTAAGAGTAATGAAACTGATGTTAATGGTTAGTAAAAGCCAACAGGATTGATCTTTGAATGTCCTAGAAAGCATAGCAAGGGTTCCCAACCCTTCTGCCTGGAAATAGTACGGCCATGCTCCAGTAAGCACGATCGTGCTCAAAAGTCGGCACGACCGTGCTCCCCTGTGCAGAACAGAACACAGAAGACAGAAACAGGGGTGTTTCATCCCAAACATTCCCAACAATGATAGTAAGACACCCAACGAAATAAAGACAAGCTAGATAATCCAATGAAGACATAATAAGTGTAATTAAACACAAACGTAAAGGTCATTAAGTCGATAACGGTGTTTACCGCATGTTGTTGTACCTTGGTGCCAAGTGGCCAAGGGGGCCTTAATGCTTAATGGTCAAGGTGTTGTTAACCTTGAACCTTGGTGCCTAGTGGCCAGGGGGGGGCCTCGATGCCAAGTGGTCGAGGTGTTGATGGTGATAAAACTTGGGTAGCCTAGTGGCCCAAGCGGAGGTGGTGATTGTTGATTGTGTGTTGTTGTTCCTCACGCATTTATGCATTGGAGATGTTAGTGGGGGGATGCTCAACACAGGGGAGGTCGTCCGAAAGTAAGGCGATATGGCCTTCCGCGGTGATTCATCTAAGAGTTAGGTGAATCGTGTACACTCGTGGTGGCTCATCCGAGAGTAAGATGCGCCGACTATCCAAGGGGTTCACCCATGGTTTGGTGAACTGCCGGCGTTGGTGCTTAATGGCTAATGTGGATATGTAACTTCGAAGTTGACTTCCTGAGGTAGATTGGATCCACATGCATAACGGAGTAGTGGAGTAGCGTTGCACCGCATAACATACATTGTTGATATGATGAATATGATATGAATATACTATGTATGATGTTGTGTGATAACATGGTAATAGTTATGATGTATGCTCATCTTGATAACTGCTTTCATGCCATTATGTTTATACATGTTTCTTACTCCATGTCTTTTTTTGTTTGCTTTGCATGTACCTTTTTGTTATGCAGATGACGGTGAGCAGTCTGTTGAGGAGTGACTCTGAGGAGCCGCTACTCGTAGTTTAGGATTTCCCAATTTTAGTTGTTTATCCATGATGTTTCCGGATTTTGGTTATACCATCCCTGTAATGTGACATCGGGGTTGGGTTATTTTTTCATGTTATGTTTTTAATTCCGCGTTGTTTTAGTTTGGTTACAATGTGGTACTTTCTACCCGTGGTTTTCATTTTATATAAATGATATGCATATTTTTATTTTATTTCTTTTATGTTATTGCTTTATAAATACATGTGGGGTAGAGGGTGTCACAATTATCCTATCTGACGTTTGGTGTCCACCAGATAACCAACTGGATAGCATTATAATTTTAATATGATTAAATTACATATAATTTTTTAAATTCTTAAAATATTGTCTAACTTCAATTTTTTTATAATTTTAAATATTCATTTTGAGTTATCACTTTACATAGAGTTAAATTATTAGAATAATTTTTTTTTCATTTTTAATTTTTTAAATATAATATAAAATAACAAAATTAGCCTTGTGATAAAATAAAAATAATTTTTAAAATTATATATTAATATTTTTATTATTTTAAATATTTTACATTGTACTACACCTTTTTTTAACCATGTTATATTTTATTATACTTTAAAATATTAGTTTATTATATTTTAATTATTTTATATATAAAATATATTTATAACTTATTATACTTTAAATCACCCTATCTTATCCTGTTGAGTTCCAACACAGCTCCCTCCTCATGATAGAATTTTAACTAGATGAATAGGATATGATATGTGACAGGATTGATTTATCATATCCTGTTGGCTCACCAAATAATAGTTTCAAAAAGTATATGATAGTTTATCCTATCATGACTCTCTTACCCTGACCACCAAACGAGTCCTTAATGTAGCTTATACTTCTCCATTAATGTTTACAACAAAATGCCTATCCGACGATATGAGCAGGATAAATTGTTATCTTATCCGACATTTGGTGTCCACCAGATAATCAACTGAAAAGTATTATAATTTTAGTATAAATTTTAAGATTTTCCTTTTTATTTTAAATGTTTTCATAGTTTATTCGATTTTAGTTTTTTTTATATTTTCATTTCTTTAAATTATATAAAAAAATACAAAATTATCCTTGTAATAAAATTACATATGATTTTTTAAATATTGTTTAACTTAAATTATTTTTTGTTGGAACCAAAGTGGTTTTGGATTTAATAATCTTTAAGTTTTGATGCTAACAAAAGGATTAAATTTGCTTGGCAAAGTGTTAGTTGAGATCTAACATTTACTTTCAGTTATGCAGGAATATTTACATATAAGAAACATGGGATAAGTTTCAATTGGAAAATACGCGTCCACCCATGTAGACGGGCTGCTCAAATACTTTGGTAAAAGTTACTTAGTTATTTAATTAAGTAGACTAGCTTTCTTTAGTAGACGACGCTATAAATATTTGCTAGATGAATACCTAAATAACTTGTTAGATACAGCAAGTCCAAAGACTTGATAATAAGCGCGTTCATCTAGCCATGTAAGCAGACAAAAGTAATTAGTTGAAATAAACGAACTGAAACATAAAGTAATCTGGTAAACGAGCTCTAACCGCCACGTCACCAGACGAAGATCTTTATAACTCATTAAGGAATAGCAAGTCCGAAGACTTGATAGATAAGAAGATATGCCACGTCATTAGACGAGCTAAGTAAAATATGGAACAAAATTGGACTCTCATATGAATGAGTAGACGAAGTTTCTTTTTAGACGAGCTCCATCTTTGAATGAATTAAATGCAATCCGAATCTCTTATATTTATTTCAAATGATTGATATTTATTTCATTAGAATATTTGTTCTTCAAATTTGTTTTATCTGCTTTAATGTCTCGCCTTGTTGTAAAAGAAACATAGTACAATCAAGAAATGCAAAAAGCAGAATCGTACAAATAAGATACTGCAAAACGATCTGTACGATGACAACTCTATGACTGAAAAAGTTGGATTATACACAAAAGAGGAACAACAAGTGCTCAAGCTACAATACTTAGAGGAGTGAACCTCCAAATTCATGCAACCTCGATAACCAAGAGTACTATTCAGCTTTGCTACAATCAAGCTATCAGTCACAACGGATATCATGCATTAAATGCTATCTCTAAATGGGATTATTCAAAGTAACTGTTGAAGAAATACAAGTGAAGAAGAAGGTCACTATAAATTGAAGATCTCAGATATTGAATAATAACTCTTGCCTGCACAATCTTCCTAGCTGAACTTTTGCCATTTGATAATCATTCATTCCATTATTCTTTCAAGAGCAAGAGTCTGTATTCTTTAGTTTGAATATTGTTGTAATATTCAAGTGATCTTAAACTTCTCACACATAGTGAGTTAAGAAGATCAAACATTAAATCTCTTTGTTAGAGTTAGAGCCTAAAGATGCTTGGTAAGAAAGAAATACTTGTAAGCCAGGAGAGGTGTTGAATACTTGGTTGTAATCTATTTGGAGAAATAGTGGATAAATCCTTCAAGTCGAAGGGACTGGATGTAACATCCTAAAATTTGAATGTATTTTATCAATAAAGATTAAGGTAGTTTAGTGGAGAAAATTGTTAGTACAAAAATTATTAAAATTGTTTAGTAATTAAAAAAAAAGAGAGATTGAATTAAAAAAAAAAGAAATAATACACAGACCATGAAGAATCTGTGGGCAAGGGGCAAACACTTAAAGAATTCAATTGAATTTATTGAAAAGAAAAGAAACAGTGGGGCCCATGATAACATAAAAGGATTAAAGAGAAAAATAAAAAAAATAAGAATGAGAGTTCAGATTGTGTATTCATGTGCATGTGCTAGTATCTTTTGGCAATAGTAATGAGAACAAAGCTCATAAGGGCCCATGTAATTATCCATTAGAGATTGGTTCAGCCCACAAATAAGTTACTCTTTTACTTAGGGTTTAAAGAATTGTGCACAGCCTCAAACAAAATAAAACAGTGGTGCCAGACTGCTACCAGCGCCATCAGTAAGAAAGAAAAGTGGTATTGCTCAATCGGGTAAAGAGGAAACATGACTGTTTGCAAACGAGGAGCTCTAAAAATAGGATTTACTCATAGAAACACTTTGGAGTAATTTAATTTGGAGGTCTTCAAGAGGTGAGTAAAAATATATTTGCTCACACTTTCATGGTACAATTAATTTTAAGGTTTTTGATTCATGATTTGAGATTCTTATAATATTTTGGGGTTTACTTGAATTGTTAAAATACTTTGGTGTTATTTGATGAATTGATATAATAAATATATTTTTCTTTGATTCTATAAAGAAATAATTTTATATTAAATTGTCATGCTGCAACTAGTTTCCTTTCTTTTAATTGTTGATGGAAAAACAATTGTGAATGCTAAACTTGTTGAATTGCACTTCTAGTGGCGTGAAGTTCTACTTCACTTGTGAAGGCAATTTCATACTTGAGTCACAGATAAAGCTCTTCACGTGCCGGATCATGTTTCCGAGAAATATGGTTTCACGCAAGATTTAATCTAATTGGGTTATATATCATATTTTTTTTATTAATTAAATACAGTATGAGTTAATTCCAACTTTAATTATATAACGTTATAGTGTTATGGTGACTTGCCTGTTATTTTATATGATGCTATAGTGTTGTCGTGGTATGCTCGGTTATATTATATAATGTTATAGTGTTGCCCCGGCATGAAAATATACTATTGTTAGTGATGCATGAAGTTTGATAACCCATCTGGTAGTCATGTGGGATGACATATATGCATGAGTTAGTCATCACCTTCCGGGAAGGGTGATGACGGTATACATTCTATTCCAAGAATAGGATGAGAGATATCACCATCTGGGATGGGATATCGGATTATTGAAAATATCCACATCTGGGATGGGATATGAGATACCTCCATCCGGGATGGGGAAGGCAGTGAGACGCCATTGCATGGATATGAGCTCATAGACCTTAGTGGATCTGGGATTCACACCGGTTATGGGAACCAAAGAGTCAAGTCAAGTGATTCTGGGAATCATCGAGTCAAGTTCATGGAGTTGCATTGTATAGAGTTTGCATGGTGAATGAGATTAAATGCAATGAGATGTGACCGTTGTTGAGTTTATGAGTTTGTGGTTTAAATGTTTGATATTAATTTTTTTTATATATTATTATTTTGGAGGTTTATTATATTCATTATTTTAAAAATTAGCGGGTACCATGGTTGATTTTCCGGCTGCCGCACCGGTTGATAACAACACTATTTGCCAACCTTTTCATTAAATGATTTTTATTCACTGGGATTATATCTCATTAAAAGTGTTGTTTTCAGAGCACGAGTACGACGTCACTGAAACTGAAGAGGCATGAAGACTAAGTGGATTCTATTAGTTATTATTTTTAGTTTTGTTAGTATTTTCTTAAATAAGGAGCCGTATGTGGCTAGACATGTTTATTTACTTATCGTTGGGTTCATTAGTAGACGTCCGGTTTTTGAGGCTTTTGGTTTTTATTTGGATGTATGGATTTATTATTATATTATCACTTTGGATACTTTATCACTATTTTAATTAATATGAGGTATTTTCAGACTTAAAATATTTAAGAATTTTTTTATGAGATTTATGTTTTAATTAAGTGTTTTAAAGGATTTTTATTGATTTTATCTTGGGATTACTAATGTAACAAAGGGCGTTACATTTATGGTATCAGAGCAGTCCGATTCTAAATCGGAGGTTGCTTCTTGAGTTGAGGACATTCTGCCTTGATATGACTAGTCTTTTTGCATTCATAACACACAATGACATTTCTGTCATTTGATCCACCATATTTGTTGTATTTTTCTTTGTTGAAGTGCCTGAAAGGTTTGTCCATTCTGAAATTTCTTTTCTTCCGAGCTTTTTCATTTTTTCGGTAAGAAGAGAAAGTTCATCATCGAGTCATCCTCATTTGATTCCTCGATTCATCTGAAGATTCATCAACTTCGA
Organism: Sophora flavescens; assembly: GCA_030762895.1. NCBI lineage: Eukaryota > Viridiplantae > Streptophyta > Magnoliopsida > Fabales > Fabaceae > Sophora > Sophora flavescens. The sequence continues at coordinate 127,858,247 of CM061068.1, forward strand.
AAGATTTTGATGCAGATCCCTTAGATGATTTCTTGTCAGCCTTAAGAGCAATGGATTTGCTTTTCTTTCCATTATTTTCTTCAATCAGCTCCTGTTCATGGATCTCAAGAGTGCCAAGAAGTTCATCTAGCTTCGTTGTTGATAGATCTTTGGCTTGAAACACAGCAGTTACAAGAGGTCTCCATTGTTTTGGAATACTTCTGAGAATCTTTTGAATATGTTCCTCGATCTTGTAAACTTTTCCCAGAGATTTCAACCCATTAGTTATAGTTTGAAATCTCACATACATTTGGCCAATAGTTTCTCCTTCTTCCATTTTGAACAGCTCACACTTTCTGACCAACATACTGGCTTTGGTCTCCTTTACTTTGTTAGTTCCTTCATGAGCAACAGTTACTGAATCCCACATTTCTTTTGCATATTCACAAGCACGGAGTTTTTCAAACTCTTCTCTGCTCAAAGCACACATGATTTCATATCTAGCTTTGGCATTAAACTGGCATTTTGTTCTTTGATCATAAGTCATGCTAGCTTTAGGAACTTTTGCTCCTTTGTCATATTTAGGAACATAGGGACCTTCTTCAATGATATCCAAGAGATCAGAGTTAGTGGATTGTAAAAACCACTTCATCTTCTCTTTCCAGTAGATGTAGTCCTCTCCATTGAAGTATGGAGATATCGACATTGAGGATCCTTCTCTTGCATGATTCTTGCTTGTGCTGGTTTCTCCTGCCATTTCCAAGATCTTTTCCTCTACACTGTTAAGTGCTCAATCCAAAGGCTGAGCTCTGATACCAACTGAAATAACCAAAGTTAACACAAGAAGGGGGGTTGAATTGTGTTTACCAACTTTTTAGGAAACTTTGAAAATTATTTTTGCAGGCACAACAAGCAAAAATAAAGCTACAGAAAAATAGACAAGCAACTTGTCTAATTTTGAGACAGAATACACATGCACACAAAGAAGGTTAAAACAAAGTTTGATATTCACAATATTAACTCCACAAGTTAAAAGCTTAAACAAATAACTCTTAATTAAAATAAAGAGATAGGGGAAGAGGAATATCACTCAATAGTTTTATACTGGTTCACCCCAAAATCCACAGGCCTATGTCTAGTTCTTGGCAGCACCAAGTTTCCACTATAACTGATCAGATTACAGTACAAGTATTCTTTGTCCACCTAGCCTCTCCAGGCTCAACACTTAAACAAGTATTCTTTTATCACCTAGCCTCTTCAGGCTCAACACAATAAGGAGTAAAGGTTTTATGTAATTAATACAACTAGCAATTCTTTCAGATAACACTCAGAGTGAAATAAATATGAAGTATGAAAGACTACGAATTAATATCAAATGATTGAAGAAGTTTTCAATGAAGGAATGAAGAAGTAAATGAAGAGAGTAAATGCTTCTTCAGTATTTGCACAGAGCTCTTAATGTTGTTCTTACTTCTTGTCTTCATCTTCATGGTTTGGTCTATATAAAGACCTCAATCAATTTGATCCATTAGGCACAGCTTCAGAAAGTGTGTTCTCTTGATTTGAGCTTCTGAAACGCCATTAATGCCAAAGATTTGTTCTGTGTAAGTATTAAATGTTTAGGTATGTTGAGTTTTACCAAGGCAGTCCAAGAGTACACTTTGTTCTGAGCAGCTGTTATTTCAGAGTTGCAGCAGCAGGCTTCTTGTACTTGCAGCAAAGAGCTTTCCTCTTTCAGTGCAACACTCAGTTGACTTTCTGGAAAGCACTTTTACTTTGTACCAAAATAGCTAAAAGGTGAATGCTATGGTATAGAGGTTGTGTGTATATTCCTTAAAACCTTGAAACAAACGTTCTTTATTCTTTATCCTTTGTGCTCTTTTCCAGAGGTTTTCAAGATCCTTAAGGAAGGCATCTTATTCAAATAAAGTTGACTTGGACTTCATTCTGACAGTCTGACATTTTACCAAGTGTATCGGTGTTTGAAAATTAGACGAGTGCTTGTGCAGTCCAAATTTAGACGAGTGATCAAGTCATTTTTAGACGAATGATCCATTGAAGCTTCTTCAGACTTATTATTGTTGCCATGTCATCAACTAGATCAGATCCTTGATGTAAAGTTGACTTGGTCTACTCTGAGTTGACCATGTTTTTAGACGAGTGAGTTTTTAGACGAGTCTAAAAACTCCGCTGTACAAAAATGTAGACGTGTCATATTTTAGACGAATGACCTTAAGTCTATTTTCCCACACACTTAGCAGACATATCAGTAATTTCATAAGGTTCAATATTACCATACTTAAATATATTTGGAATTATCAAAACTTAGAGAATTTACACATTGAATATGTCTCAGACTTATGAGGTCTCAACACGGTGCATTTCAATTTTCTACATGTTGACTGATTTGTTAAAAAAATCTAGATTGTCTAGACTTTGGATGAATGAATTGGTGTTGTGAACATTATGGCGCAATACTTTGGTATGAGGAATGGTCAGAAAAACATAAAAATGGTTCCAATGTAGAATTCTCGATATGTTGTATGAAGGGAAAGGTGAAGTTACCATATTTGGATATGACACCTACTTTGCTTTGGAATTTGATACATGGAGTAGATCTAAGAAGAAAACATTATGTTGAAAACATATGTTCCTATAACATGTTTTCCTTTATTGAACTTCCTAACCATAAAATAGTATTAAAGGTGGGTGTTCCAATTATGTTGATGAGAGTATTGATCAATCATCTACCCTATGTAACGGAACAAGATTGATTGTCAGTGAATTGGGTGTGAATGTGTTTGGTGTTAAAATTGTTACTGGGAATCGTGTTGGGGACAAGGTTTACATCCCTATAATGAATTTGATTCCTTCAGATCCAAGAATTCATTTTCAGTTTCAAAGACGACAATTTCCATTGGTGTTGAGTTTTACAATGACTATAAATAAAAGTCAAGGTCAAACTTTGTCCCATGTTGGTCTATATTTGCCACGTCAAATGTTTTCCCATGGACAATTATATGTTGCTATTTCTAGGGTTAAATCTAGGAATTGATTAAAAAATTTAAGTTGTAGTGATGATGGTGAACCATGTTCTGTTGTTAAAAATATTTACAAAAAAGTATTAGCAAGAATTTAATGTATTTTAAATAATTTATATCTATTTTGTATATGCTGAATTATGTGTTTGCTCATTATATTATCAAGATATTATTGGATATTAGTATGAAAATTCTTTTCATTAATAGTACATAGAAATTAAATTCATAAATATAATATAAATATATTCCAAAATATACTTAACCATTACAAATAATAAATTAATTACATGTTATAATAACTTATTTAAACAAAAAATTGACATGTGTGTTTCGTATGGGTTAAAAACACTAGTATTTACTAAGGTTGAACCTCAAATTTACTGTAGATATACAGTAATTTGAGATATCAAGCTATGAAACTTTTATATTATTTTATTCTATATCAATCTATACTTTGTATTATTAAAATATAGCTCTATTTATGGTTGATTCCAATTTTACTGTTCCTCCCCATATAATATATCGCTCATTTACTCTTTACATACATAAACATTATCTAGAAATGTGCGATATTATTTTTTAAAAAAATAGGTTTAGTTATTCTGTAAGTTTATAAACTATTTAAGAATTTTCAAGTAAATCTCTAAACTTTAAAAGTTTATAATTAAAATTTGATGATAAAGAATTTTTTTTAATTAGGTGCATAGGCTTTATTCCATTTAATCACCGTTAGCGAGAAGGTGATCCGACATTTTTTTTATCCCCAAATGTCATTTTAGGGTTTCCTATACCCCTCCAACGATTCCTTGTCCCTTCTTCTGCTCACTACTTTAGTGCCTGTTTGTATTGAATTATTTTGAACTCCAACTGGCGTTTAAACCTCTGTTAGGAGGAAGCTCCGAATTGGGGCTTTGTTAAAAAATGAATTTATGTGCATTGGAACAAGTGTTTTCCCTATAGTGTTAGGAAAAATTAAAACAAACAAAGCCTTAGTCTTCAGCTGCTGCATCTTCTCACTTTCTCCTGGTTCCTTTTTTTATTTCTTTGGTTGCTGCTGTCACCATGTCCCAATCGTCATGTTCCACCCAGTCCTCTGCAGCGCTCTGCTATATAAAAGAATATAGATACTCACTAACAAGTAACAATCCCGTGAGCTTAGTTGGGTTCCTAGTCCAAAGTCCAAACCCTTCATTGAATAACCACTTGGGTTTCTCTCAATTTCTCTTTCACTATATAAAGTCTCTTACTTTATTCAAAAGAAAAAGAAAATGAGACCGAGTTAAGTTCTGCAACTACTTAACACTTCTTTTTAAAGGCTAAAGCTTGCTGAACTATAACGTTAGCGGGAGCACGTACCACAACAGTTAAAAGGCAAGATTATGGATTTTGACTTGAGGGAACTTTGAATGAGTTGGGGACATAGAGTCTAATGTGGTCATGAACAGCTATATGGCCCAGAGGGTATAAGGAATATACCATCCAAATTTAACGGTTGTTTAAACGGAACATGGTCTTAGGCTCAATTAAAAAAAATCTAGGAGAAGGGACCCAATTAAAAAAAAGAATTTCTTATGATCAGGGTCTCAATTATAAATTTTTAAAGTTTCGGGATCTATATGAAAATCCTCAAATGGTTCAGGGATCCATAGAGTAATTAAATCTAAAAAATACACGTCTCACTATCTATTACTACATAATGTAATATAGTATTTTTTTTAAAAAAAAGACTTAAGATAGTATAAAAAATATTAGAAAAGATAATGAGAAAAATCACTATATACAACAATAATAAAATAATATAATATAAAGCTAAGTAGAAAATTTTATTATTTTAAATAATAATAAAATAATAGGATATAAAATTTTAAGAAAATTCTCTATTTATACAAATAATGAATAGTAAAAGATTTTTTTTCCAAAAGATAATAAAACTGAATAGAAATAGGATTAAAATAATATGCATTGTTAGTGTAAAACTTAACAATATTAATATTGTTTTATCTTGTTAAAAAAAAAAATTTAATACAGTTTTATCAAAATATCATTGGATGTCCAGTAAAACTCTTCTATATACTAACCATGTAAAGAAATCAAACTTTTAGAAATAATTATTATTTAAAATAAGTATAAAATAATGAGAAATAAAATTTACGGAAAAATTAATATCTATAATGATGTTAAAATAATAATATAAACAAGGTATGAATAAATAATAATTACTATTTGAAATAAGGTTTAATTTTTGAGTTGGTCCCTAAATTATTTGAAAACTTTCAAGTAGGTCCCTAAATTAAAAAATTTCTAATTGGATCCCCTGAACATATATAAAACTTTTAATTGGGTCCTTGGACATATATAAAATTTTCAATTGGATCCCCTGGAGTAGCAAATACGTTAGTGTAGCGTGAAATAGAACGAAATATCTGTGAATTCCATCAAGTTGGACACTTATATCAGCAATTTGTGCATAATTATGTTGAGAATTTTAGACATCTAATCAAGTAATCAACCATATTTTTCATGCATATACATGAGTATGATTTCGAATGAACCAGCAATTTATGGTTGATTACTTGAATAAATTTCCCAAATTCTAAATAATTATGCATAAATTGCTAATATGAATGACTAGCTTGGAGGGACTTACAAATATTTCATCCAATTTCACGGTTCACTGACGGATTTGCTACTCCAGGGACCTAATTGAAAATTTTATATATGTTTAGGGAACCAAATAGAAAATTTTTAGTTCGGGGACCTGATAAAAATCACTATATACAACAATAATAAAATAAAATAATATAAAACTAAGGAGAAAATTTTATTATTTTAAATAATAATAAAATAATAGGATGTAAATTTTAAAATAGTAAAGATAAAACTGAATAGAAATAGGATAAAGATTGTATGTATTGTTAGTGTAAAAAGTTTCACACTGTCATTTATTAATATTTTGATATTTATGCTTTTATTTTAATAATTAAGAAAGAGGAACAACAATAATACTGTTTTGCCAAAATATCATTGGATGTCAGTGTAAAACTCCATTATACTACCGATAGAAATCAAACTCCTAGAAATAATCATTATTTAAATAATTATAAATAATGAGAGATAAAATTTAGGAAAAAATCAATACCTATAATAATGACAATAAAGTAATAACATAAATTTGAGTTAAAATTTTACTTTTTGAAAAAAAAAAATCATCATGAACAAGGTATGACCGTATGAGTAAATAATTATTATTATTTAAATAAAATTTAATTATTGAGTTGATACATGAACTATTTGAGAATTTTCAAGTAGGTCCTTGAAATAAAAAAGATTCTAATTGGATCCCTGAACATATATAAATTTTTTAATTGGGTCCTTGGATGTATATAAAATTTTCAATTACACCCCTTGGGTAGCAAATCAGTCAGCGTATCGTGAAATTGAACGGAATATCTGTAAATTTCATCAAGTTAGACACCCATATTAGCAATTTGTGCATAATTATTGAGAATTTTGAACATCTAATCAAGTAATTAACCAAAAAAATTATATATATACACAAGTATGATTTCGAATGCACCTGCAATTTGTGTTCACTGATTGTCCAAGCGTGGAGCCTGGTGGCCCGCAGTGTGGAGGATCATTATTGGGACAACTTGGAAACCCAACTTCATTTGTTGCTTGAGTTTAATTGATATATATTATCAGTATAAAGATTTTTTATACTGTCAATTAATAATAAATCATCACGTTATTAAAAATCTTTTATTTTTATTCAAATCATCTTAAAAATTATTCATATAAGGGTGGCAAATGGATGGATCGGATAAATATTTATTCGGATCTTAACGGATGGATTAAAAACAATCCATTAATCCATTATAATCAATTAAAAATTCATTAAAAAAAATTCAATCCATCCATGATCCATTAAATAAAATCTATCCGATCCATCCATTAACAACTTTTCACGAATGAATATCAAATCCATCCACTAAAATTTATTTTAAGAAATTAAATAATTTTATATCTCTTTTTTTCATCCATAAAATATTTTTAAAAATAAAATAATTTGTAAAAAAAATTAAAATATTATCTCTATTTCTCCCTCGCTCTCCTCTTTCTTCCTCTCTCAACCCTTTCTCTCCCTCCCTTTTTTCCTACTCTCTCAATCTTTACTCTCTCCCCACTCTATCTCACGACCGTTTTATATCACGGCCATTTTTCTATTATTATATGGGAGTTATTGATTATGTATATCTACAGAGGTTGTTTTGCCACAATGTTCCATGACATTGTTTTATAAAACTTGTTACAACTTTCTGTGCTTTCAATTAGCTAATACTTTTTTTTTAAATGTTTCTCAACAAAAAAAAGGCAATGAAAAAAGAAAACGTACGGGATAACATGGACTACAACGGGTGCTTGAGAACAATTAATTAGTTAAGACTTGATGTAACAAAAAAAATAAAAAAAAATGCAGATAAATAAAATAAAAAATAGTGAAGAAAAAAAATAATAGGGAACAGAAGAAAAAATTAGATGGAGTGTTTTTTTTTTGTTACAAATGGAGTTTTTTTTTATTTGGTGAAAAATAATATGAAAAAAATAAATTGGTTTTGGAATGGATAAAAGTTGATCCATTACATTTTTGATTGTTGGTCTAATGTATTTTAAAAAATATTGGATGGATCATAAACTATCCACTAAAAAAATAATCCAATCCATTTATGTTATTTTTTTACAAATGAATGGATTGAATGGATTTTCTCATGGATGGACTGGATGGATGGTGGACAAATGAATCATTTTACCATCCCTTATTTCATATCATGATTTGTAATTAGTTGACAGTATAAAAAACTTTACAATTCTTGTGGCTTCTCTAATACAGAGGCCAGCTATTTTAGGTAATTTTTACGCACCTCAACTACTCCATTTTACTAATCTAATAAAAGGTATCACCATGTAACCTTGGTTCGTTTTCTTTTTCCTATAGAACCAATTGTGAATCCAAGAAAATGTGGCCTTGACCGTAAGTTAGCTCTATCAATGTGAAAGACGGACAAAGCTTTTTTTTGTTTTTTTATGAATATAAGACGGACAAGGCTTTCACATAAGGAGGGATGCATCCAAACTTACATTGAACTCAAAAACATTTATGGTCCAGGATATTTTATATGTAGATTCGGTTTGCTCTCAAGTTTGATTCTTGGCAGCATTAAATTAATGTTTGGCCAGTAAAAGTCACACCTTACAAACAGTGATTAGTTCTTCGTTGATAGTATTAGAATACACTGGGTTTAGATAAAAAAAAAAACTCAAAAACATTTTACTCCATAACTTCAAAACATGGTATTCCATATTTCGAATTTTCTCCTTGCACTGATTTCTATTTCTTCCCGGCTTCAAAACTTGTGTCTCGCTTCACGCACTATTAAATATTAAATCATTTTTTTAAAAAAATAAGGTGATAAGTCACCATAAATTTATTAATTAAATAAAAAAAGGAAACAAGAACATGGAGGACAAAAACCAAAACTCATGCAAAATAATGGAGAATCAAGCATACCTAGAATTATCTTTTTTTTATTCAGTTTCAAGTTATACTTCTTCTGAGATTTGGACGTAACCACCGTGAAACCATCATCGGTAACATTATCATTATTTTGCTCTCTTTCCTTAGAAGTACTTGCATCTTTTTGTTTTTCCAACCAAGCATATAAAACATTAAAATCATTCTGAACAACAGTTGGAAGAGTGTTAAGATCTTGAATATATGAAGTCTCAAGATTCTTACCACTAACTGTTAAATCACAGGTAACCTTGGAATGCACGGACACCGGAGACGGAGTACCCTTCGAACTAATTGTTAAATTACTGGTAGCTATGGAATCTTTGGGGGCAGGAGTATCCTTGATTGTAGAATCAACATTAATTGCAAAGCAGGTTAGGATCTACTCTGTAGAGCCATTGACAGCATTTATTGCAATCGAAGATGAGTTCTTTGGAATGAAATTTGAGAGGGAATATTAATTTCTCTTCAACAGGGAGGCCTCCTCTTGAAAATGATTCTTGTTCATTCATGAATCTCTAATATTTTAGATGATCTGGAGCCATGCACTATGATATATATAATTTTTATATTACCTCGTTCAAATTGTTTTACGCTTAAAGCTTGTTGGGAAAAATTAAATTTGTCCGTTTCAATTGTTTTTGGTGTAATAAGTTATTTTGGGAATAATTTGTTATGTTTGGATAATGAGCTTATTTTTTTAAAATGCTTTTTTTTGGACAAAAAAACTGTTTTATGCCATCTAGTTTGTTTTAGCTTAAAATTAATGTGATTTGATTATTTTTCATTCTCAAAACTTTTTTTCCCATGTACCATTACAAAACTAACTTCTAAACAAATATTATTAAATTATACAAATAACTTTATACCATTTTTCGTAATTTATTATATTAAAGTGATTTTTTTTCCATCATTCAAACGAAATAGATTATCTTAAAATTGTTTTTCAACAAATATACTCAAACAAAAATAGATTCTAATTATAATCGATTATCACAATATTCAGCATAATCTCTTTCCCAAACACTTAGTTTCAAATGAAGAAAATACCATGCATAATTATTGTCCTTCCAGAGTCTAAGTTAAAAGAAATTGAAAGAAAGTGCTTATAATTAACTATATTAGCTCATAACTATGGTCCGTCGGTAATGTTTAATAAGAATTTGTATATTATTATTATTTGTTTGAAAACATATTTTAATAGAGTAAATTAGAATAAGATTTAATGGGATGTTAAAATTATTTTACACTATCAATCAATCATGTATTATCACATATATAATGATATATGATAAATTGATATTAATAAAAAAAAAAATTATATTGCAATACATCAAAATTAAACTCATTATAATAGTGAACCGATTAAATAATTTATGCACGTGATATGATTGGCCATATTTTTAATTTCGTCTGGTTGATATTAAACCACTCAAAAATTCAAAGTTATAAAAAACGACTTTTCAACTCAATATTTGGAATAATGTAGTGGTGGTGAGAAGAAGTTGATGTGTGATGTTAGAGACCTTGAATTTCCAAGGAGACCTACACATTGTCTAAGATCGAATCAACCTCGTTAGTTGATCAGAATTTATAAAAGGGAGAGATAACATATGCTCAAAGGCAAAAAAAAAACTTTCTTCAACCTTAAACCATTTGTTAAAAGGGTTGCATCTCATAATCATCTACAATGAGAATCAACTTAATGTTATGGCTTTCCATGCTACCCTTCTGCCTCATCAATATCACTATGGTGACTGGCCATTGTCTTAGCCATCAACAATCTTTGTTGCTCCACTTGAAGAACAACCTTTTATTCAACCCAACCAAGTCCACAAAATTGATTCACTGGAACCAAAGTGATGATTGCTGTGAATGGAATGGTGTTGCATGCAACAAGGGACATGTTATAGCTCTTGACCTGAGCCATGAATTTATCTCTGGAGTTGAAAATGTAGGTAGCCTATTCAACTTGCAATATTTACAAAGTTTGAATTTGGCTTACAATGAATTTCATTCTGAGATTCATCCTGAGTTCAAAAAGTTGAAGAAGCTGAGGTATTTGAACTTATCACATGCTGGCTTTGAGGGGCAGATTCCAATTGAGATCTCTTACCTGTCAAAGTTGGCAACTCTTGATATGTCTACCACATTCACCTCACAACATGCTTTAAAACTTGAGAAGCCAAATATTGCTTTACTTGTGCAACACTTTACAGAAATCAAAGAACTATATCTGGATGGCATAGCAATATCTGGCAAGAGAAAGGAGTGGAGCCATGTTGTATCTTCACTACAACATCTACAAGTATTGAGCATGTCATCCTGCAATCTCTCCGGTCCTTTAGATTCTTCATTTGCAAAGCTTCAGTCTCTCTGAATACTTAGACTGAACCAAAACAATTTAGCAAGCCCAGTGCCAATGTACTTTGGGAATTTGTCTAATTTAACCACCCTCCAACTTAGTGGCTGTGGATTGGGTGGAGTCTTTCCAAATAATATCTTTCAAATACAATCACTGCAGGTGATTGATCTGTCTCAAAATCCGGGTCTTCATGGTTCTCTACCAAATTTCCCACATCAAGGATCTCTCCACAACTTGAACCTTAGCCATACAAATTTCTCAGGATCTTTGCCAGAGTCTATTCAGAATTTGAAGCAGTTGTCTGCATTATATGTATCAAACTGCCAGTTTAATGGGTCAATTCCTAATTCAATGTCATACCTCACCCAACTTGTTCATCTAGACCTGTCATACAATAACATCACTGGTCCTCTTCCTTCTTTTAATAGGTGCAAGGCTCTGACAATTTTGTCACTCAATCATAATGGTTTAGAGGGTACAGTTCCATCTACCCATTTTGAGGGTCTTATCAATCTTGTAAGCATTGATTTAGGACATAACAACCTTGATGGAGGAGTCCCCTCATCTCTGTTTAGACTTCCATCTCTTCAAAAACTCATGCTTTATTACAACAATTTTGAGGGTATATTAGATGGATTCCCAAATGCTTCTTCCTCTACTTTCCGCAAACAAGTTCAACGGTAGTATACAACTTGATATTATTGGGGTGCTGCCAAATTTGAGTAGACTCGATCTTTCACACAACAACTTGACAGTTGATACACTACAACAGATTAGACTTTTAATAACGCACCTTTAATAGCATTTCCATGCGGAAATGCTATTAAAAGTGATGCTGGGACTTTTAATAGCGGTTCCTTAAGGAAACGCTATCTTAGGTATCACCTAAGATAGCGTTTCCTTAAGGAACCGCTATTAAAAGTCAAGCTGCAGGAAAAGATAGCGGTTCCTTAAGGAAACGCTATCTTAACTAACCACCTAAGATAGCGTTTCCTTAAGGAACCGCTATTAAAAGTCAAGCTGAGGAAAAGATAGCGGTTCCTTGAGGAAACGCTATCTTAACTAACAACCTAAGATAGCGTTTCCTTACGGAAACGCTATCTTAGGTGATTCGATTCTCACTCTGCGTACTCTTTCACTCTGTGAATGTTTGTTTTTCTCACTAAATCGTAGCAACTCTCTCTCTCTCTCTCTCTCTATGCAAGATCCACACACCAAACCCTAGCAAACCTCTGCAAGATCCAGATCTATCAGGTAAACCTCTCACTCACACATCATTGATTCTATTTTTCTCTGTTATTTTTATTAATATCTTTTTCGGGGGTGAATTTTTGTGTGGAAATCAAAGTTTCATGCCTTGAATAGAGGAGAACATCAGAAATAATGGTGGATTCAGGTGGATCAGGGCAGCTTGCGTCCGGGGCTCGATGGCGGCAAGTGAAGGCGTGGTTCCGATTATTTGTTGCGAGATGGACGGAGCGAGAGGTTGAACCATGATGAGGCGACGAAGGTGGGACTGTAGTGGTGGTTGGCGGTGGATGGCAAAGCTATGTGGACACCGGATCTGCTTGGAGAGGAGATGGATGGAAGAGAGTAAAAGAGCTAGTGGTTGGTATATCCGCCTGGAATGCCACCATCGTCGTCCTATTTCAGGCAGCCACACGTCGGAGGGAGAAGAAGATCAGGTTGATGAAGAGGGAAAGGGAAGGGTAATGTTGAAACTGGGAAATATGTAAAAAAAAAAAAAAAGGGAATAGATAGCGTTTCTGTATATAAACGCTATCTAAAGTCAGACTTTAGATAGCGTTTGTACACGGAAACGCTGTCTAAAGTCTGACTTTAGATAGCGTTTCCGTGTACAAACGCTATCTAAAGTCTGACTTTAGATAGCGTTTCCGTGTACAAACGCTATCTAAAGTCACCTTTTAATAGCATTTCCTAAATGCTATCTTTGCTAACGAGTTTTAATAGCGGTGGCATAGATAGCGGTTACAAACGCTATTAAAAGGCATCCGGAAACGCTATCTAAAGTCTAATCTGTTGTAGTGATACTAGAATTAGGAATGACCGTGATGTGTTTCCCAATCTGAAATCTCTTTGGTTGGGTTCATGCAATTTGAAAGCATTCCCTGACTTTTTGAGGAATCAATCCACATTACTCTTCCTAGACTTATCCAGCAACAAGATTGAAGGAACAATACCCACATGGATTTGGAAATTTGAATTTATGGTTGTCCTAAATCTTTCCTACAACTCTCTGACAGATTTTGAAGGGCCATTCCAGAATCTTAGTTCAAATTTACTTAAACTTGACCTTCATTCCAACCAACTCCAAGGGTCTGCTCCAACTTTTCTTAGAAATGCCATTTATTTGGACTACTCAAGCAATAGGTTCAGCTCCATTAACTTAACAGACATTGGTAGTCATATTCCCTTCACATATTTTCTCTCTCTTTCAAACAACAGTTTTCATGGAAGAATCCATGAATCCTTCTGCAACATTTCAGGTCTTCGAATGCTTGATCTTTCCCATAATAGCTTCAATGGCATGATTCCCAAGTGTTTGACAACAATGAGTGACACTCTTAGGGTGCTGAATCTAGGTGGAAACCAACTCAGTGGCCATATTTCAGATATATTCTCAACTTCATGTGCTCTAAGGTTTCTTGATCTTAATGGAATTTTTTTGAGTGGAACCATCCCAGAATCATTGGCTAATTGCAAAAGGTTACAAGTTCTAAACCTCGGAAACAATCAATTAAATGATAGATTTCCTTGTTTCTTGAAGAACATTTCCACCCTGAGAGTCATGATTTTAAGGTCAAATGAATTGCAGGGACATATTGCATGTGGTGGTAATAACATTGGAAACTGGGAAACTCTTCAAATTGTTGATCTAGCCTCAAACAAGTTCAATGGTACATTACCAGCAACATGAAGGAAAACATATAATTCTAAATACCATACAGATACAAATTATAGCATGTGATTCATGTTGATCAAAGGAAAGAGAAGAATTTCATACCTTGGAGATTCGCAGAATCCATCACAGCAGATCAAAGGGTGATGAGAAGAAGATGAACGGTGATCAGAGTGTTGGAGAAGGTGAAAGGGTTACTCCTCTCTTTCTGGTTGGTTTTGGTGTTATGTTTCTGTCTGTAAGAATGCCTAATGGGGAGGCTATTCTTATAACCTACCAGCAGAGAGTAGGGACCTCTCAACGGGTTAACATCAGAATGACCCATCCCATCATAGGGTCACTCTTTAGTAAATACCCAACAACAATTTCATCAATTGGTTACGTAATTAAGAATTAATTTTATAACTGATATATTAATAATTTAATTATAATTTAATAACCAATTAATGCTAATCCACACATTAAAATTTAACATTCTCCCACTTGGATAGCATTAATCAATTATTAAAGAGAAATACCAGTTACGATCAAAGCACACGTTAACCAGCTGTATAAGAAATACAAGCTTTAACAATGCAGAAATAGTATCCGATAGGGAAGTAAATCATACATGCTAAAGACTCATATTTCACATAAAGATTGATGAATATAAAATTGCATATAATTAATAAAGAGAAATATGCAATTCAAAAAAAATGGTCCAAGCATCTTAAAATGCTATAAGAGATATGAATCCAAGAATGACGTCAATTTACATATCTCATAAAAAAAAACGATAATGGGCAAATAATGGTTTCAGACTCCCACTAATCCAATACATCAAAAGACTTAACTAAGCCCATATGAATTACATGATTCCGGAATATTCCAACAGTTAAGCCTTTGGTTAGTGGATCAGCAAGCATGTTTCCTGTATCAATAGGCTCAATACGAGTCTGAAACTCCTGAATCTTATCTCTAACGAACAAATATTTCACATCAAAATGCTTAGTGCGAGAAGAGCTTCTATTGTTATGAGAGAAGTTCACAGCAGCAGTATTGTCACAATATATCACAAGTGGCCTAGATATGCTTTCAACAATATGAAAGCCAGAAATCAAATTTTTCAGCCACATGACTTGACAAGTAGCCTCATAGCAAGCAACATACTCTGCTTCCATGGTAGAAGTAGCTGTAAGCGTCTGTTTGACGCTTTTTCAAGAAATAGCTCCTCCTGCCATCATAAAGATAAAGCCAGAAGTAGATTTTCGGTCGTCGGGGCAACTGCGAAATCGAATCAGAATAACCAGTGACCTGAAGTTGATCAGACTTCTTATAGGTCAACATATAATCTTTGGTTCCCTGCAAATATCTCATGACCTTTTTTACGGCTTTCCAATGACCCAAACTTGGGTTGCTCAAGTATCTCCCTAAAGCATTTACAGCAAAAGCAATGTCGGGACGAGTACAAACTTGAGCATACATTAAACTGCCAATTGAAGCATATGGGACCTTTTTCATTTCATTTATTTCTACATCATTTTGAGGACATTGAGATTTAGAGAATTTTTCCTCACCCTTTTGAACAGGTGCAGCACATGGGGAGCAAGAATGCATATTAAACCTTTTGAGGACCTTTTCAATATATCTTTTTTGAGACAATCCAAGAACGCCACGTGACCTATCACTAGAGGTGGGTAAACGGACCAATCCGGTCCGTTTAAGTCCGGTCCGCATAAGTCCGCATTTAAACGGACCGGACTTTATAGTCCGCATAAAAATTGGACTCTGAAAAATAGAGTCCAAGTCCAGTCCGCATAATCCGCGGACTAAACGAATCTACCCGACTCTATCC
The DNA here is from genome assembly GCA_030762895.1 of Sophora flavescens. Lineage (NCBI taxonomy): Eukaryota > Viridiplantae > Streptophyta > Magnoliopsida > Fabales > Fabaceae > Sophora > Sophora flavescens. The sequence continues at coordinate 127,873,958 of CM061068.1, forward strand.
CATGAAAACAAAAAAACAAAAAATAATTAAAAAACAACATAAAGAAAAAAACTCCAACCTTGTCACCAAAATTCGCCCAAGAACTATAATCGTTGCCAAGTGTGCAAACATAAATAGTAACCCAACGGAAAACCATTTCCTCCCTTTTTAATAATCTTATGCCATTGATAATTACATCCTTAAGACCCAGATACCCTTGAGGATCAATCATGGGTTTGTTCTCTAATAGATCTAACATCTTCAGCAAAAAAACAAAAAGAGTAAAAAAATATCACGGAACACGAACCAGATGTGTCACATATGATATCAATGAGATCTAAGATCAAACGTACTAGATGTGTGAATGCCGGAGACGACGAGCACGAACCGAGCAGACAAGAACCTAAGCGGTAGCGACTGCGATTTGCGAACGATGGTGAGAGCGAGGCCGAGGCGGAAACGTGGTGCGATTCACGAACGGTGGTGAGGCGGAAGATGGTGCGATTGCGAACGGAAACTCCTTGGTGAGACAAAACGCAGGTCACGAGAATGATGGTGAGGAAGGAGAAGGAGTGAGGACGTGAGGCTAAGCGCCGAGGAGGAATGGGTTGAGGAGTTAGGGTTTTAGGTCAAGATTTGAGTTGGCTGTGTCTCTAAACAAATTTGTGGCCCAATACATTTTTAAAAAATTGTTAAAAGTGCACAAGTCCGCGGATCAAGTCCGCGGACCGAGTCCGTTAAGTCCGAGCTAAACGGACCCAAAAACCCGCATTTTTTGGACTCGTATTTTAGGGTGTCCGTATATCTTTTTGAGACAAGTCTAAATACCCACCTCTACCTATCACGATAAATCTGGATGCCTAAAACAACAGAAGCATCACCAAGGTCTTTCATATCAAAGTGGCTACTCAACATGAGTTTTGTCTCGGTCAGGATTTTAACACAACTGCTAGCAAGAAGTATATCATCAACATATAGAACGAGAATGATGAATTCACCCTCACAAGTCTTCAAGTAAACGCACTGATCTGAGGCATTTTCTTTGAAGCCAAGAGAAGTGACAACCTGATCAAACTTCAAATACCATTGTCTGGAGGCCTGTTCCAGTCCATAAATAGACTTATTCAGCTTGCAAACCAAGTGCTCTTTGCCTGTTTCAGTAAAAACTTCAGGGTGAACCATGTAAACATCTTCAGTAAAGTCTCCATTCAGAAAGGCCGTCTTCACATCCATCTGGTGAATTTCTAGATCAAAATGAGCTACCAAAGCCATGACAACTCGAAATGAATCTTTTGTAGAGACTGGTGAGAAGGTCTCCTTATAGTCAATGCCTTCTCTTTGGTTATAGCCTTTAGCTACTAGTCTGGCTTTGTACCTTTCAACTTTACCATCTGGAGTACGTTTGGTTTTGAAAACCCATTTGCATCCAACGGGTTTACAACCAATTGGTAAATCCTCTAGATTCCAAACACCATTATGAGACATAGAAGATAACTCATCATGCATAGCATTCAGCCAATCAGAAGCATGAGAGCTAGAAATTGCCTCCTTAAAGGTAATAGGATCATCATCATCATTGAGGTCAAACTCATGTTCCTGAAGATATACAACATAATCATCTGGTATGGAAGGTCTGCGCACTCTTTGAGATCGTCTCAGTGGAACTTCATCAACAATGAGATCATGTTCTTGTTCATCTACTAGTGGTGCTGCCACACCATCTTCATGTTGAAGATTCTGATCATCATCATTAGCTGGAATCATAACTTCTGTAGGAAAAGGAACAGCTGGTATAGGAACTATGGTGCGATCTTCTCTAAGAGTAACTGGTCGTGGTATATCACTCCCACTATCCAAGTCATCCTCAAAGAAAATCGCTCGATCAGATTCGACGACTCGCATAGAATGAGATGGACAATAGAATCTGCTACCTCTGGAACCCACACAATAGCCAATAAAGAAGCCACTAACAGTCTTAAGATCAAGCTTCTTAGACTGAGGATTATAAGGTCTAACTTCTGCCTTACAACCCCATACATGAAAATGTTTCAAACTCGGCTTCTTTCCACTCATGAGCTCATATGGAGTTTTTTGTACAGACTTGCTGGGTACTTGATTTAGAATATAGACAGCAGTTTTTAAGGCATCTCCCCAAAGAAAGTCTGGCAATGATGAATGGCTCAACATACATCTTACCATCTCCATAAGTGTGCGGTTACGCCTCTCTGCAACTCCATTTTGCTCAAGAGTACCAGGCATAGTGTATTGAGCTTCAAAACCGCATTCCTCAAGAAATCTGGCAAAAGGTCCTGGGTTTCTACCCGTCTCATTATATCTACCATAGAATTCTCCACCTCTGTCAGATCTTACACATTTTATTTTCCTACCTGTTTTCAACTCAACAGCAGCCTTAAAGGATTTGAAAGCATCTAGAGAACTAGATTTTTCTTGAAGAAGATCTATCCATCCATATCTCGAGAAATCATCTATAAAGGTAATGAAATACCCATATCCACCCATGGCAGTGGGTGTAATAGGTCCCACACAGTCGGTGTGAATCAACTGTAGCACATCGTCACACCTATTTGCTGCTTTATTCCTAACCTTGGCAGTAAATTTGCCCTTGATGCAATCAACACATGTATCAAAATCGGAGAAGTCTAGATCATGGAGAATACCTTCCTTGACTAGCCTCTCAATACGGGGCCTAGAAATATGCCCCAAACGTCGATGCCATAACATAGAAGAATGTTCATTAATCCTACTGCGTTTGTTTCCAAACACAGGTGTGAGACATGTCATGTAGATCTAACATATAAAGGCCATCACGTAAAACTCTTGAACCAACGGAAATAGAATCTGAATAAACAATCAATTTTCCACTACCAAACTTAAAGGTGTAACCACACTTATCCAAAGCAGAAACAGAAATCAAGTTCCTTCTCATAGAAGGTGCATACACAGCATCTCTTAACAGAAACTACAGCTCCATCTCCCATAATAATCTTAGACTCAGCATCACTTGGTTTCCTCAGGCTTGTGAACCCCTGCAAGGAATTCACAACATGAATGGTTGCACCTGAATCTAACCACCAAGTATTTGGAGGAACATCAATGACATTAGATTCAAAGCATGTTAGAGCCTTCTCAAAAGTCATAAATTTCTCCCCAACAGCTTTCTGATATTCTTTAGCATTATCGGTCTCTAAGATACTCTGCCTGATGGATTTTTCCATAATATACTTCATCACTTTCAGGCACACTCTATTAGAGTATTCCCATTTCTCATAAGCAATCCTCTGTGCTGCAGTAGACTCATTTATGAGAGCAGCTGGCTTGTCTTCCCTCAAGGCCAGATCCAAGTCAGCAATGGTTAAGTAGAGATCTGGAGTCTCTTTCCAGTCCTCAAATTTTGTCCCATTTAGAGTTTTGACAGAATTTGGGAAGGAGGCTGACATAAAACATAGAATAAGGAATCATTAAGAATTGAAGGGTAATATGATTCCATATATATGTTCAGCCGATCTTGCCCATAATACAAATTTCTTATTCATTATAATTCCGCCTAAGGGTCCCGAATCATAATAAACAAGAAATACAATAAGAAGAATAATACAATGTACAAAACTTACATCACCAAAATTTCTAATACCGATAGGGTACTTGAAACCATAATTGACATAAGCTTAAGACAATAGTACGATGTATAATAACGAATTACATTAATAATAGTACACCGATAGGGTATAATTATTATTAATATAATACAAATATAACACATTAGAATAATCAATTATTTAACAACACAAATTTTGAATAATTATACCCACGATAGGTGAGTTCATAACTATACAAAATATCAATAGTCATGCTACAATTATACATTAGAATAATTAATTGTTTAACAACACAAATTTTGTATAATTATACCCACGATAGGTGAGTTCATAACTATACAAAATATCAACAGTAATGCTACAATTATACATTAGAATAATTAAATTGTATAACAAATGCAGCATAGAACACACAACTTAATTCACACAAGGCTCTAAAATTAATTCCATCTATATGACACATGATCAAGGAGAGTATAACATATCAAAGTGTCACAAAAAAGTAGAGAACAATCACAAAATTTTAGATCAAAACCTTAGAGTACAGTATTAAAAAATACAATATATTTTTCGGTTTTAACCATATAAAATATTCGCGAGGCGAGAGGTATCTCGCGAGGCGAATCTTGTGAAAAGTCAGCAACGTTTGGTCTTCTTGCGGGTACTCGCGAGGCGAGTAAAGTGTTCGCGAGGCGACCCAGAAACCTTTCATTTTCCCAGAACAGTCACCCTTCGGGGTCGCGAGGCGAGAAGAGTAGTCGCGGGGCGACCCAGAGAGCATGACAATTTCACTGTTCTTCTGGCTTTCAGGTTCGCGAGGCGAGAATAATCTCGCGAGGCGAATCTGGAATTCCATAGATGCTGATGCCCAGAATCGCGAGGCGAGCAAAACTCGCGGGGCGATCGAACCAATTTCACGCAAAAGGGAAACAAAAAAAAAACATCGATTTCTCACATTTTATTTGATGAAATCCAACGATTTTCGAGTATGTTACTCGAATAACATGTGAGAAGAAAAGCCCTTAAACGATTTTCGAAATTATTGGCCAGAATCATAGTTTCGAATTTTGAAGAACAAGGCATGAAAACGAAAGTTGTTGAAGCGAAAAAAAATTCTGGGCATGCAAAATTTTTACGATATTGATATAACATGATATGAAAATCCCTAACAAATTTTGTATCTTGATTGAAAAACATAAATTAGGGTTCATACAATTTTCAGAACAGCTATAACATGTATCTATCCATGGCTCTGATACCAATTGAAGGAAAACATATAATTCTAAATACCACACAGATACAAATTATAGCATGTGATTCATGTTGATCAAAGGAAAGAGAAGAATTTCATACCTTGGAGATTCGCAGAATCCATCACAGCAGATCAAAGGGTGATGAGAAGAAGATGAACAGTGATCAGAGTGTTGGAGAAGGTGAAAGGGTTACTCCTCTCTTTCTGGTTGGTTTTGGTGTTATGTTTCTGTCTGTAAGAATGCCTAATGGGGAGGCTATTCTTATAACCTACCAGCAGAGAGTAGGGACCTCTCAACGGGTTAACATCAGAATGACCCATCCCATCATAGGGTCACTCTTTAGTAAATACCCAACAACAATTTCATCAATTGGTTACGTAATTAAGAATTAATTTTATAACTGATATATTAATAATTTAATTATAATTTAATAACCAATTAATGCTAATCCACACATTAAAATTTAACACAACACTCTTACAAAGCTGGCCAGCATTGATGCTTGATGAAAATAAAGCTGGTCTTGGCCATTTATTTTTTCAGCTCTATGATAACTTTCATCCTGTGAATTTTTTGACTGCCATAGTATATCTACCAAGCAATGTTAAAATGAAATTGGCTAAAGTTATAGCAACAGAACCTCCATTTGTGATTGACCACATGATCTCTCATATGTCTGAGGAAGGTGTTGGTCTTCGGAAGTATGAGGATTCAGTTACAATTGTCAACAAAGGTCAACAACAGAAATTTTTTAAAATTCACATTGCCTTCACTTTCTTGGATTTCTCATCCAACCAATTTGAAGGGCCAATACCAGAAGAGCTTATGAATCTCATAGCACTGAAGGCTCTTAACTTGTCACAAAATGCTTTCTCAGGTAACATCCCTTCTTCTTTAGGCAATCTGAAGCAACTTGAGTCCTTAGACTTGTCCATCAACTCTTTAAGTGGAGAGATTCCTATAGAGCTTGCAAGCATATCATTCCTTCAGGTCATGAACCTGTCCTACAATCATCTGGTAGGAAAAATACCAACAGGTACTCAAATTCAATCATTTGAAGCAGATTCATTTATAGGGAATGAAGGGTTATGTGGGCCTCCATTGACCCAAAATTGCAGTGGTGGAAGAGGGTTGTCACCACCAGCATATGAGACAGTTGATGATTCTCATTCTGGGGGATCAATTGATTGGAAATTTTTAAGTGCAGAGTTGGGATTTACTTTTGGCCTTGGAATCTTCATCCTCCCTCTTATTTTCTGGAAGGGATGGAGGATGTGGTATTCCAAACATGCAGATGACTTGCTTTTCAAGATTGTTCCTCGGCTTGATTTTGTATATGAACACCGGAGAGGGAAGACTTACAGAGTTCTAAGGTGGAAGCCTTATTGATCGTGATCTGCACTCTTTTCTACTTTTAGGATTTGCATTCTTAATCTTCCTTTGTTTTTAGTCATTGTGAAAATAAGGACTTTGTGCATAATATAGGTTAAACCTAGTGATAAGCCATGGCATCAAAAAGTTTTTTATACAGTATAGACTTAATTGTTATGCGTTCTTAGTATATAAATTTTTTTACACTATCAACCAATTATAAATTGTCATATCATTAAAAATATTTGACTGTTATTATAACTACCTTAAAAATAACACATTGGATTATTTGTGATAGTGTAAAACTTTACACTGAAAATACATCAAAACTAAACTCTTACATTATTTTATGATGATGATAGTTTTATTGTTCTTATTTTTAGAGTTATGATGATGAGTCGTGAATAGCGAGCGCCTACGTGCATGCGCATGTATCACTATTGCGTAACCATGGGAATGGGCAAAGCAAGATTCCAAAATTAAGGGCTGCTCTCGTGAACTTCCTATCCCTATATGCCCAAACAATTTTGAAAGTAGCTATTTGCTCTTTTTTTTTTGCATTTTGGGATCTGTGCAGAGATTATCCTTTTTTTGGGTAATCAGACATCATCCTATTTAAGATTTAAGATCCAAATTTGAGAAAATTTCATCCGTGGGTTTATGGACTAATGATAGAACACCAATTTAAATAGAAGCAAATTGGATTGAATCACATCAAATTATAGGAATAAGATTGAAATAGACCACCAAAGGATAATTGAATATAATAATAATTTTATTACTGAACACGGAATCACACACAATACAATTGTTGTCCCGGAGACAAAGGTGGTGTTTGGAAGAGCTTATTTAAACTCCTTTTGACTTATCTGATGACATAAGCTCTCAGTATGTTTGGCAGAGCTTATAAAAATAACTTATGTCATCCCATAAGGAGTTTTTGACTTATTTTCATAAGCCACCGGGAGAAGCTTATGGAATTATCATAAGAGCTTATACACTAAACAGCCTCTCTGTGTTTTTTCACTATTCGAATCCTCTCATGCCCCTTTCTTTCTTTTTCTTTCTTTAAGCGCTTATGGCATAAGCTCTCATGCGATAAGGTCTTATGTGATAAGGTCTTAATTAAGTTGTTTACCCGAACGCACCTAAAGTCTCCTAAAAAGAGTCTTCTCTTCCCTAAAGTACATAATAACAACAACTTCCCTACATATTTTCTGACCCTACTATCATATATATTATTACCTACGGTCCACAATATAAGAAACAAATATGTTCTTTTTTTTGTACAAAATATGAGAAACATGCATAAATTTTCACACATATTAAATGTTAATTTCTAATATTGTCCTTATTAATTACTATCATTAATTATAGACCATCAGAATATTAATTAAATTAGAAGGGGTGATTTTGGAAATTTATGAGTATTAATTACAGTTAACTAATTCCAATACATTTTCTTGGTCTGTGTATTTTAGGGTTCTGTTTCTTATATTGTGGACCGGAAAACAAGGCTTTGTGACGTTGATGTTGAGAGCCCGTGCTTAGTGGGAGCACGGTCGTGCTCGGGGTCAGAAGTATATAAATAGAAGAGTTGCGTGAGGGTTGCGAGCCATACCCTCAAATTGGCACTTTGGGCAATCCTAGTGTGACAGAAATTAACCTCTCCCCTTTCCCTTCCCTTGAACCTTTTGAAGTTCTTGGTATTCTTGAGTCCGTTTGGGAGAAAAGTCACGCGCACTAGTGCCATTAAGGTAACGTGTTCATCCCTCTATTAATCTCTTATTCATTGTTTATGCTTATGTTTGTCAAGAGGCTTGGATCTTCATACCAGGTATGGGGAGAAGGGATAGTATGAACATGTAGGCATTGGGGGTAGCGTTAGATGAAGGGTTGACCCATTACCCAATTTGCTTGCTATCTGTTTAATTGTTGTCTTGCTATATGCTTGTTTATGATATTAATGATTGTAGTGCTTATTGTTATTATAAATTGATAATGATGTTTTATACCACGAATATGTCTGGATTGATGATGCCATGGATGTTTGACTTGACTGTTTGGTTGATGTTGTGAGACGATGAACGACGATGTTAATAAGAAATTAAAAGCCGTTAATAATGATGTTTAAGAATTAAGGGATGTTTTCCCCAATTGTTCATAAGACTTGAACGATAGTAATGAGAGGCAAGGTTAATGCTCAAAGGTTTAGTTAAGACCCTAGGATTGATTCGTGAGTGTTTTAGGGACATTAATAATGAAGCTGGAATTAAATGATTAATTCCCCAATAAGTACAAGACAAGGAGATTAATTAAGAGTAATGAAACTGATGTTAATGGTTAGTAAAAGCCAATAGGATTGATATTTGAATGTCCAAAAAAGGAGAGCAAGGGTTCCCAACCCTTATGCCCAGAAATAGTACGGCCATGCTCCAGTAAGCACGATCGTGCTCAAAAGTCAGCACGACCATGCTTAACTTAAAAGTCAGCACGCCCGTGCTGGGGGAAGCACGACCGTGCTCCCCTGTGCAAAACAGAACACAAAAGACATAAACAGGGGTGTTTCACCCCAAACGTTCCCAACGATGATAATAAGACACCCAACGAAGTAAAGACTGTTAAGTCTCTAAAATGTCTGATGTGCATTTCCTAAGTTTTGATGAGAACTAAACATTGGTTAATGATTTAATTAACCTTCATATTGGTTGCTAACATGTCTATCTATTGTGCAGATTAAAGCTGAAAGAATCATCTATCCGCTCGTCCACTAAAGTGACAGAAGAGCTCGTCCACTAAAGTGACAGAAGCGCTCGTCCACACAAGTCTTTGGGCTTGCTATAAGTCCATAATGAGAAGCTCCGTCCAATGACATGGCATATGTAGCTCGTCTACTAGGTTACGTTCAACTAGTTAAAGGAGTATTTGTCCAATGACATGGCATATGGAGCTCGTCTACTAGCCCGTCCAAATGTAAAATCTTAAATGGCTAGATGGACGCGCTTATTATATGGACGCGAATTCTTTAAGAATTATCAGAATCTTATTTCAAGAACCAGAATCAAGAAAAGTCCGAAGTTACTCTTTCAAGCAACCTCGGTTATCAGAACCATAGACCAGTTAAAGAATGCTTCCAACGTGCTTTATTCCCTAGTACCTCTGGTCCTTACACGAAAAGGGAATTGTACTCAGCAAAGTACAAAAAGCTCTCTGCACAACTCTGTTATGGCTGTATTACGATGCATAAAGCCATGATCCTTCATGTTAGAGTACAACCAACGTTCCTATTACATTAATGGCTGCCCAGAACGACTCTATTGTATTTAATGAAGTTCTTCTTGAAGTCAACATTTGAGGGAATGTCGGTCTCTAACGGATCCTAAATGCTTGAAGACCATAAATACAGAAGTCATTGAAGATGAAGAACAAGAGAATACACACAACATTAAAGAGCCATTACTCTGTGCATTAATATCTTCATTCTTTCATTCTGTATTCTTCAATCATTTGAAGTTATTACGCATACTTTCCTAAGCTTTACATTTAAACCACTCTCTGAGTGTTAGTGAAAGATCTGTTTATCTGAAGTTGTATTTATTACAAACCAAATCTCTCAAACAAACCTGAGTGAGCCTGAAGAGGCTAAGTGTGCAAAGAATACTTGTCTTGAGCCTCAAGAGGCTAGGTGTGCAAAGAATACTTATCTTGGAGTCTGAAGAGGCTAGGTGTGCAAACAATACTTGGAGTCTGTAACTTGATCAGTTATAGTGGATAAATCTTGGTGCTGCCAAGGACTGGACGTAGCTCTTTGCTTTGAAGAGTGAACCAGGATAAATAACTATGTAAATCTCTCTTTCCTTAAACTCTTTAGTTGCCTTAGTTTTCTTATACGTTTATCAATTAAATTTCATCACACAGATCACCCGTCTGTCCAGTATCTTTCCACTCGTCTGAACTAAGCTTCTGTTTGCGAAAAGATTTCAACTTTGTTTAAATTCTGATAAACACAATTCAACCCCCCCTTCTAGTGTTTATAGTTGTCTATTTCAAATACAAGTTAGATAATCCAATGAAGACATAATAAGTATAATTAAACACAAACGTAAAGGTCGTTAAGTCGGTAACGATGTTTACCACATGTTGTTGTACCTTGGTGCCAAGTGGCCAAGGGGGCCTTTATGCTTAATGGTCAAGGTGTTGTTAACGTTGAACCTTGGTGCCTAGTGGCCAAGGGGACCTCGATGCCAAGTGGTCGAGGTGTTTATGGTGATAAAACTTGGGTATCCTAGTGGCCCAAGCGGAGGTGGTGATTGTTGATTGTGTGTTGTTGTTCCTCGCGCATTCATGCATTGGAGATGTTAGTGGGGGGATGTTCAACACAGGGGATGTCGTCCGAGAGTAAGGACATCTGACCTTCCGTGGTGATTCATCTGAGAGTTAGGTAAATCGTGTACACCCGTGGTGGCTCATCCGAGAGTAAGGTGTGCCAGCTATCCAAGGGGTTCACCCATGGTCTGGTGAACTGCCGGTGTTGGTGTTTAATGGCTAATGTGGATATGTAACTCCGAAGTTGACTTCCTGAGGTAGATTGGATCCACATGCATAATGGAGTAATGGAGTAGCGTTGCACCGCATAACATACATTGTTGATATGATGAATATGATATGAATATATTATGTATGATGATGTGTGATAACATGCTATTGTTATGATGTATGCTCATCTTGCTAACTGCTTCCATGCCATTATGTTTATACATGTTTCTTACTCCTTGTCTTTTGTTGTTTGCTTTGCATGTACCTTTTTGTTATGCAGAGGACGGTGAACAGCCTGTTGAGGAGTGACTCTGAGGAGCCGCTACTCATAGTTTAGGATTTCCCAATTTTAATTGTTTATCCATGATGTTTCCGGATTTTGGTTATACCAGCTCTGTAATATGACATCGGGGTTGGGTTATGTTTTTCATGTTATGTTTTTAATTCCGCGTTGTTTTAGTTTGGTTACAATGTGGTACTTTCTACCCGTGGTTTTCATTTTATATAAATGATATGCATATTTTTATTTTATTACTTTTATGTTATTGCTTTATAAATATATGTGGGGTAGAGGGTGTCACAATTATCCTATCTGACAACTACTGAAAAGAACTCCATAGTTCTCACCATTATGACAATCACCCACTTCTTCAAGGACCGGGATTAATATCCCCCAAGTGAGGCTAGGAACTTCTCGGCATCCACCTGCTCTCGTGTGCCAAGTGTACAACAGCAAGGAACCAGGAAAACCTGATATATTGTAAAGGTGAGATACTAATATATGGATGAATTATGACGACTGCACGCCCAAACACAGCAACATATACAGACAAATATACATATTCATCATATAAAATCTCACAAATAATCATATCAATCAACAATTGTCGTCGTTTTTGAAAAACATGACACTTCTATATTTCATCATTATATCCTAGTCTCCGGAGACCCCAACTCCATGCAATTTTTGAAAAACAGTGAGCTGATCAGGCTCAATTGCCACAAAGGCACAACGTCTTGAATACCTTATTCATGAAGATATCCAGAATAACACCGTCTCGAATGCCTCGTGCACCAAGATATCATAACACTGTCTCGAATGCCTCGTTTACCAAGATATCCGGAATAACACCGTCTCAAATACCTCGTTTACCAAGATATCCGGAATAACAGGCAAGTCTGCCAAAAACAATGCATGTAAAACCTTTTATTTTCGCGGCTTTTCTTTGTGTTTCATTCTTTCCTTGCCGAGGCTCAAGGCTCACGACCTCCCGTGAATTTTTAAGCGTCTTAAAGCTTTTATTATCAACACAGGACGTTAAAGTTCGAGTGTCCAATCACAACAGTTCTAGACTCGTGCACTAGTCTAGAACTTTGTGGTAGTAGAAAAACAGTCTTTACCTTTTTTACTCCAATTTCCACGTTTATCACAACATTTTCAGGACACACAGTCCACAACAACGCACCTAGGACACACAGTCCACAACAATGTTCATAGGACACACAGTCCAAGACACCATGTATAGGACACATAGTCCACAACAGCATATATAGGACACACAGTCCACAACATCATATATAGGACACACCGTCCACAACGTTGTGATACAGATCATGGATCCACGTGTTATACTTCTAGTATCCCGACGTCTCAGTTACTAGGTTCACTTTTCAATTTTTTTTTTCGTTCAGTAAAAAACAAATACAAAAAACCAAAATTTCCCGTAACTTATCCAAGTTGTCAGACATCTTCTTTTCGAATGAAAATCTTTTTAAATAAAAACTTTTCTTTTGAAATTCTTTTGTTTAAAAACTTTAAGTTTTGGAAAATCCATTTCTATTTCCATAAAACCATTTTATTTTAAAATCTTCTTTTTCCTAAAACATTTGAAAATTTCCAATAAATTCCTTTCAGGTTCCAAACTAAACTTTTGTTTTCTTCAAAACATTTTCGAAGAAATTAATTTTCTTTTTGTATAAAATCACTTAAATTTTTCAATTGAATTTTCTTTATAAAAATTGTTTTTATTCTCTAAAATGTTGACCAAATCATTAAAATTATTTAACTTCCCCTTTTTATCAAAACATTGTTAAAAGAAATTCTTACTTGTGATTTCCTTTGTAAATGTTTTCTTAAAGCTTTTATCCTTATTATTTGAGCTCTAACCAATGGTTAGGCTTCTATACAACAATCACAGCACATATACAACAACTTCAACATATATGAGCAACATTCATATTTCTCATAAATCATCACCACATATAGAACAACTTCAACATATATGAGCAATGCGACACCCCTCCTTTGGGTCATCACATAGTTACCCAAATGCGGAAAATAAAAATCAATTATGCTGGTTACTTTCGGAAAATAATCTTTTATAACGCTTTTATTAATACCAAATTAGTGGTTTTTTTTTTCTTTTCTTGGACATACATAACCCTGTTACAATTATAACCATATCTGGATATATATATATATATATATATATATATATATATATATATATATATATATATATATATATATATACATAAAGCGGTATACAACTATACTGCATCATATTATTTTCACATCTAGACCTTTATCCATATAGGTCTTAACAAAAAAAACCACATAAATTATCATTATACATTATTTAAAATATAAACTCCTTACTTCAAAAGTGTGGCTCTCCTAAGCCCGATATAAACATTATAACCCAATCTAATACCCTAGTTGAGCTGGTCACTCTATACGACACTCACTAAGAAGACACCAGAGGTCATTCTTAACTCAACAAACGCTTTAAAGGTCAGACCTAAAGATCCTCGGAAGCACCAGAGGCATCTCCAGGTCTACCTATACTCAAATAGAATATATTCCACAAATAGGAAAAACCAACAAGAAAATATGCAAGAGTGAGAAACCAATATATGAATTTAACACGACAACTACATGCCCGACACACAAGAAAACAGATAAACATATACATGTTCGTAACAACATCAGCATTCATATCCAAGCAAATAGTTTATAAATGGGTTTCACACCCCAAACATCATCATTTGAAAACTATGCATAAACGCTGCACCTACTTCTTCTAAAATATACTTAATCTCTGGAGCTACAAACACAAAATAACTGAGCTGATCAGGCTCGATTGCCAAATAGGGCACGACTTCTTGAATACCTGTCCATTAGGATATCCAGGTTCGCCTTCTGGAATACCTTGTCTACCAAGATACCCAGATTCGCCTTCGCCTTCTTGAATACCTTACCCTTTAAGCTATTCAGATTCGACTTCTTGAATACCTTCTCTACTAAGATACCCAGATTTGACTGCGCCTTCTTGAATACATTACCCTTTAAGCCATTCAGATTTGACTTCTTGAATACCTTATCTACTAAGATACCCAGATTCGACTTTGCCTTCGCCTTCTTGAATACCTTACCCTTTAAGCTATTCAGATTCGACTTCATGAAATATCTTCTCTCTTAAGATATCCAGATTCACGCCTTAGACATGTCTACCAAGAAAATGCATGTAAAACCTTTTGTTCCTAACACCTTAATTAGGATACCAAATCCAAAGAACACTATGTTCATAACACCTTAAAAATACTAGTACACCATTTTTCGTTTAACACACAAAAAACTGTACAACTTATTCAAGTTGACGAGTTATTTACCAAAAATCTTTTTACGTTGGAAAATCGTTTTATAAACTTGTTAAAAATCCCTTAAAACTCATTTTGTTCAAATCTCATTAATTTGAACTTAGAAACCTCATTTGAGACAAATTCTCAGTATTACTTAATTTTACCTTTTTAAAAATACTTTCATAAATATTGACGGAATTGTCCGTTGTTTGTCGTTTTAAAACGTTTTCCGGTCAAAATATGACTTTGTATCGTAAAACAATTTTTCCAACGCTGTAATAAAATTATTTATGAAACTTTTTATTTTAAAACATCATTTTCAAATATTTAGAAATTCATTATGTGAAAATTAGCAGTGCCAAAATATTTTCACGGTTACGTCCTCACTGTAACTCATAAAACACTCTTAAGCCGTAAAATCCTTAAAATAATATTATTTACAACTTTTTCTCATTTTCCACTAACTAAATCCTAAGTAATATTATATTACTATTTCTCATTAATTTAAAACTCATTATCCCGTAAAAACTTTTTTAACACCTTTAACCTCATTATTCCTCATTATTAACGTTATTAACTAAGCACTGACCACTGTCAGGCTATTCAATCCACAACAACACCAACAATTATCAACAACATTATATCAATTAACCCAGGCAGATCATGCATCACATCACTATAATACATAACTGCAATTAAATAAACATAGATAAAATAACACGACATAAAATAATTTTAACAAACACCTCAACCACAGATAATCAATACAGACTCACAACTTGATAGCACGTAGCCATCGAAAAAATCCCTCAGGCAATCCCCTCTTACCTCTTGAAGATCTTTCCTTACATACTCGTTCGCCGACACTCCGGTTTCTTGACAGCACACGTACACGATTTACACAACAAATTACCCTTCATCAAAACACAACAAATAATCATCAATCAAACACTAAATACACCTATGCTCCTATATGCGAGGTTCGGCCATGTGGGAATTAATTAGCTAAAAATTTATAAAAATCCTAAACTCTTGGATTAGTGATCCTTGATCACTTAAAACCCTAAAACAAAGATTATAATACAAAGATTGAAATAAAATACTTCAATCTTCCAAAAACCCTAATTTAGCCATGACACTAAATTTGAGTTAGAGATTTCAAAATTTCACATACTCTTAGATCCATGACCTTAGAGTAGTGTAGAGTTAAGACAAGTTATCATAAGTTGAAAAATGAAACAAAATCTTTCAACTCCTCAAGAAAATAATTTCGGCCATGAGTAAAATAATGTCTTAGAGATTTGATTTTGATTCAATAATCATGGACTCAACATATATATGAATTATAAGATTGAATCAAGCAAGACTAGTTAACAAAATGAACAAAGTCCTCCCCGACTAGAAACTAGGGTTCGGCCTTGACAAAATAAAAGGGCACGAATTTTTTGTTTGATGTATCCTCTTAGATATTAAATATAGAGAGGATACTAAGATCATAGAAATTGGTTTCACTTTAAAAGGATTTTTCTATGATTTTCTATGAATTTTCAAAGTTTCTAGATCTAGGAATTGAAAAATATGATCAAGACTTCAAATCACAAAAATCAATGAAGGACATGATGATGATTGAGTGAGAGAAACATGGTATACCTCTTGGAAATGAAAAATGGGCAAGGAATCACCTACTTCCTTCACAAAATCAAGCTATGGTACTTAGAGTTTTAATGGCAAAAATGGCAAAGCTTGATGGAGAAGATGAAGATGGCCTTTTATAGAAGTGAAAATGGACCTCTTGGCTGCCTAGGGTCGTGGCCTTGAGGGGTAAAAGGGTCCAACACACAAAAATTCAAGGACAAAGTAGTAATCTCACAAAATGGCATTTTTGTGGTATTATGACAACATAAGGACAAAATGGTCATTTCCCATAAAGCAATTATGACCAACATTGGTGAGAAATGAGTGACGATGTGGCTGATTTGTGTCCACAAATTGTGGGGCAAACTTGTCATTTCGATGAAATTTCAAGGGTAAAATCGTCCAAGGGCAAAACAGTATTTACACTAGTTTAAAGAAATATCTAGATATTTTGTAAAAAGTAATCATGACATGGGTGACTCATCCATGTGACTCACCATCCTAGGTGGCAAGAGGTCTCAGCATCCGACGTCGGGTTTTGTCTCTGCACGTCCGTTTTCGACTCCGTCGATTACGCGATTTAGGGTTTTACACTCGAATCGAGTATAATAACTTATTTATTTTGAAAATTTTCAAAATAACCTTTATTTTATGATCAGTTAAATCTTACTGTCAGTGAAAACGCAGACTGGGTTCCGTCTGCATTTTCAACCAAAAATTTCACCATATACTTATAAAAATAAGTATGATATGAATGTGACTTTGGTTTTCCCAAAATCATTTTCTAAATTTCAGCTAAAATTATAAACGTTTATTTATATTTATACCGATCTTAGAAAACGGAAAAATCGGGGTGTTACAAGCAACATTCATATTTTTTTCATAAATCATCACCACATATACAACAACTTCAACATATATGAGTGACATTTATATTTTTCATAAATTATCAACACATTATGAACTCAAAATCCAACCAAAACAGCCACAACAATAACAGCATCTATCAAACACATCAAAACAAACACACATGGCATATAGTCATCATAACATAATTATCCCTCGGGCTTTATCCCCTTACCTGATTCGACGGATAGAAAAAATCTTTGTTTCCGTGTTGCCCAGAGCGAGCTTCCTTTGCCCACAGCGTGCCGCAAGTCTAAGAATTAAGCGAACGACTTAAATTAAAACAACAAAATCATGTTATGATGCTAGAGATGTCTGATAAATTCTTGGATTACATTTTGGCCATGGCTGGAAAAATGATGCTAGAGATGTCTGATAAATTCTTGGATTACATTTTGTCCAAGACTTACTTATATATATACACTTTAATCCCATATTTTATATCTTTATATTAATCATTTCATGCCAAAAATCTTTACTTGATCATGTTAAAAGATATTATTTTTAAAATCATATTTTTCATTCAAAAATTTGAGTGAACTCTTTTATAAAATCATTTTCAGGACAACAGTGTGTTTTAAATTGTGAATGATCATTCAAATGACCTTCAAAATCCTTGAAAATTTGATTGAAGTTACATGACTCACACATAAACATATTGTAGTTGGTCTCAAGTCAAAATTCGAAGGCATTAATTTATTAAAAATCCCATAGTGCCTCTGTTTGTACAAGATTTTCCAGAAATTCGAATTCATCAACATGTAACTTTATGAAATTGTTTCTCTTTATATACATATGTAAAAATATCAAATATTCAACAAAACTTTAGATATATTTTAGTACTAACCTAGAAAATTTTATAAGAGTTTTTACCCTTCAAAATCATATTTAAAACTATGTACATATTTTCGCAGACAGAATTTAGTTCTACTTTGACAGGTGTTTTGACCTAGTAAATCTTATCCAAATACTTACATATAATATATCAAATTAAAGCCCCAGAAGTCTTCTTTCCAAATATGTATTTAGTTTTCAGAAATATGTTTTCTATAAAAATTAGTGGGCTCACGAATAAGTGTATGTCATGCTGCTAGATTTATATTTTACATATGTTTATTCACAGTAAGTTATTATCTTCACTCTAGCATCATTCACAAGTCATGAAACCAACATGCAAGGGTCCTAGACCCTCAAAAACATACATACAAACATATATCAACCCAAATTAATAACCATTATTATCAAATAATGATTCAAGCAAAGAGTTTAGAGAGGATCTCCCCACTGCCTCTTGAAGATCCTAAACCATCATGATTCCAAACTTGTAAAGGCTGTAAGCTTTATCCTTTGAGCTCCAAAACGAGTCCTCTATGATGGATATAAAAGTTAGAGATGGATTCGTCCACACGCATGAATGAAAACTCAAGAGAATGGGCTTGCATGTGGTTGGAATGTATAGAAAGGAACACTAGAAATTAAATCCTTACCATTGCTCTAAAGATTTGAAGTTCTTGAGTTGTAGATGATCAAAAGTTCCTTCCTTGCTCAACCATGGTAGATTCGGCCAAGAGAGGAAATGAGGGATGGGTATGTTTGTTGATAATTTCAAGTAGAGATTGTGGTTTATCTAGAAGTGTAGTTTCATTTTCATGTAAGGTTTGATGATGAAAAAGTGGTGGTGGATGGTGGGAGAGAGGATGATGATCTTTAAAGTGTTGGAGAGAAAAAAAAAATAGAGAGTGAGTGTTGAGCGAGAGAGGGCGTGAGGTGAGGAGGGGGAGAGGAAAAGAAGATGGAAAATGTAGAAGTGATATTTATGGAGAATGAGTAGGTGAGTGAGTTTGAGAGAGAATGAGAAAAGTGAAGAATAGAATGGGAAGTGAGTATTTATAGAGAAAAGGGGAGGGGAAACTGCTGTGAGAGAGGAATAGAGAGGATTTTAAAAAAAAAATTGAAAATAAAAAGCTTAATTTAATAAAATAAGGTTTCTTGCTAGACTTGAAATAATGATTTTATGTAATTAATCAAAATACTATTCATGTCAAATCTATCAAGTTTTTTATATCAAATCAAGTCTCTTCAAGTCTTCATCAAATCCATTTTAAATAGATTTTGTTCTTTTCCGGTTTCATCGATTTTCCGACCGTGAAAACTGATCTTATTTTCCTTCGTAAATTTTTCTACCCGAAAAATTTATATTGAAACATTTATAGAAGAAAATTTCTAAAATCATGGAAAAGGTTTTAGTTGAGTTAGGAAAAATAAAAAATTTTATTTTACGATTCGAAATTCACTTTTCGGGTCAATAAAGTTTTCTTGACAGTGAGAACGCAAACCGTTTTCGTTTGAAATTTTCACTGAAAATTTAATAGTAGCTTCCCACTATAGAATAAATTATAAAATTAATTTGGGTTTATTAAAATAATTTCTCAACTTAAAATTTAAATATACTAATCATGCACATACATAAGCATATATTATAGAAAGATAGAAAAATTGGAGTGTTACAAATTCTAGCTGAGGTATGATAAAATGTGGTTCACTAGGAACCATTAGTTTCCCAGTGAATTAGTAGGTTTTTTCTTTTTTATAATTTGAAAATAGCATTACCGCCCCTCGCCTTCTCTTCCTCCTCCCACCTCCTCCCACCACCCATTTTTTCTGTTCTTGTGCGTACACCTAGAAGGTGAAGCACTAAGCCACCTATGTTACAAGGAGATTTCTATGAAATCCACTAAAATGAAACGGTTTCAGTATCCACCGCAGGTTCCAGGGAAGGAGATAATGTAGAGCAAGAAGGATAGATGTATGAATGCATCTGCTGCAGCACATCCTTCCCCAGTTACTGATGGAACCTTGAGTCTTATTTTGGACCCACCGCTTTGCTTGGTCTTTTTTTTTGTTTTGTAGTTGCAGGTCATTCGATTATTAAGATTCAAAATGCTGTAATGCAAAAAAAATTGATACGTGTCCTCACATGCAGCATGTCAACGAGGATCGGAATTCCTGCATCAGAAGGACAAAATTGTAAACTTAATTTTATTTGGTAACCTGTTTAATAATTATCCAAATTTAATCTCAACCCTACAAATATTTTAATGATAAATCTAATGGTTAGAAATGGTGGTCCATAGTGAACCACATTTCATCATTCCTCACTCTAGAAGTGTCTCTGGAAGGAGCAGAAAATATTCAAGTAAAATGCTGTGCCTCGCTCAACTATTGCATAGAAAATATTCGTTGCAATTTGTCACTGAGTCTCTCACCAAAGAACTCATCACAGAACCTTCTTCACCAAATTAGGGTTTTTGCATCGCAGATATGGCATTTTGCGGTCGAATCAGATCGGGAATCTCCATCGTCAACAAATTAGGGATTCTCACTTCTGATTCCCTCTCTTCCCAGAGATCCAATCTTCAACAATCCCTCATTGCACCTTCCAATTTCCTGGTTAACCAATCTAAATCTCTTATCAAAATTCTATGAGTGGGTGTGCGATAAATAACTCCCTTTATGCATATTAGCTGATTACCTTTTTTCTTTTTTGGAAAAAATAATAATTTCATTTTCATAGTTTGTTATTGCATTGAGCCATATGTTTGAAGTATGAGAACCTGCATTCTTGTGCCTTCTGAAAACTTATACTGTGTTGTTATTCCGAGTTTCGTGATTTCTGTACACTGAATTCAGTTCACAAACAATTTCGTGATTATGCTTCATAATTTATTGTTATTGGCTGAATATGTCTGTATGTGTGTTCTATTTTTTCATTTTTTTTATTTTTGATTTTCTATCTCATCTTATACTTGTGCAGACCTCTAGAAATTATGCCAACGTGCCGGGGCAAAGGGAAACCAAAATTAAGGTAATGGAATATATTGGTCTTGAACATATTCACTGATGCGTTTCAGCATGCTATCGGGAGGAATTGTGCTTTCTTGGCTGTGATTTATTGAAGAAAAGAAAATTTAAGGAAAAAGAATGTATGTTTTGTGTATATAAGTTTTCAAGGACTTAGCTTATATATTTTTAGTTAAATAGTTCTTTAAGAGGTTATGTTTTCCAGCTCATTATTGATGGATCTGTTTTTTCCTTTGCCTTGTTGCTTCTTGTTGCCTTTTCAGCTCCCAAAAGCTATGTATGGGGGTTCAGGAAACTATGCCTCTGCTTTGTATATTGCAGCAGTGAAAGCTAATGCACTGGAGAAGGTTGAGTCCGAGATTCTCGAATTTGCTGAGGCAGTAAAGAACAGTGCTACATTTTTACAGTTTGCAAAGGACTTGTCTGTTAAAAAGGATATTAGAGTAAAAGCCATCCATGAGATTTGTGGTCAAGCTAAGTTTTCAGATGTTACAAAGAACTTCCTTGGTAAGCTTCGTAATGTAGTATGATTTTGGCAAATTTATTGTTACGTTTGCATTGTTAAAATAAATTTTTAAGTATTGTAATCTTTATGGTTTGAACAGCTCGAGCCATGGGAAATTGGGAATTATTACATTTTATGGAGCACAGATACTGACATGAGATGGACACACTAAAGTTTAAAAATTGCAAGACAAGACACAACATATATATGTAATATAAAATTGAAAATTTGAGAAAAGATTGATAATTCAAAATATCATAGCTGTTTCGGAGCCGTAAAAAAATAATTTTAAAGTGTAATCATGTTGGACCAGTGTTGTTGTGGGTCGTAAAAGCACCAGTGTTCGACTCATGATACGGCACCAAAATGGTGTATCCGAGCTTTATAAATTACATTTAATTTTCCTCTAGGAAAAAGGAACTTCATGTCGATGATGTTGGCATCTACTTTCCCTTTTGGAAGCAGTGTGGAGATTTAATGTATATTGTAAACCTATCCACATTGGTTTATTTTGTAGTGGAATGCTCACATTTTCAAGTGTATATCTTCACCCCTAAATATATTATGGTATAGGGAGAGCTTACATATATGTTATGCAGAGAGATTCGATAGCTTTGTTGCATTTTGAGCTTCTTTAGCTCTTTGCTTTTTTTTCAGTTTCTATATTTTGAAGGATACCTTTTTCTCCCCCTAGTTGCATTTTTTTTTTCTCTCTTATCCATAATGGACTTTCTTCTATTGTTGCTCAGAAAAAGATCTCCTTGATACAAGATAGAGGAAATTGATGTATGTGTATGTGTCCCTTCAGGCATGCAAACAATGTGTAGAAACTTAATTTATGAATTACTGTTATTCTAAAACCTAAACTTTGGGACTCAATCAAAATTCTTCTACGACTTCCCAGTTGTTAAGCATATAATGGCTCATCAGATCAATACTAGTGTTGCTTATTTAGGTATATTACTGGAATGTTGACCTTTTTTGGGCTTGTCCTCAAAGACACAGGTATCACGCAAGCCTTAATCTTAAACAACAGTGTTATATCAATTGTCCACTAGTTGGCATTGTACATGTGAACTGGCTTCAAACTTTTGAACAATAATCCTGAAAGCAGCAAAAGATATTTCTTTGTAATAATTACATCACCTATCTCAGGATGTCAGTCACTCACATTTTTCTGTGGGTTCTTTGTCTGTATCTTCAATTTACTGCCTTTGATTATAGATTAATCTCAATGTATAGCTCCATATCACTCAATACTGTCTTCTGGGATTCTGGGAATAAAAATCCTAAAATTTTCATTTTCAATATTTTGTCTCATGTTGATACTTGATAATGTTTATTCCTTCCAGTCAGCACAAACTTACTATAAATTGATTGTATCTGTATGAGTTTCCTGATATTTGAGTTTTTTGCTAGTTAGCCTTGACTTTGTGTGAATTTTGAATTTGTTTTATCATCTAGCATAATACCATTAATGAAATCACGCCTTTGAGAGCATTACATAAAAAGAAAAGGGCTCTAGTTCTAGCAAAAAGGAATCTTGCACCATAATCATCATAATTTTTCTTGGTGATAGGACTCATAGCTGTATGTATCAATGGGCTTTATACATTTCACTGGATTTTTATATCTTAATTTTCTGATCAACCTCTTCCGTATAAGAATTCACAAATATGGTGATTATGTTTTTCCCCCTCTTAAAGTATGGTGACATTATTTAATAATAATCTGATGTTAGTAATCAAGTTGATATGTTATGATATTTGGATGTTTAATTCTTGTTATCTTGGAAGACTACTAGTTACCTGCCTGGCCCTTTTATAGCACTTAACGGTTTAATTTATCTAAAACTAATTACATGCTCCATTATTTTTTTGATGCTATACAATTCATTCATTACCTTGTTTGTTGTGAAGTTATCGTTGCTGAGAATGGGAGGCTTAAAAACATAGACACCATTGCAAAGAGGTTTGCAGAGTTGGCAATGGCATACAAGGGAGAAGTGAAAGCGATTGTGACCACTGTCTTTGTAAGTAGTACTTATTCTATATTTACGTCTAAAAAGTAGTGCCACATATTACATATCTGTCCGTTCTATTGCTGAATTCAGTTCCATATTTTTTTCCAAAGGAATTATTGGATTTATTGTGATGAGAAATTGAGAAAAAACTTTAGTAGACATAACACCATATTTTAGTTAACTGCTATTGTTAATAAGGAATAGGAGAGGCCTCATACGTATAGTTTGTCAGAAATATCTCATCATAGCTAGTTTACGTCTAAAAAGTAGTGCTACATATTACATATCTATCCTTTCTATTGCTGAATTCAGTTCCATATATTTTTCAAAAGAATGATTGGATTTATTGTGATGAGAAATTGAGAAAAAACTTTAGTAGACATAATACCATATTTTAGTTAACTGCTATTATTAATAAGGACTAGGAGAGGCCTCATATGTATAATTTGTCAGAAATATCTCAATTAATTTTTATTAATATAATAACTTCAAGTGTGGTTTATAAATGTAATTTAAAAATTAAATTAAACAAAAAACTCTTTTTGAAATTCATAACCAGTTTATCTTTCCACCATTCTAACTATTCTCATTCCTTAACCTTCATGATTTCCTTAAGTACCATCTTATCTTATATATGTATAATTTATCTTTCCTCCCTTCTAACTATTCTCGTTTCTGCTGCTTACACATTTTTGCAGCAAATCTTTACTGCTTCATGTCTTTCATACTAAAGCTGTGTAAATGCTCATGCTTATTTTGGTGGTGGTTGGATTTTATTAGCAATGGCTTTTGAATGATTGATCGGATATATCATATATGATATGATGTTTTCTCATAAAAAAACTCTGAATAGTTTACTCAATTAACTAATTTTCTATTTGTTTTATACCAGCCTCTTCCCCCTGAAGAGGAGAAGGCACTGAAGGATACTCTTCAGGAGATGCTCGGTACTGGGGCAAAGGTGCATCTTGAACAGAAGGTAGTACTGTAGTTTTCTTGTTTAAGTGAATTAATTGTAGCCTTTAGATTAAACCATAATTAAGGGACATGATTTGATGTCAAAGTTTAAGTTTGACACCCATATATAAAGTTGCTAACATTTTTTTTCTTTTTGGTTTTTCAGATTGATCCAAGCATACTTGGTGGTATAATGCTGGAATTTAGCCAGAAGGTCTTTGACATGTCTATCAAGACTAGGGCACAACAGATGGAGAGGCTCCTCCTAGAGCCCATAAATATTGGCAACATCTAGAAGGCATTTTTCTCCTGACAATATGCATCATCATGGTTTTATGAAAGAACCATTACATTCTTGTTTATTATAAATTGTGTGGATCTGGATTTATATGGGATGGAATGCCATCAATTTGCAAATAAAAGCTACCTCCTTCCAGCTTCTTATTATACGTTATTGTCATTTCAATTTGTCTGATTACATATTTGTTTTTGTTACAAGGGAGGGCTGTCTGAATTCATTTTGATTTGGATTTTGAGGTTTTAATTAGCTCCTATTGGCCATTGGTATTAATTTGCTCATACTAAGGACCGCAAATTTCAAATTATATGATGCTCCTTTACCTGGTTGGACTTGCTTCTTTCATGTTCTAGTTAAGTATACATGAATGATGCTTCCAAATCCAAAAAAAAGAGGGAAAATGAAACTTTATGTAGTCGTTGGATGGCTGATTATTTATCAAAATCATTCCACAGCCAATTATTGGTATTATGAAGGTCTCTGATATATTTCTGGCCCAGTGCACAGTGCATTCACGATGGGTATCGACCTCACCTTGGAGGTTAGAGTTAATCATATATACTGCGAGGCAAACCGGTTTGCTGATTATCTTGCAAGTACAGGGTGCAGTCCAGATTATGGCTTGGGAGTCCTAGAAGATCCTCCCTACACATGATGTTATAGGGGTGTTCATGGGTCCGGGTCAACCCAGTGACCCAACCCAAACCGATATGTTTGGTTCGGTTTTCCCTCTCTTTCGGGTCCAACCCGAACCGACTCAATCAAACCCGGGCTGTTTTGGTTTGGGTAACGGGGTTGCCACTTTCAAACCCGAGACTCATATACCCTACCAATAGACAGTCATCAATCTAAGAAATTTTATTTGGGAGTGATAAACTCGTCGTGCAGATCAGCCATGGCTTTCTCTCTATTTCTCGATCTGCATGATGCTATAGATATTGATTTCATTGACAAGAAGAAACTGTGGAAGAGATCTCTGATTTCGTTGACAGATTGCAGTGGAAGAAGCTCAGATCTGCGGGTGGAGGTGCGGTGGTGAGTGCGGTGGTGAGCTCGAGGATGGAGGGGCGGCACGCGGATGGATGGGCAGCGTGTGGCGGCTAACGGTTGGATGGGCGGAACACGACAGCTTGCGGCATGAGGGAAGTGGTACTGGTCTGATGCGGTGGTGTTGTGGTGAGCTCGCGTAGGATGGAGTTTAGGAGTTGCAGAACCGGTGTAGAGCAGCTTCCTATTAGGGTTTTACTTTTGGATGGTTGCACTCTTCTCTCTTTTTCGTTGGGCCGGGTTGCTGCTAATGTTTTATTTTTTCCTTTTTAAGCGCAACAGTTCATTAACAATGTGACCCGATGGCCTGACCCAAACCAACCCGTTAGACGGGTTGGTTCGGTTCGGGTTCACTCAATAAAAATGTATCGACCCGACCCGACCCGTACAAATTTGATAGGTTCAGGTAATGAGTTTGGTCAAAACCGACCCGACCCGACTTGTGAACACCCCTAGATGTTACTTCTGTTAGCTGGTGGAGTTATGATATTTGAATACATAGAATACAATATTCAAATACTTCACTCATATTTGTATATGGTAATGTTTATTCCAGCTTGACATATGATATACAAAGACACCCAACTACACTCTCACCTAAATACAATGTCCATCTAGGTGTTATGTTTCTCAGTAGACAAAAAGCATTTTTTTAGCTGATTTCTTGAATTCCAATTCACAGGGTTATCTTTCTATAGTTGTTTTTCTGAGTTCTGTTATTTTGAACACTCGGAATTTGACATTGACAACACTTGTGTTTGTATACAATACATCCATTTTAGCTTCAAACCCAGCAGATAACAATATCTAACTATACTTATATTGAGCACAATATTTCATATACAAATTGTATTTGGGATGTACAAGAAACACTTTCCTTTTCCCAATGAATAAAATATAAAAGTCCAAAGACTCCTGTTGCCATTTTTTTGATTTCCTTCCCCATTACAAAGGTCCCCCAAAAGTCCCTTGGCAAACATTTTATTCAGAGGATTGCATTTCTTGCTAACAAAACATGTGGGTCAAACATTTTATCCAGAGGTTGTTTGGAATTTGATTTTTCTTTACATGTGGGGTACCAACAGTTTGATATTATGTTGTGTTACATGAAAACAAAATTGGTTTTTACAAAAAAGAAATGTTTTTCACAAATGCAATTTCAACCAATCATTGTGTGGTGAAAAGATTAGGAGAAAAAAGAAAAAGAAAAAAGTGAATGATTGTGTAAAGTTTGTGAGAAACTTTGTGTATTTTATCATCACTCTTTACCAAATTGTAGTTGTAAATATGCCCAGTTTCTGAATAATTTTGAGTTTGTTGGGATGTTTAATATTATGTAAAAGATATTTTTTCTATAAAAACAAATACTTTTTTTCATACATCTTTTGGTATGTTTTTGGCTGAGCTTTTTGGAAAAAAAATAAAATACAAACAAGTAGAAAATGTCTTTTTTCCTAAGAAAGATTTTTGACCTTGTGAATTTTTTTTTTTTACAGCATACAAAACCTGTCCAAGATCCATGGCAGACAACCTATTGAGTGGTGGAGCAATGTTCATGGCAGACAATCTGTCATCACATGAGTTCTGTTTTGAGTTGAACTACTCATGTAATGACATGGTATACAGAACATGTTGCCTTGTTCAGATAATGACCTGCTTCTACATAATTGAAGTTTATGTAAAGAACATGCACTCTGTATATTTTAGAAACGCCCTATTGGAAATTACTTAGAAACTAAAGCACATAACTGTTGTTCATCCTAAAGAGCAGCAGAAGGAATATGACATATAGTCTTTCTCTTCTTAATGTAAAAGCTCCAGCATTATGAGATTGATGCTTGAGGCTTCTTTCATTGTAGAATAACTTTTAAGTATGTAACTTTTTCTTTCCTTTGTAACATTTTTGCTCAAAAATTCTCTTCATTCGTAACATTTTTGTTTTTCAAGTAAAAAAGTGAGGGAAGTTTAAATGTGGAGTTGGATGGCATGGCAGGAATTTAGTCATGAATCACTTTCTCTATGTGCAATTGTTGTTTATGTCCCCTCTGTGATGATTGAGTCCAAAAATCTACACATAAAAGCTAAAAGATACAAAAGGGAGGAAAAGAGCAGTTAGATTTTGTACCTTGGCTTTTTCAGTATTAAAAATGGTGAGCAGCCTTAACCTTGTACTTCCAAGTTTCTTCTTTCTGAGTACTCACCTTTTTTCTCATGAATATTTTTTTTTTTTTTAAAGATAACTACTTTTTGGCCTCTGCATTCTAGTAATAGATTCTTACAATGTAGTACAGGGTGTAACACAGAATCCCCATATGAGTTGTTTTTCTTGTCTTTGTAACAAAGTAGAATGTTGCTTAGGACACCCTCATAAGCATTAAGATTTTTAAGGATTTTTTTGTTAGTTTTTCTTTTATTTTTTCCTCTTCTATCTAGGACAGCTGTACATTGTACAAAATGATGCTTTTGAAACATTTGAGTAGCTTGAGAGGTTTGTACATCACTTTTTTCTCAGAAGATTGTGCAAGTCTTTGTCAGAACAGAGAATAGAGGAGTGAATAACTATATTGCCCTTGCAATATTTAGGAATTGACAAAGACTCCCCCATGTATATCTGATTTTGTATTGGACAGTGACTGATCTTGTGGGTTCATGAATTTTTTTGTATTTAAAATAATTGTCATGTCGGAAGGGTAATTAGGTAATGGAAAGGGAATCACTCGGAGTTATGGTTTGAAAAAACCTTATGAAATGGATCGTGCTAATTATTGTGGTTTTCTGTTTAAGGCTAGAATTTCTATTTGGTGAAAACAAGGTTAATACTTAATGTACATAAAGATGTTTTCTTAGAAGAGTGGTCACTTATGTCTCATTTGCTGTCTTACTCAATTAGATCATATCATGTCATTTAAAAATCACACATTTATACTAAGAGCATGTTTGGGAAGCTGATATTTTCCATTTCAACTGTTTTATCCCAAAAAAGTTATTTTCAAAATAATCTAATATATTTGGCATCTTGCTTAAATTTATATTAAAGCTTTTTTTTTTGGATAAAAAAGTTGTTTTATGCCATCTAATTTGTTTTAGTTTTAGATTGTTGTGATTTGATTACTTTTCATTATCAAAACTCTCTTCCCTGTTTAGCCCTACAAAATTAAATTCTAAACAGATATTATTAAATTATACAAATAGCTTCATATCATTTTTCATAATTTACAATATAAAAGTGATTTTTTTTTGCACCACCCAAACAAAATAGATTATCGTAAAATCGTTTTTCAGCAAATAGACCCAAAGAAAAACAGACTTTGATTATAATTGATTGTCACAATAATCGGTTATACAAAAATCGATCAGCATAATCTTTTTTTCCAGCTTTCCCAAACACACTCTAAATAATGTGGTTAATATTTTCCAAGTGACATTGTCTAAGTGAGTGGGATAGAAAATGATACACCCTATTGAGACATGTGAGCTGGTACCTTGTATTAAGCTAAAACTTTGTCACCGTAATGCATATGAATTATTAAAAATATTTACACAGAAGTTTAAAATTAGGTTACTAAGTCTCTAGAAAAAGAAATCAAATTATTAATTTGAAATGAAAATTATAAGGGGCGGGAAAAAGGGATGTAGTACGGTAGTTACTATGGATAAGAATTCATACACGTGTAGTCCTTGAGTAGCAAGCAGAACTCCTTGTCAAAGATGGAACATGAAGTAAAACTACCAAAATTTAACCATACAATTAAGTTATCTTAACATTGCATAGCAACTCGAGACATATATATATTTACCTTTTTTGTTCTTGGCCAAGAAGTAGACAAGGCTTAATGAGGCAATCTTCTCACTGATGTAAACAACTCTTCATTCGTGGTATTTGATGTGTTGCAACCAACTTTTTAACTAAGAACTCCTGTCTTCAAAGTAGTGCAACTTAGTGCATGTTTGGATCATTTTGTGAGAGGTAAAAGTGATCCCAGAGACAAAAAATTGATTTTGACGTGTCTGGGTGTTCTTTACTATAATTGATTTTGCCTCTAGAATCAATTCTAACATGAAGCTATGATTTGTAGCTTGCCCCCAAACCTGATATTTAACCTCAAATTACACTAAGTTTTACATCAAACTTACTTTCAAAATAAAAACATCTAAACATAAAATCACTTCACTTCAAACTCAATTATATTAAAATCAATTCTACAAAATCAGTTCCACCTAAAATCATGTTTGTCAAACGTTCGTCCAAACACACACTTAATTGCAATGATCTTCATTCTTGGAGCAGTAAATTCTGCAGGTTAAAGTGAATTTAGCAGATTAAAAGTTGAATGTTTTTGTACTTAGTTAACTGCTCAAAGTCATAAAATATTGTATATCATGTTTCATCATTCTCATGTTGACAGAACAAGTGCTGTAATCTCCAATAGAAGTCAATGATAAAATAATGTGATGAAAAGAATAAACAGGCATTGCTTTGTTGGGAGGTGTACATAATTTGCTTAAGAAATATGCCAATAAGTGGTTAGAAGCCCTCCTAATGAAACTCATGCAAAGAATGTAAGCAACACACAACTATAAAAAGAATTTGAAAATTGAACAACTGTCAAGCGTGCAAACCTTTTGCCATTAAATTAAAATCCAAAGGTACACGTGAATTTGAAGTTTAATACCTAGTGAGAGAGAGAGAGATTATGTGAAGTGGAAGCAAAATTGTTTCTGTTTCATACAATAAAAGATGATATGATTACCTTGTGAGTGAAGTAAAATGTATCAAAAAAATACAAGAATTGAGTCAAAGACAAGAAGACCAACCATCCTTCTCTGTCTCTCTGATCACTCTTTCTTTCTCTGGGTCATGGAGGTCCCCCTCCAATCCGTTTTCCACTCTACCTATCAACCAACAAACACAATCCCTTTTTCTCTCTCTCTAATACATACTCATATTCATATTTTAAGCAAACCCCTTAACCATTAGTATCATCATTATCATTATCATTCCCTAACCATGAAGCCTTCTCTCTGTCTCTTAAAAACATCATTCACCTATATAGCTGTCTCATAGATCTCTGTCACAACCCACTTAAAAGAAGAAGAGGAAATCTGATCTTATGGGCAAAGACAAAATGAACAACAACAACAACAACAACATTAAGAGCAAATTAAGGAAGGGTTTGTGGTCACCTGAGGAAGATGAGAAGCTCATGAGGTACATGGTAACTAAGGGACAAGGGTGCTGGAGTGACATTGCTAGGAATGCTGGCCTCCAGAGGTGTGGTAAAAGTTGCCGTCTTCGTTGGATTAATTACTTGAGACCTGATCTCAAGAGAGGTGCATTTTCACCACAAGAGGAAGAGCTCATCATTCATTTGCATTCCATTCTTGGCAACAGGTACCTTCACTCTTCATTCTCATCTCAACAGGGTTATATAATTTCCTTAATTATTGGCAAGGTTTTAAATTGCGGTCGCGATTCCCTTGTAGATATTACGGGAAAATACGATCGATGCGACTGTAATTACGGTCAGGATACGGTTTCGGCAATTGCCAAAACCAACACGTCGCGACCCAGATTTCAGTTTCAGACCCAGATTTGAAACCTTGATTATTGCTATACTTCATACAATATCTTTTTTTTTTGCAAGGTGATTAAGTCATGATAAATTTATTAAAAAGAAGAAAAATAAAGAAAACAAAAGGAACATAAACCAAAACCCGTGTAAAAAATAAAAATCAAGTAAACAACAATCATACAATATCAAATTAAAGCGATTGATTTAAGATCTACTAATCAACAAGAGAAATTGAGTTTTCTGGTCAAAGCCAAAATGGATAAACAAGAAGAAAAATGCTAGTTAATTAGTTATACATCTCCAAAAAACACATCAAATCACACATTTAGGGTATGTGGCAGCATTACTGCATTAGAGTCTATGTGTGCAAAAAATGAGGTGAGACCAACTGAAAAACCATAATGTCTTTTATAAAGAAGACAAACAGATTCATGCAATGTCATTGAAGATTGGTTTAACTTGTACATGTTATAAGGATATATATCATCTGTCTCATTTTGGAGTATCGCATCATGATCCAACCAATAATATTTTATTACATAGATTAAAATTTAATCTAATATTAGAAAAATATAATATATGGTAAGATATTATTGATTGAGCTAGACAGGGTGTGATACACCAAAATGAGATAAGTGATCCGTTTCTATTTTATAGAAAGACTCATAATCAAGAGTATTTAAAATGTATATATGTGCATGCTAATTAAACAATCTGAAAAGTTAACAAAATTTGAACATGGCAACATTTGATTAATGGTGTCGTCACTTTATCAAATTTTGTTATCCAAATAAAATAAAATTATATATATATATATATATATATATATTTTTTTTTGACAGCCACATCTTCACTTTATTACATCATTCTAATACAATTTTCATTTTAGATAATCAGAAAAATTGAAAATACATATATAAACATTCTCTATCTTCCTTTCTCTAAACAACAAAGGCTATCATTTTAGTCCAAACCAAAGAATTATGCTGGCCGAGCTATATTTATTTTCTTTCTGGAGTTACCTTTGACAGTTTATAATTTTGAGTTTTGCCTTGGCTATCTAGGTCTAGCTTTCTACTTAAGGATGACCTATACCCATAATACATTGACCATTAACTCAACTTGTAAGCTTTGAAAATCTCTGCTAAACAATGAATTATTAAATAAGAGAATGATAAGACTGTCCTTCAGGCATTGACCAATAAAAAAAAAATTATATGAAAAAATGATATATTTATCATTTTAAAAAATATTACACTTATTTTTCCAATATCAATTTACCTCTTGTGGGTTGCTTAATTCAATCTCTCTTAAAATAGTTTCCCACTTTGAAAATCTCAGATGGTCTCAAATTGCGGCACGTCTCCCTGGACGCACGGACAATGAGATCAAGAATTATTGGAACTCCACAGTGAAGAAAAGGTTGAAAACTAATAACTCCACTTCATCACCAAACAACAGTGACTCATCAGAACCAAGAGATGTTCTGAGTGGGATCATGCCTAATATTGATGAACATGAACTCATGACTATGTGCATGGATTCCTCTTCTTCAACTTCATCAATATCCATGCAACCCATGCATCAGTTTGATCCGTTTCCCATGTTGACCAATCGTTATGATATGATTACCCAAGTTGGCATGGTAGATGGGCTTCATGGTGATTATGGGATGTTGTTGGAGCCTAATAAAATGGGGTTAGAAAGCGACTTTTCCCTTCCTTCATTAGAAAGTAGAAGCATTGAAGACAATAGTGCCCCAATTGATTTGAAAAGCCATAACAACAACCACTTCAATAATATTTGCTTCAATAACACTGATCAGATTCAGAATTCCAACCTAGAGGACTTGTTTGGGTTTGGAGACCATGGGCAAGGGGAAAACTTAAGAATGGGAGAATGGGAATTGGAGGGTTTGATGCAAGACATATCCTATTTTCCTTCCCTTGATTTCCAAGTTTAAGTCCCCACGAGTCCATCTTTGGAATTTCCAAAGACTATTTTGAACTGGTTGCTGATTTGTTTTCAGATTCTTGTTTTTATTTTTGTTTATATAAATAATTATAAAAATATCACATTATTTTTATCCAGTTTCTTATTTTCAAAGATTTCTACAGGAATTACTAAGAAAAAGATGGCATTTATAATTATTTGTAGAAGTAGGAAATGAAAATAAGAAAAATAAAGCAAACGGGCCCATTTTCCTTCCATGCATGGTTTTCATTCCTTCCCTTTTTTGCCACACTTAAAATACAAGGGACCAAATTACTTCACCTTAAGGAAATTTTGGGCACCACTTATTTCCAATATTCAGAATTCCTCCAAAATATAAGCAAACACAAACCCTTTTGTATCTTGTTACTCATTGTTTATTTCTTTATGAATTATACAATATTAATCCAGTTGTCAGTTGTGTTAGATATAGTTCTGCAATGAAAATTGCAGTGTTGTGTATAGGGTGGCCAGGGATTCTTGCTTTGTGCCCCGGTGGTTTCCTCGTGAAGCACTTGTGTCAATTTTCGGGAATAGGTTCGTGCAACAATCAAAGGTTCCTATCATCTGAGAAATGTGAATAGTGACCACTTTTAGAAAGTCAAGAGCAGAATAAAGCTTAGTTGAATGGATAATGTTTTTTGAACATATTTTGGGATATCATATGGTGTTTCTTTTGTTTTTTATAGTATTCTCGAAACATGTGTATATAAAAATGATAAAAAATAAGAGATATAAATAAATATATACGATATTATATATGATGTCTAAATTTTATGTTCAAATATCAGAACTCTAATTAAATTATATGTAGCATTGTGTATAATACAAGGAATAATAGGGAGATGGAAGTTGTTATTTAGTGGCAGGTAATGCATGTACAAGGTGACACATCAATAAGTATCAACGTTGAAATTTAATCACTTCTCTGACTCTCTATAATTAATACCGATAGATGTGATATGAGCCTGAAGGAAAAAATATTTTTTTAAGGGTTTTTTTTTTGGTGAATGAACAAGTATATATATATATATATATATATAAAAGGAGAACCAAAGTTCTCAATGTGAACCAAAAGCAATCCAAATTACAAGTTTGTTTTCTCCAATCAAGAAAAACTACTCCCCACAATCAATTACACATACGCAACAAATGAAAACCACCCCTGCAGCCAGACTATACAAGGTTGAACCAAAGCCAAACCTCCCCTAAAAGCAAATAAATTTATTTACCCTTCCACAAGTGCCTAAAGACTTCAACATCTACTGCTTCCGATAAAGGTACAGTTGCAATTTCTTTTTCCAACATACCATAAGCTGATTTTGAGGTGTAGCATCCTGACGAATCCAAACCCCAAATCCACTCATCTTTTTCATCTTTTATTTTTTCCACCACCAAGCCTAATGGCTGAATCAACTCTACAAATTCCTGCAATAAAGTCAACTCCCAAACAAAAAAATCTCTTCTCCACTTATGAACCCAAAACCATTTGTTTTCCCTCCATTCCCCACAACTAGAAATATACTTATTTTTTTGTTCTGTGATTTGGTACAGCCTAGGGAACATATTCTGTAAGCTTGTGTTGCCTAACCAACTATCTTCCCAAAACAGAATAGAATCCCCCCACCCAACTTTCTTCTGAGAGCTTCCCTAAACCAATCTAAAGAAGAATGCGTAACCCCAATTTGGTTGAGGTTTTTCCACCAATAGGAAGCCCTGCTAGAAGCAAGTGACACCCCCGAAACCGAAGAGCTCATATCAAACGGGCCATATCTCGCCTTCAACACACGAGCCCACAACCCCTCCTCACCCTTCAACAATCTCCATCGCCGTTTCGCAAGTAATGCCTTATTAAACTTTTCCAAATTTTTTACCCCCAACCCTCCCTCTTTTTTTTGGTAAACATATCGTATCCCACCTAACCCACGCTATCTTTCTATTCTCACCACATCCACCCAAAAGAAAATTTCTTTGAATACGAATAAAATTGTGAATTACCTTCTTCTTTGGTGCTTTGAAGAAGAAAATAAAATAGATTGGTAAATTATTGAGCACGAAATTAATAAGAATTACCCTTCCTCCAAGAGATAAATGACGCCTCTTCCAAGCGGACAACCTCTTCTTTAAGGACTCCAAAACCGACTGCCAAGTTATGATTATTTGCACCAATGGGAAGTCCCAAATAGTTAAAAGGGAGACTTCCACATTTACAATTTAGGAAGCTTGCCGCCTCTTGAAGGAAAGCTTGCTCCACATTAATCCCCACCACTCGACTTTTGTGGAAGTTGACCTTGAGACCGGAAACCAATTCAAAGCACCTAAGAATCGCTTTCATCGCCCACAAATTTTCCCCTGAAGCCTCTCCCACCAAAAGCGTATCATCGGCATATTGCAAGATAGATATTTCTTCCCCTTCCTCCCCCACCTTGAAGCCCTTGAACACCCCAATAGAAACAACATTTCTAAGAAGTTCTGTCAGTCCCTCCGCAACCATAAGAAAAAGAAACGGTGCTAGAGGGCCACCTTGTTTCAACCCTTTTTGAATGCTCACTTCCTCCGTTGGAGATCCGTTCACAAGAACCGATAAATCACCCTTGAAAACACACTCTTTCATCCAAGACTTCCATCTATCATTCATCCCAAACCTCCCCATCATATATTCAAGGAAGCTCCAATTAACCGAATCATATGCTTTTTCAAAATCTACTTTCAAAATAAAGCATTCTTTCCCATATTTTTTTGCATAATCCACCACTTCGTTGATAACAAGCACTCCGTCTAGGATGTTTCACCCTTGAAGGAAAGCTGATTGGTTAGAGGAAATAACATCACCCAAGACCTTCTTCAACCTTGCCACAAGTAATTTAGCCAAAGCTTTGTAAACACACCCAAAAAGAGAGATAGGTCTAAATTCCCCCAACCTTTGCGGATTGTTGCATTTAGGAATCAAGGTTAGGAAGTAGGAAGTGAAACCTTTTGGGAGTTTGACATTAACGAAGAATTCTTGAATCATCTCCCATACATCTAGCTTTATTGTATTCCAAAATTTCTTCACGAAATTAAAGTTAAAACCATCCGGACCCAGTGCTTTGTTACCATCACAACTCTCAATCGCCTCCTCCAATTCCCCCATACAAATTGGTCCTAAAAGCATCTCAATCTGTGAAGCTGAAATCTGCAGAAAATTTATCCCATCCAACACCGGTCTGTCCCAACCTACCTCAGAAAAAATAGCTGCAAAATAATTTCTGACTTCCTGCCTAATTTCCCCCGCATCCTCTATCCACCCATGAGACCCTTTTAATGCCACCAATCTGTTTTTTCTTCTACGAGTAGCAACACACGAATGGAAATAAGCAGAGTTTGCACCCCCTTCAGCTAGTCACTTTTGCCTTGACTTTTGTCCAAGCAAACTCTCCTTGTCTTTTAAATTTTGCCATAAACCTGCGAAAAGGGTCTTCCTCTCCTCCACCTCTTCATCCGAAAGAGCGCACACCTCTGCATTTTCATCTAACAAGCCAATTGACGCTTGCAATTTCTTAAATTTTCCCTCAATATCACCAAAACTCTCCGCATTCCGTTTCTTGATTTTCAGTTTCAGAATTTTTAGTTTCTCTTTTAAAATAAACCCCTTCTTTCCTCTGACGGCTGCACCTGACCAACACTCCTCCACCATCCCCTTGAAGCCTTCTTGCAAGATCCAACAATTGTTGAACCTAAATGGTTTTGTCCCCCATTGTTGGTCACCCATCTTAATGACTATGGGACAATGGTCGGAAACATCCCTCAATCTTGCCGACTGAGCTGTAACACCCCAAAAACTGATCCACTCATGTGAAAGAAGAAATCGATCTGATGTACTCATAGCAACACCATCAGACCAATACCATGTGAATTTTCGACCAAGTAAAGGCACGTCAATCAAATTCATATCTGCAGCAAAACATTTAAATTCTTCTATCTCCTGAGTTGATGAATTGATTCAAACCCCTTTCCTTTCATTAGAGCACATAACAACATTGAAGTCTCCAACGAGACAGCATAAACCTTCACCAAAACCCCTCTTCGACATCCTTAAATCATCACACAATTTCCCCTTCCGGCCCCTGATGAGGAAATTTCCTTTCGGTCCCTCTCCTCCATCTCCATTATCTTCAAAATTACCTCTTTATCATTCCCCTTGCAAGTAATGCCAATTCTTTTTCCCAACTCAAGAGTTTTGGTTGCCGCCTCAAATGACAATTTTTGCACAATCTTCATATTACAATTAACAATGAAAGCCCATTATCATGACTATCGCCTCCCACATCCAAACTTGAAAGACCTTGTTGATAGCTTTAGGAGCAGAAATGGATGTGAAAACCCTCCCCACATCGAGCCTTGCTTTCTTGCGAAAACCCTCCCCACACCTGTTATATTCAGCCACACCGATCTCTTTGTAGCCACCATCTCATAGCTCCAAGGTAGG
Organism: Sophora flavescens; assembly: GCA_030762895.1. Classification (NCBI taxonomy): domain Eukaryota; kingdom Viridiplantae; phylum Streptophyta; class Magnoliopsida; order Fabales; family Fabaceae; genus Sophora; species Sophora flavescens. The sequence goes on from CM061068.1 coordinate 127,911,621, forward strand.
AGGCTCTCAAAATAATTTATTTTGACATTTTCATGTTAGGGCAGATATAAAAAGATATTTAAGATTTCTTTTTCAACCTGTGCTACGATTGTCATGGAATATGACTTTTCACAAAATTCTATATATCATCAATACAAGCAGCAATCCCTAAAAAGATTCTAACAGAAACACCATAGTAACGACCACCGATCGAAAAGAACGACACATAGAACAAAACATATCTACAAGGTAAACCCCTTGCCATGTTAAGAAAAACATCATGCCATTTTAGAGTAACACTTATCTAAAGCGGGTACTCCAAAAAATGGTGGCATACTCGAATCGGGTACGTGATACGTCTAGAAACTATATATGTAAGAGGGTGAAGGGTATCCTGCACCACCCATTAAAGTGGTGCACTCATGTACCACCCAAGTTGTACATTATGATTCAATCCTTTTGTTATTTGTGATATTTGACTTTTCAACATTTTTGTATTGGTCAAAGTGTCTAAATATATTTGCTTTATATTTGTACATAAGGACCTCAATTATTCGTATTTTCACATAAATAATTTTTATTAAATCTAAAATATATTTATTTTTAAATTATAATTACTTAAATTTTTATTTTAAAATATAATTATTTTAATTATTTTTTCTTTTTTTTTAGATCCATAATTTTATTTTAAAAAAATAATTTTGCCAAAGAAAAAAATAAATTCTAAGTAAATCTTAAGTACCTACAATATTTGTTTCTTGATTATTAGAATAAAAAGATCGTCTAACATCTATCTTGGGTACTTTATTAACCCGTTTTTCTACTTAAATAGTTTATTTATACAATTAAATGTAGGTAGCACTACTTTAGGGATTTTAATGTGTTATATTATTTTATTTCACTCAACATAATTATACACAAGTAATTAAAGAAAAATTATGGAGTTAACAAATAAAAGGAAAAAAAACTAAAAAAAAATTATATTTTAAAATAAATTTTTTTAAAAAAAGTTAAATAAATATATTTTAAAAATATAATTTAAAATAAATATAGTTTTAATTTAATAAAAAAAATATTTATAAGCAAATATGAATAATTGAGGTCCTTACATGTGAATATCAAGCAAATACAATATTTAGATACTTTGACCAATACAAATAATGTTGAAAAGTCAAATCATCCCAAATGACAAAAGGATTGGAACAAAATGTGCCACTTGGGTGGTACATGGATGCACCTTAGACAATACCATATATTCAGACACATACCAATTTATTGTTATATATTTATTTATTTTAATTTAGGTATACGGATTGGGTAGGGGCGCCATATACACTTCGGGTATAGATTGTTCCGAATCTACATCATTTTGGGCTATAAACTTAAGGGGGCTTTATTTATTTATTTATTTATTTCTAACACCACGATGTTGAATTTGTTAATCACGTAATCAGTCTCTCATCATTACATCTCAACAGGTTTTGGGTCTCAATCTCTCATCTTGAGACACTCATACCATACATCGATGGCCACGCTGCTACTCTATACATTTCTTATACATATATTTCAAAATTTATATTGACATATCCATGCTTTAGATTTTTGAAAAATATCGTACCTCGTATCGGGTATCCTTATCCACGCAACACAGCAACATAAGTGTGATGAACAAATTTTGACCTTCAATACAACATTCCCCCTATATTTGGATATATTTTAATTTATCTGCATATATTTTTTTAAACGAAAAGGCCAAAGGCCCAAATAAAAAAGAAAAACAAACTAAGCTCTAAAGGATATAGATTGGGCCATGGCAGAAACCAGATTTGGCTAATAATAATGTAAATGCCGAGCACATAAAAACAATGTAACTGCCTTCACGTGTTATATCATAGCATTTTTATAAACAAACCAACCATATATAGATTGTATTCGATATCAAAATTTCTTTTTAAAGAAAAAAGAGAGTCCAATGTATGATACTATGACTCTTCAAAAAGTTCAGCCACAAATATAAAGGAAAGTCAAATATAAATTAAAGATATTGAAACCTTGAAAAATTTTATATCCTTACCTTGTCAAGTAAAATCAGTGTTATTAAAACCGGACCGACCGGTCGGATCGGCTAGATCGAAAATTGGCTTCATGTCCGGTCCGATTAGCTCATCTGACCGGACAAGGAACTAAACCAGGGTTGATCTCATCAAACCCCAGTCGAACTGGCTAACTCGGCATGCGGTCGAACCGGACCAGCTACAACCAAGTTGTGGAGACACATTTTCCAATGTCACGTGCATTGCAGGTTGGACACGTGCTGGAAAGTCAAGTTAATTTGAGGAAATCCAGCAAAATGTCCATGGTGGGGAATCGAACCATGGAAATGGGGCTTCCTTGGAGGCGCTAATACCACTGAGTGAATGTGATGTTTAGATAAGTTGCTGAAATAAAAACTATATATAGCTTTATTTTATTATATATTTAATATACACCGAGTTAACTAGTTCAACCAGTGACCTATCGGTTGAACCAGTAACCCATTAATCCAGTATCCCAACCGAGACGATCACCGGGCCGGTTTTAACAACACTGCGTAAAATGCCAATCGAGAATCAATTTCCAAGGATGTTATATAGGAAGAATTGATTTTTACATTATGGGATGGTCAACGTTATTGATGACAATAAATTTTTTAGGGTTAACATAATGTGCGTAATCATTTGTGACAAAACTAATGAGGTTACACATCTCCTTATTTCGACTTTAGTTTTTGTGATTTTGGGGCTTCATGCTTTTGTTTTTGTTAACTTGCTTGTCGTTTGTCCTTTTCATTGTTTTTAGGTGTAGAACTTATGTGATTTTTGGTCTGCACGCCTTATTTTTGTTGGCATGTGTGTCTTTTTTCCATGGGGTGTGCCCCTTATAAACTAGATGTTTATTTTAGTTATATATTATTTGTTCCTGCCGAGATCCGACTTGCCGGAATCTAGTCGTAGAACGTCAGACCAAGGGTGAACAACGAGGGTTGTTTTAGATTATGGCTTGACAGAATGTTGTATTCCGGTCCTACGTATCCCAATGGGAATCAAAGCCAGACGTAATTCTAGGTTCAACTCTTGGCCATACAGTGATCTCGATCCCCTAATATTGTATCCGATGAATACCAGCGAGCAAGGACTCTTCAATAGTCTCTTGGTCGAGCTAGTTTCTCTAATACGCTTAAGGGAGAGTCGCCGGGGTTCAGTGAAAAGTTAGTCTCTCTCTTGGGTTCTCCTCATTTTATAATGGAATCCCCATGGCTTTAAGAGATCTGTTTATATTTCCTTTTATCTCTTAAATCTTCTGAGATGTGATTTCCTTAATTTAAGGGATATTATCTCTTTTAACCGGATAAGGTTATATGAGATAATATCAGGATTGATTAGGAAAATATATTAAATTGATCTCTTAACCGGATAAGGTTATTTGAGATAATGTTAGGATCATTTAAGGATAATATCAATATCTTATCCTTTAATTTGAGGGATATTATCTCTTCTAACCGGATAAGGTTGTTTGAGATAATATCGGGATTAATAAAGATAATATCGATATTTTATCCTCCCTGCCCTGGTTGGATCGGGTATCCAAGCTCGGTGACCGTGTTTTACTCCTCGGCCAGTACACAAGCCCCCCAAGCTTTGAGCTATTAAAGCGTAGAAGCTTTCATGACATTAGCCGAGCTTAGGAACTTGGTTTCTTTTTTGGTCTTTCGTGTCGGCGAGGTAATTGACCGAGCTTCATACTTTGGTATATATATATATATCCTCCAACTCGGTGAACAGCTCGGGCGACCGAGCTTGACGCCTTGAGCTACCGAGCTCTATACCTCGGCTCATACACAAGCCCCCCAAGCTTTGAACTGATTGCGTGGAAGCTTTTTTCGAAGGAACCGAGCCTAGCCGAGGTGGAGGTGGTCACCTGAGTTTCGTACTGAGGCCATACTTTCTCGGTTCCCGAGATGGAAAAGAGACGTTGCTCTTTGTGACGTGTGACCTTTATGGCATCATTTCTGAGACCTGGGCTGTAGTTGCGTGCTCATATTTTTCCTTGATGGCAGTGTCCATCCAGGCATTTTCGTCACGTGTTTCCTTTCCATTAGTATGCCGAAATCGGTCAGACTTGAAGGGACGTTTCCCTTCTTTCGCACGCCAACAACCATCATTAATTCGCCAAAAGGAACGTTCCATTTCTTTGCCCCTTTCATATAAAAGGAGCGAGCCCATGGTGCAGGGTTTTACCTTCTTTGAGCCGTAGATTTTCTTCTCTCTCGAGCCTTTTCTAGTCTAAGCTTTCACACTCCTCTTCCTATTCGAGGTACGTCCTTATCATCTATTTTTTCTTCCAGTTTGATTTCTGATTTTTCATTCATGGAGACTTCATTCGAGGTATCCCAGAATGCCTCTTCTGGGGTTCAGATCGTGGAGCCTGAAATCAGTCCGATTGGGGGCTCTCCTCGTCCTTCTCCTTCTTCCTCTCATGGCGGTGGTGGTGCTAATGGTGACTCCTCTTCTCCTTATGGGAGTAGCTCGGCTACTCCTAATATCATACCCATCTCCAAACGCTGTAAGCGTATCAATAGGATGTCTAGAGTTCCATACCCAGATATCACTATACCTGGGTATTTCTGGGTAAGGCCGGATGTGGGAGCCTTTCATTCAAATTTTAGGGTTTCTGAATCCCTCTCGTCCATGAAAAACAAAGTTTCTTCTTCTAGTGGCACAGTAGAGTGTTTGCCATGTTCTGAGAATGAATATGTCTTCCTTCACGCAGCTCCTGGTCAACCTTGTTTCACATACGTGTATAAAACCATGTTTGAGCAGATTGGAGTCACTTTACCTTTTACCCAATTTGAGTGTGATGTTTTGAAGATTATGAATGTTGCCCCGACTCAACTCCATCCAAACAGCTGGGCTTTTTTAAAGGCTTTCCAAATTCTCTGCGGGCAGATAGGAGTGGTGGCTACTGCTCCTACATTCCTTTATTTTTATAAAGTTAGGTTTGGAGATCGGTTTGGTTGGATCTCCCTTAGTGGGGCTGAGGGGGGGGGAGGCATCATTGGGCTCTACAAGAGTTCATACAAATTTTTCAAGTCGGACTTTTTCAAAGTCCGACCTACTGTAGGAAACGAGTCCCTATTCTATGACTCGGATGGAGTCTCCAAATTTCCTTTCTACTGGCAGCCCCATCCCACTAAGTTTTCCAGCTATGATGTCGGCTGCATGACAACTCAAGAAAAAACCGACGTTGAGCTCCTAAAACTCTATCCTCGGCCATTGCCTTGTGGTAGCCTTTTATTGCTTCCCAAACCGTCAACTCGACAAGCCGATTTTGATCGTAAGTAGCTTTTTAGCGGGTGTTTTACTTACCCTGCAGCGTACTTGTATCTAACAGATTTCTCATTTTTTAGTGATAATGGGAAAGTTCAATTATAAAGATTTGCTGAAGAAGTCGGGTAACCAAGTTGCTGGTGGGTCATTGCCGGTTGCCGAAGCTAAAGGGAAAAAGAAGAAGGTCACTGATGCTGCTGACCCGAACACACACCTCTCCAAACGGATTCGGGAGGATTTGCAGTCCGAGGTTTCGGGGAGAGGTCCTTCTCCCCCAATGGTTGTTGAAGAAACTCCTGCCACCGAGAGGAGGCCGGGCAAAGCTCCTGTGATGGTCGATCTTACTTCGGACACCAAATGGTACGATGGGAATTGCAACCCGGGCTTCGGCTCTCTTTGGGGTAGTGAGTTTAACCCCTGTTCACTCATCGACGGCCAGGTGCTCAAACCCGCTGATGCCCGTCTTTTGCTGGAGCAAGGGCCTGGTGAAAGCATGGAGGCTACTGCTGCATATGCTCTCCGGATAGCTTCGATTACCCGCTTCTGGAGTCACCAGTTCTTAGAAAATGTCAAGAGGGTGGAAATGATGAAGGCTGATGCAGCTCGCGCCCTGAAAGTGCGGGATGAATTGGCCCAAGCCTTGGCCAAGTGTGAGGAGCAAGCTCGGGTTATTGGCCAGCTGAAGGCCCAAAAGGTATAGCTGGAAAAAGGCAATACCACTCTCATGGCCGAGCTGGAAACGGAAAGAACTGACCTGCTCAATCTTCAGAAGGTCGTGGAGGGGCTTCAAGCCGAGAAGGAGGCCGGTCTGGAGCATCGGAAGTTGCTAGAGGCCGAGAAAGAGGCCAATCTCAAGCTTCAGTCCGATCTAGTTGAAGCCGAGGCTTCTATTATGAAGGAACACGTTAACGGCTTCTCTCGAGCCGTGAAGCAGCTTCAGCACTTCAACCCGAATGATGACTTCTCCTTTGCTGGCATGGACAAGGATTTTAACCGAGATGGAATCCTAGTTCCATTGTCCGAGCTGGAGGATGAGGAAGACGTATCTCAAGAAGAGGTGGGTGAGGGGCGAGCGACCGAGGAGGGACCCGATGGTGAAGGAACGGGCCTACCTGATCACTCTGCTGCCCTTCCTCCGAGTGCCGAGGACGACCTCAACTCATGAAATTGTTGCTTTATGGGAATGCCCATTAGTAAGCTAGGAAACATGTTCTTAGGGCAATGCCCTTTTTATTTTGAACTCTTATGTATTCTGGGTTTTGCGCCCTTTTTATTTAAGGAAATCGCGTGCTTGCTTACGATTTAATCTATACTTAGAAAATTTTCTAATGCCTTTTCAACTTTTTGGAGCTCGAGCTTGTTAGTGCTCGGCTTTTACAGTTTGGTGTGTTACTCGGTTGACTCGAGTTTTTGGAACTCGGAATACCTGTAGGTATTTATGTTGTGATGCCGGCAAGTGTACCGGGTCGTCGCAAGTAATAAAAGAAACACGGTAAGTAATTACCGAGGTCGAACTCAGGGATTGGGCTACCAATTCGACTAATCCGCGGGAAATCTGATACGTTTGGTCAAGTTACAGAAGGTGGTTGAGAAAGAGAAGAGAGAGTAGGATCGAAATTCAATTAACAATCTATTAAACTAATTAACTAAAAAATCTGAAGTTAAAATATCCAAGGTCACAAATCCACCTACCCAATATGTATTCCCAAGTGATGATGAATTCCTCCCTAAGTTCAATTACAATGTCAACCGGGACCCCTAAATTCTCCTAAATCCACTCTCGTGCTCATTAGGACGTATTCGACGATTGGATTAATTACTTACTAGGTCTCATAATCCTAATCTCGAATTTGGTTAATTCTTGTTCCCTATAAGGTTGCACCGATCTCCTACTCACTCTCGTGCAATATTCGATCGATGATCCCAATTCAAGTTCTAAACGCGAATCGCTGACTAGGCCTCATCGACGTTAACAAGTCAATCACGCAACACATATGATTAACACAATCAAATCAGAATTGGAAAACATTTATTGAGAAAAAGGGAGAAAGACATACATCATATCGAATCTACACTGCCATGGGTGGCTTCATCGTTCCCTCGGACGAGGGGATTAGTTCCTCATGCTCATAGACAAACAATCGGAAATCATCCTAAGACTAAGAATAAGAAAAGAGAAGAGGGAGACGCAGCCCCAGAATAAGGAATCTAAAAGATCTACAAAAGTTCTGATCCCAAAAAGTCCTGTAATTCTGTTCTGCAGTGCCTTATTTATAGGGAGGCCACGCGTCACGGCCGTGATGGTCATCACGGCCTGGCCGTGACGGCTTCTGTTTCTGGCGCTTCTGTGGGATTCAAACCCTCGCAACGCGAAGGATGTCTCGCGACGCGAGCCATCTTTTCACGGCCCGTGATGTGAATCACGGCTAGGCCGTGATGGTCTCTGACTTGTGTGGCTTTTAGGTCACGGCCGTGATATACATCACGGCAAGGCCGTGATGGTCTCTGTCTTCCCCGGTCTTCAAACTCTCGCGAGGCGAGCTTCCTCTCGCGGGGCGAGAATCTCCAAAATGGCAATCTCCACTATTTCTTGACTTTCCTTAATTCTCAGAGCTTCACTTATTGACCTGAAAACACCAAAAGCAACCAAAAGCATAATTCTATCCAAAAGAAGCTAAAAACTACACAAAAGACGCAAAACGAGTCAAAGTCCAACTTAGGAACAAAACAAGGCAAATTTGGGCGAAAACGAGATTGAACTCGACTAATTAGCACGTAAACCACCGTCTTACTAGTTATAAAACTAGATAAGCCAGAGGCTTATCAATTTACTTACCTTCTTAGGCATCGGTTGAATTTTGGGTTTTTAGCCATTCCACCTTGGTTTGGTCGATCTTGGCTCTGACTACCATTTCAGGTTTTTAAGTTGTTGTTTACCTTTATAGGCTCAGCATTTCGACCTCAACTCGGTCGATTTTAGCTCGGATAGCCTTTTTAGGTCTTTAGTTGTTTCCTTACCCTTATAGGCTCGACATTTCGACCTCAACTCGATCGATTTTAGCTCGGACAACCTCTTTAGGTTTTTAGTTGTTCTTCACCTCTATAGGCTCGGCACTTCGACCTCAACTCGGTCGATTTTAGCTCGGGTAGCCTTGTTAGGTTTTTAGCTGCTTTTTACCTTTATAGGCTCGGTATTTCGACATCAACTCGGTCGATTTTAGCTCGGACAACCTCTTTAGGTTTTTAGTTGTTCCTTACCTTTATAGGCTCGGCACTTCGACCTCAACTCGGTCGATTTTAGCTCGGATAGCCTTTTTAGGTTTTTAGCTACTTTTTACCTTTATAGGCTCGGCATTTCGACCTCAACTCGGTCGATTTTAGCTCGGACAACCTCTTTAGGTTTTTAGCTGCTTTTTGTAAATAAATTTTTAATTAAAACAATATTCTTGCCTAATAATAAGAATCGGAAATGATTCTATTTTTTTTTTCCGGGTGTGCCTCATTAAAACCCTCTCGGCCAAAACCTCGTGGGAAAAAGACCGAGATAGGAAAAGGAGTGCATTACCTATAACCTTAACTAAAATAAAACTTTAGGTGGGAAGTGTTCCATGTTCTTGGAACAACCTTTCCTGACAATTCTTCTAGCCTGTAGGCACCATTTCCCAGATTTTCAACTATCCTGAATGGGCCAAACCAGTTCGCTGTGAGCTTACCCTCTCTGGGGTCTTTTCTCGTGTCGTTTTGAAATCTCAACACTATGTCACCTTGCACAAATTCCCTCGGTCGCAACCTCGAGTTGTACTTCCGAGTTGCTTTTTGCTTGCATAGCTCATCTCTGATTTTCGCCTCGTCTCGGACTTCTTCAACCATGTCACACTCAACTCGGAGTTATTCTTCGTTCTTACTTTGGTCATGGTGCTGCCTCCGGAGAGAGAGTTCGCCGAGCTTAACTGGAATCATTGCATCGGTTCCGTAGGTTAGCCTGAATGGCGTTTCACCAGTTGAAGACTGCGGTGAGCAATGGTAAGCCCATAGGATGCTTGGTAATTGTTCAACCCAAGCCCCTTTTGATTGGCCTAACCTTCTTTTGAGCTCGTTTAGAATGACTTTATTGGTTGCCTCTGCTTGTCCATTCGTTTGTGAGTGCTCAACCGAGGTCACTTTATGTTTAACTCCGAGGTTGGAGTAGAACTCTCTGAGCTCTTTATCGGTGAACTGCTTTCCGTTATCTGTGATGATTGCGTAAGGGATTCCGTGCCTGCATATGATGTTTTTCCATACAAAGCTCCGAACCTTTTTAGCAGTTATAGTGTCTAATGGTTCTGCTTCAATCCACTTGATGAAGTAGTCTACACCTACCAGCAGGAACTTGACTTGACCTTTGGCAACCAGGAAGGAACCGACTATGTCCATCCCCCACATAGTAAAAGGCCATGGCGAGAAAATGGAATGGAGCTCTTCTCCTGGAACACGTGCTATGTTGGAGAACTTCTGGCAGGGCTCACACCTGTTAGTTCAAGTAGTACAATCCAGTCTCATGGTTGGCCAGTAAAACCCCGCTCGCAGGACCCGAGCTGCCAGAGATCGGCCACCTGAGTGTATATCACAGATTCCTCGGTGCATCTCATCCATTACGTACTCGGACTGCTCCTTAGCTAGGCACTTTAGTAATGGTATGGAGAATCCTCTTCTATACAGCTCGCCGTCTCGGATGGTGTAATGGCAAGATTTAAGACAAATTTGCCTAGCCTCCTTAGGGTCACTGGGCAATTTGGCCGAGGCTAGATAATCCCAAATTGGTGTCATCCAGCCACGATCATAGTGCTCGGTCGTTATTACTTCGGCACTTTTTATGCCCGGTTCGAGGAGGTTTTCCTAAATGAAAGTTCTTAGCTGGCCAGCTTTCTTGGTGCTACCCAACTTAGACAACAAATCTGCCCTGGAATTTTCTTCCCGAGGTATATGCTCAATAGTGAAATTATCAAATTCCGAGATCGGGCTATTAACCTTGCAGAGATATCTGGTTAGTTGGGGATCCTTTGTTTGATAATCTCCCGAGACTTGTCCTGTTACAAGCTGTGAGTCACTTCAGCATTTTAATTCTCGGACCCCAACTTCTTTAACTAGCATCATTCCTGCAATAAGGGCTTCATATTCTGCTTGGTTGTTTGAAGCAGTAAACCCAAGCTTTAAGGATTGTTCTAGGATTAAATCATCAGGACCTTCGAGAATTATTCCAGCCCCGCTTCCCTTCAAGTTAGATGATCCGTCAACGTATAGGAGCCAGGCGAAGGATTCCGACCTTGGCTTATAAGAGAGCTCAGCAATGAAGTCGGAGAGGCATTGTGCTTTCATCGGCCCCCTCGGCACATATTGCAAACCGAATTCCGACAATTCTACTGACCAAGCTATCATTCGTCCTGCTAGATTGGGTTTCCTGAGCACTTGCTTTATTGGATGATCAGTTTTGACTATCACTTGGTGCGACTGGAAATAAGGTCGTAACCTCCGCGCTGCCATAACTAAGGCGAGGGCTAGCTTTTCAATTATTTGATATCATTTTTCTGCGTCTTTCAGGATTCTACTAACATAGTACATCGGCATCTGTTGCTCTTCCGCTTCCTGGATGATCAGTGCACTGATTGCATAATCATCGACAGATAGGTACAAGTACAGATCTTTGCCGAGCTGAGGCCGAGTGAGGATTGGGGGAGAGGCTAGGAAGAGTTTCAGATCTTCAAAGGCCTTCTCACACTCTCCAATCCAGATGAAATCTTTTGGTTTTTTCAGGAGCTGGAAGAAGGGTCTGGCCTTTTCTGCAGACTTCGGGAGAAAGCGGGATAGAGAGGCTAATCGGCCGGCTAACCTCTGAATTTCTTTCATATTCCGAGGACTCCGCATTTCCATAACGGCTTTGCATTTATCCGAGTTAGCTTTGATCCCCCCGTGTGTTAGCATATATCCTAAGAACTTCCCTCCTTGTACACCAAAGGAGCATTTTTATGGATTTAACCTCATGTTGTATTTTCTGAGCTGACTGAAAATTTCTTCGAGGTCGGCTGGGTGTTGCCTTAGGTCATCGGATTTTACCACCATATCATCAACATATACTTTTAAGTTCTTTCCGATTTGGTTGACGAAAACTTTGTCCATAAGCCTTTGATATGTTGCACCAGCATTTTTTAAGCCGAAAGGCATTACCCGATAGCAGTAGTTTGCCCCATCAGTCATAAATGCCATTTTTTCTTCATAGGGTGGATACATCCTGATCTGGTTATAACCTGAGTATGCGTCCAAAAAGGACAAAACTTTGTACCCTGAGGCCCCGTCCACCAGTCTGTCAATGTTGGGAAGAGGATAAGAATCTTTTGGGCATGCCTTGTTGAGATCGGTGTAGTCGGTGCACATTCTCCATTTACCGTTGTCCTTTCTGACTAATACCACGTTGGCTAGCCAAGTAGTGTATTTCACCTCTCTGATGAAATTTGATTTGACCAGTTTGGAAGTCTCCTCGGCTACTGCTCGTCGCCTTTCCTCGCCAAGTTTCCTTTTTCTCTGAGCTACAGGCTTGGCTCCGGGACATATGGATAGCTTATGGCACATAAAATGGGGGTCTATACCAGGCATATCCGATGTCCTCCAAGCAAACAGATCGGCATTCTCTCTTAAGACCGCTTGAATCCTTTGTTTGGGCGAGGGGTCGAGCTGACTGCCGACTTGGGTGCATTGTTCAGCTTGGGCTCCCAACTGGAACCTTTCTAAAGATTCTGTTGGCTTGGATCTGGACTCGTACATCTCGGTCCTTGGGTCCCGTTCAAACATGTTGATCGAGCTGGCTGAAGTTACCGAACTTACCGAGCTATCAACGTAGCATTGCCTGGCTAGCCTTTGGTCAGCCCGGACTGCGACTATATCTCCGGATTCGACTGAGAATTTCATTGTCAGGTATGGGTAGAGACAATCGCTCCGAGTTCATTCAACATCGGTCTTCCAATAAGGATGTTGTACGACGTACTGGCATCTACAATAACATACCTGACTGATACGGATTTGGAGAGTCTTCCTTCTCCAAACGTTGTTAAGAGGTCTATGTAACCTCGGGTTTTGACTTGTTCCCCTACGAACCCTACTAACCTGTCTTCCTGCTCTTTTATCAGCTTTTCTGGAATTCCAAGTTTCCTGAAGTTTGCCAGGTATAGAATATAGGCCGAGCTCCCGTGGTCAATAAGTGTTCGTTTGACCGAGAAGTTGGCTAGTTCAACCGTTATCACCATTGTGTCATCTTGATTTGGATCCACCCCTCGGAAATCATCATCCGTGAAAGTTATTGGAGGTCTTGTCCTTGTAGGCTTTGCAGACACCGTGTTGACGGATCGGAGGGCTTTTACATGACGCCGTCGAGCTGAACTCGTCGTTCCTCCACCTGCGAATCCTCCTGAGATTGTATTGATGATCCCTCTGACTCCTCCTTCTGATTCTTCATTAAGAGCCCTTTGATTATTCAACCGATCTCCGCCCTGATTGTTTCCTTGCAGGTTTGCATCTCGGTTACGGTTGTCATAACCACGTCTCCGTCGTCTTCGACCGTCTCGTCCACCTCCATTATCATCTCGGTGGACGAAACGATCAAGACGACCTGCCCGTACCACGTCCTCAATTTTTTCCTGGGTTGTCCTACAGTCTTCAGTGGAGTGACCATAGTTTTGATGCCACATGAATTCTTTGCTTCTATCAGCATTGGTCGATGTCTTAGACGGTTGAGGTAAGGTGAGTAACTCGGTGTTGCACACCTCCTGGAGAATGGTTACCCGAGATCAGTTTAACGGCGTGTAAGACTGGTACCTGGGTTGCCTCTCCGAGAATCCCCTTTCATCGGTCTTTTGGGCCCTTTGTGGATCAGCCCCCCTGTTTCGCTCTTTGTTCGAGACCGGGTTCTTGTCTTCGAAACCTCTTTCTCTCCTTTTGAATTCTATCATCTCTTCTGAGTTCATGAAACCTGTAGCTTTTTCTTGCAATTCTTCAAAATCTCTCGGTGGTTTTCGGGATAAATACTCAAAGAATGGCCCCGACTTCAGACCGCCCATGACGGTATGAAGGCAGAGTTTTGAGCTCATGTTGGGAATTAAGATTTGTTTAGAGTTAAAACAAGCCATATAATCTGAGTGATTCATTCCTTTCTTGTTTAAAATTCACCAGCGAGACCGAGTGCCTTTTATGCCTTCGGCTTGCTGCGAACTGTGCGGTGAACTTAGTTACAAGCACATCGAAGGAATCAATTGACTGAGGTGGTAGATTCCTAATCCAGGTAATTAACCGAGGTGGTAGATTCCTAAGCCAAGTTAAGGCTGGGCCTTGCAAAGTGGTTGGAAAAACCTTGCACATGACGGCTTTCCGAATCGGTCACCAAGTAAACAGAAGAAATAAAGGATTCCACGTGCTCGGTTGGGTCAGTGGTGCCATTGAATTTATCGATGTTGAGGGGCTTAAAATGTCTAGGCACGATTACCTCATCGATGTCATCCATAAATGGCAACCTCGGTCATCGGTCTGTTACCCTTTCTTTTTGGATGGTCCTTTCTGCACGAGATTTAGCCTCTGAAGCCACTGGGGGAGGTTTGGTCTTGGATGGTTGATTAGTTTCTCGAGGAGAAGGTACGTGGGATGGATCCTTTTGGCTAGCCTCGGGTGAGGATTGTTCTTCGTCAGAAGGTGTCACTGATCTTTCTCTTTTCCGAGTTCTCAAAAGCCTTTGATTCTGCGCACGTATCTCCTCGTTCTCCTTCTGCAGCTGTCTTAGCAGTGCCATAACCTCTCCCAGCCGAGGGTTATTTTCATTGACGGGAGGGGGAGGGTGATTGTCGTGGTTCTGGTTCGTGTTTGAGGTCTCATGATCTTCATGGTTCATGTTGTTCGCCCCTCCCCTCGGACCATTCCGTGTAGTCACCAAACCGAGGAATGTTTTTCCTCGGCCCCACGGTGGGCGCCAAAATGTTCCTGCCGAGATCCGACTTGCCGGAATCTCGTCGTAGAACGTCAGACCAAGGGTGAACAACGAAGGTTGTTTTAGATTATGGCTTGACAGAATGTTGTATTCCCATCCTACGTATCCCAATGGGAATGTTCTAGGTTCAACCCTTGGCCATACAGTGATCTCGATCCCCTAATCTTGTATCCGATAAATACCAGGGAGCAAGGACTCTTCAATAGTCGCTTGGTCGAGCTAGTTTCTCTAATACGCTTAAGGGAGAGTCACCGGGGTTCAGTGAAAAGTGAGTCTCTCTCTTGGGTTCTCCTCCTTTTATAATGGAATCCCTATGGCTTTAAGAGATCTGGATATATTTCCTTTTATCTCTTAAATCTTCTGAGATGTGATTTCCTTAATTTAAGGGATATTATCTCTTTTAACCGGATAAGGTTATATGAGATAATATCAGGATTGATTAGGAAAATATCTTAAATTGATCTCTTAACCGGATAAGGTTATTTGAGATAATGTTAGGATCATTTAAGGATAATATCAATATCTTATCCCCTAATTTGAGGGATATTATCTCTTCTAACCGGATAAGGTTGTATGAGATAATATCAGGATTAATAAAGATAATATCGATATTTTATCCTCCCTGCCCTGATTGGATCGGGTATCCAAGCTCGGTGGCCGAGTTTTACTCCCCGACCAGTACATTATTCTTATTTTTTGTATGAATCCAAAAAGTAAAACAAACAAAACTAAGGCCTAAGCCTAATTATACCAAGAGCATCACCTAAAACTATAGCGTGTAGCCGAGAGGGGCATCTCTCCCAAGCCACAAAAGCTTCATTGTTGAAAAATTATTTCTGGTTTAAGTAGAATTGATTTTTAGAGAAACAAAAATTTCTAGTTTTTTCGTTGAATATAATTAATTTTAGGTATGAGACTCACAAAATTATATATATTTATACCTCAAAAGTGATTTTACTCTATCATTCAAAAAAAAATTATTATAAACTCATTTTTAAAATACCATTATCAAATTCAAGTCAAGTTTTTTAATTCAATTTTTTATTATCAATTCTTTCAAAATTAATTCTACCAATATCTAAAATAAACGGACCCTTGGTAGATTGACAAAGTTTGGATTTGGAGAAAGTTACATTGGATCCTGGTACAGGAGATGATGGAATAATGCTCATTGTTTATTGTTATTTTATTAAAGGCATAATAAATAATAAGTGAATACTAGTGTTTTTAAAGTAAAGGTAATATACTAATAAAAAATATATAATAATCCATTCAATTTCGTCTACTTCTGAAACTTTGTTCTATTTCCATATTAAAATATGCAAATGATGAAATGATATTTTTATTTTGTTTTGTTCCTTTCCACTCTGTACCGGCCGAGGATAGAAAACCGAGAACTCGTCCATACGACCGGACCAACCGAGCTTATCCCCACGAATGGGCCTTGGCCCAAACCTCAAGGAGCCGAAAACATGTCAGCACGCCTGACATCCGAGGATAATTACTCAGCCCTGATCCATATCAGGCCACTCGCGAAGATACCTCGGCCCCAAGCTATCCATCCGCAGCTAACTGGGCCGAATATCTCGCTAGCCATAATGTCGCTCCAGATAATCAGGCTCCGGATATTTCTCCCCACGATCGCGATCTGGTCCAAATATTTCTCCGCTTATTTCGGAGCTTGATCCTGAGAGATCTCTATAAATCGGGGGCTCACCCCCTCATTCAGAACTACGTTTGCTTTGATTCCCATTTGGATACGTAGGAGCAGAATCCACATTCTGTCAAACACAATCCAAAAACACCCCACTAATCCTCGTTCGACCGAGTATCTCACATCCGAGGTATTTGGACGGAACATTTGGCGCCGTCTGTGGGAATCGAAGCAAATATTTTCCCATACCACACAAAATGGTGAGGACGAGGAGCGGAAACTGCAGGAGGGAGGAGCCAGGGAATGTCAACAACGGAGTTAACGGGGATAATGGAGAGCGATCCGTAGGCCCAGCAGCAATGACCGATAATCCCATGGTTCAGGAGTTTCTCGCGCAGATTGCAGCACTGAGAAGGGAAAACGAAGAAATCCGCCGGCAGAATAGCCATTGTGAAAGAGAGCAGAGCAGGGAAAGGTCAGTCTCTTCTCCACAAGAAAGAGAGCGCCGACCACCGGAGATTGAGGGGTCCAGAAACTTGTACAGGGAAGGGGGTCCACACCTCCGGGCTTCCCATCACACCAACCGAGCAGAGGAGGAGGGATTCCCTAGGCGAGCCCGAATTTTCACCCGCACAAACAGACTTAATGACAGGGCCAGCCTGCGGAAGCCGAGGCATCCCTTCACGAACGATATCATGGGGGTCCCCTTGCCAGCCAACTACAAGCCCATCAACATTGACAAATATGATGGCACCTCAGACCCCGAGCGCCACTTGGACGCCTTCACCACGCAGATGTACCTCTTTACGGATGACGACGCTGTCATGTGCAAAGTCTTCCCAACCACTCTGAAGGAGGCAGCGCTGACCTGGTACACCCAGCTACCCCCAGCCTCGGTAGACTCTTTTGATACATTCGTGGCTAAGTTCAGCGCTCAGTTTGCCACGAGCCGAGCCCACCAAAAAACCTCGGCCTCGCTGGTAAACTTCAGGCAAGAAAAGAATGAGTCCCTGCGCAACTTCATGGCCAGATTCAGCAAGGAGGCGGTACTCATCCCCAATCTCAGTGCCGATGTTGCACTACACACCATCCTGACCGGGTTGAGACCTGGCCCTTTTGCTAGGCACTTGGCTCGGAAACCACCAGCCAATATGGATGAACTGAGAAGAAAAGCTGCGAGGTTCATCAATATGGAGGAGGTTGAGGAATCCAAGAAAAGGGAGCGGACCGATGACACCGACAGGCGAGAAGGTAAAGAGAAGAGGTGGGCAGGGGGTGATAAACCGAAATTTAAAGGCCCGTCCGAGTATTTCCAGAGGGGACCGAAGTATGAGCATTATACTCCCCTCAATACAAACCGGGCTCGGGTGTTCGAGGAAGCGTACAACGCGGAACTTCTGCAGCTCCCAAATCGTGGCCACACCCCCCAAAACGCAGATCGCCAGAAGCATTGTCGGTATCACCGCAATTATGGCCATACCACCGAGGAGTGCTGGGTCCTACGGGATAAAATTGAAGAGCTGGTTCAGGCTGGCCATCTCAACAATTTTGTTCGGAGAAACCACAACAACGGTGAGAGGCGTGGCAGAAACAGGAGGAGAGAGGGTGACCAAAGCCCGAGGAGGGGTGGCGGTCAACGAAATAACGAGAGAGCAGAAACCAGAGAAGGCCAGAGTGAGAGACGAGAAGAGGATAATGTCATTCGGGGAGTAATAAACACCATTTCAGGAGGATTTGCGGGGGGAGGCACAACAAGTTCAGCTCGGAGAAGACACCTGCGGGCCATCCGAGCTGTCAACTCGGTATCCGGCAAGCCTCCCCGAAGTTCCCCACCTATTATCTTTTCCGATGAAGATTTTGTGGGAGTAGATCCCAACCAAGATGACCCCATGGTGATCACTGTACAGTTGGCCAACTTCTCGGTCAAAAGAACCCTCGTCGACCAGGGGAGCTCTGCGGATATATTGTATTACTCAACGTTTCAGAAGCTCGGGATCCCGGAGAAATCAATTCAACCGTACGACAGTAAGCTCGTCGGCTTCGCAGGGGAACAAGTTGATACGCGTGGATATATTGACCTCCTGACTACTTTTGGTGATGGCAGAGCTTCTAAAACTATCATGGTCATGTATGTGTTAGTCAATGCTGTTACATCGTATAATATCCTGATCGGAAGACCGTCCTTGAATGAGCTAGGGGCTGTGGTCTCTACTCCCCACCTCACGATGAAGTTCCCTTCCAGCTCGGGGGACATAGTTGCTGTCCGAGCAGATCAGAAGATGGCCGCAATCATGCTATGCTGATAGTTTGCGTGTGAGCAAACTTAAACCCACACCAGCAGAAACCCTAGACAGGGGGAAAGACAAGGCGGTGAATTCCGTAAGCTCCGTTGAGCTGGATCCCAGGATGGACATGCAGGAACAACGTCCACAACCTATTGAGGAGTTAGAGAAGTTCCAGCTCGGTGCGCAGCCTGAACAGTGCACTAAACTCGGCGGTCACCTTGAACCTACTTTGAAAGAAGAAATAAAGCAAGTGCTACGCAGAAATGTCGATCTATTCGCCTGGACCACATCTGACATGCCGGGAATTGATCCCAACTTCTTATGCCATAAATTGGCAATTTGTCCCGAGGCGAAGCCAGTGGCCCAGAGGAAAAGGAGACTAGGTGAAGAGAGGAGAAAAGTTGTGGAAGAGGAAACAGCGAAGTTGGTCAAGGCCAACTTTATCCGAGAAGTAGAGTACACTACATGGCTGGCCAACGTCGTTCTTGTCAAAAAAGCAAACGGCAAGTGGCGCATGTGCACCGATTACACAGATCTGAATAGAGCTTGCCCGAAAGACTCCTATCCTTTGCCGAGCATTGACAGACTGGTTGACGGGGCTTCCGGATACAGAATTCTAAGCTTCTTGGATGCATACTCCGGGTACAATCAAATCCGAATGTACCCCCCAGATGAGGATAAAACAACCTTCATTACTGAGGGGTCAAATTACTGTTACCGAGTGATGCCGTTTGGGCTGAAGAATGCGGGAGCTACATACCAGAGACTCATGGACCGGGTATTCGAGAAACAAATCGGCAGAACTATGGAAGTATATGTGGACGACATGGTGGTGAAATCCGATGACCCCAGCAACCACCCTACAAATCTGGAGGAAATCTTTCAGCAGCTGAGAAGGTACAACATGAGACTGAACCCGGAGAAGTGTGTTTTCGGTGTCCAGGGGGGAAAATTCCACGGCTTTATGCTGACGCACCGGGGAATCGAGGCCAATCCTGATAAGTGTCGGGCCGTGATTGAGATGAGAAGCCCACAGAACGTTAAAGAAGTGCAAAGATTGGCAGGACGGCTTGCATCATTGTCTCGGTTCCTGCCCAAATCCGCAGAGAAAGCTCGGCCTTTCTTCAAACTACTAAAGAAGCCCCAAACCTTCACGTGGACCGAGGACTGTGAGAAGGCCTTTGTCGACTTCAAGGCCTTTTTGTCCTCCCCGCCGATCTTAACACGACCCATCCCCGGGAAGGAGTTGTATTTATATCTGTCAGCATCCGAGAATGCCATTAGCGCAGTCATTGTGCAGGAAGTAGAGAAGGCTCAGATGCCGGTATACTTCATCAGCAGGGTACTTCATGATGCCGAAACTCGGTATCAAGTCATTGAGAAGCTGGTTTTGGCCCTGGTAACCGCAGCTCGACGATTGCGCCCGTACTTCCAGAGTCACCAGGTGATTGTTAAGACTGATCACCCGATTAAACAGATACTCAAAAAGTCCAAGTTGGCAGGACGTATGATTGCGTGGTCAGTAGAATTATCCGAGTTCGGCCTAAAATATGAGTTGAGAGGCCCGCTTAAAGCTCGATGTCTCTCCGACTTTATAGCATAACTCCATCCACAGCCGGTAGCCGAGGATATATGGTGGAATTTGTACGTGGATGGATCCTCGAATATCAGGGGCAGTGGAGCTGGGGTGATTCTGGAAGGGCCGGGAGATCTGATCCTGGAACAGTCATTAAAATTTGAATTCAAAACCTCGAACAATCAAGCCGAGTATGAAGCTTTGATAGCAGGATTAAGGCTGTCAAATGTAATGGGTGCAAAGTCTGTTAGGTGCCTGAGTGATTTACAACTAGTCACCGGACAAATATCCGGAGGCTACCAAACGAAAGAACCTCAGCTCACCAGGTACTTGTGTAAGGTCAACCAATTAACCTCCGGCTTTGAAAAGTTCACTGTTGAGCACATTCCCCGGGAAGAAAACACTCGGGCTGATTTGTTGTCCAAGCTAGCCAGTACAAAGAAGCCGGGTCACCATAGAACGGTTATTCAAGAAACCCTTAATGAACCGAGCATTGGGACAGAAGAGGTGATGGCTAACGAGGTGGTTGACCGAGAGTGGATGACGCCCATATGGGAGTATTTATCCTCAGAAACTCTGCCCTCGGATCAGGCCAAAGCCAGGAAAGTCAGGCTCAGGGCAAGTCACTTTACTATCGTCTCCGGGGAGTTGTATAAGCGGGGATTCTCGGCACCATTGCTAAAATGTCTGACGAGGGCACAATCCAAGTATGTCATGGAAGAGGTTCACCGAGGAATCTGTGGTTTTCACTGTGGAGGCAGATCAATGGCCTCCAAGGTAGTCTGAGCAGGGTACTATTGGCCTACCATCCGAGCTGATTGCATGGAGTGGACGAAGCAGTGTGATGAGTGCCAAAGATTTTCCAATGTAAATCATACCCCCCCTGAAGGACTTCACACATTAAACTCGCCTTGGCCGTTCGCTATGTGGGGAATGGACATACTGGGGCCTTTCCCTGTAGCCAAAGGTCAAGTCAAATTCCTACTGGTAGCGGTGGACTACTTCACCAAATGGATCGAAGCATAGCCCTTGGCAAAGATTACCGCCGAGAAAGTGCAGAAATTTGTATGGAAGAGCCTTATTTGTAGGCACGGAATTCCCTTTGCGATCGTCACTGATAACGGAAGACAATTTGTGGATAAGACGTTACGGGAATTCTATGACAACCTCGGTATTAAGCACCAAGTTACATCGGTTGAGCACCCCCAAACCAATGGGCAAGCCGAAGCAGCTAACAAGGTCATCCTCGGGGAACTGAAGAAAAGGGTAGGAAGATCCAAAGGAGCTTGGGCAGAAGAGTTACCGAGTATCCTCTGGGCCTACCACTGCACGCCTCAATCTACCACTCAAGAAACACCCTTCAGGCTGACGTATGGAACAGACGCCATGATCCCAGTGGAGGTTGGTGAACCGTCTTTCCGACGTATACAAAACAAGCCGAATGATAATGAGAGCAATCTGAGGGTCGAACTTGACTTGGTAGAAGACGTCAGGGAGGAAGCCAGGATCAGAGAAGAAGCCTGCAAACAGAGAGCCACCAGAAGGTATAATTCAAAAGTAAAGCCGAGGAGTTTTTTGCGCGGAGACTTAGTACTGAGAATAAAAGGAGAGGCAAGGAAGGACCGCACGGAAGGCAAGTTGGCAGCAAACTGGGGAGGGCCATTCCGAGTAGTTGAAAACCTGGGGAACGGGGCATATAGGTTAGAAGAATTGTCAGGAAATCCTATCCCGAGGACTTGGAACGCTTCTCATTTAAAGTTTTATTACAGCTGATGTATATAGTCGGGTGTTGTACTCTTTTTCCTACCTCGGTATTTTTTCCCAAAAAGGGTTTTGACCGGGGAGGTTTTAACGAGGCACACCGTGGACTCCATCCAATAAAAAACAAATTTTATTATGAATATTGTTTTATGTTCTCTTACTTTGCCGAAGTATTTATTCTGCAGGCATCTTATTCTGGTGGCCGAGTTCGAGCCAGTCAAATTTCTAAGGCCAAGTTTGAGCCTGGTGGCCGAGTACGAGCCAATGGCCGAGTTCGAGCCAGTCAAATTTCTAAGGCCAAGTTTGAGCCTGGTGGCCGAGTACGAGCCAATGGCCGAGTTCGAGCCAGTCAAATTTCTAAGGCCAAGTTTGAGCCTGGTGGCCGAGTACGAGCCAATGGCCGAGTTCGAGCCAGTCAAATTTCTAAGGCCAAGTTTGAGCCTTGTGACCGAGTTCGAGCCAGTCAAATTTCTAAGGCCAAGTTTGAGCCTGGTGGCCGAGTTCGAGCCAATTAAATTCTAAGGGCCAAGTTTGAGCCCGGCGGCCGAATTCGAGCCATGAAATTAAGTCTAAAGGTCAAGCATTATCCTATTAGCCAAGTCCAAGTTATTAAGTTTAAGCCGCGAAATTATTAAAGCCGGATATGAGCAAAGAACAAAGTTCGGATCAAAAAGGCCGAGTACGAGCCATTATTTTATTAAGGAAACCGAGTACAATGCGTAAAGCAAAAATAAAGCCGAGTTTGACTCTTGAAAAGTACATTCAAGGGACCGAGCACAACGCTGAAATCGAAAGCCGAAATTGAAAATAAGGGCCGCTCGGCGGGACAGTAGTCCCCCCAATTAGAACAGGGGCAAGTCCAGACGGCCCCCAATCCCCCTGATCAAGCGCCACCACTCTCTCTTAAGGGAGGCTGTAGTCACTTCCCCCTGAGAAAGCTGGATGATGAGGTGCTCGGCCAGCTCCGGGAGTAGACGACCTCTACCCCTTTCTCCACTCCCGAAGATTATCGTTCTCCCAGTTAACATCCTTCTTGAAGGATCGAATCATAAAAGGAATTCTGGATCCCGTCTCCCACTTACATCCTTTTTGGCGGATGTGAAACCCAAAAAAGGATGTTAACTGGGAGAGGGGAACATAAACCCCTGACACTAGCATAGAACTACTCGGGTGGAAGAGAAGTAAGAAACGAATTTGGCTGATGGAAAAGGATGAGGAATGAACAAGTAAGGCAGCGGAATGGCCCTATTTATAAGCAAGGAAAGAAGTAGTATGCGTGAGAAGGGGTTTGTTGGAAAAACAAATCTCGAAACTCAGCAAAAGGCAGTGATTGCATGAACCCATTACGGTTTCCAAAGCATTTAATGCGTGACAACGTAAAGTGTAAAACACGTGTTTCACGTGTAACGACCACCGTCCATTTTTTATGTGGACGGTAGAGTACCTCGGCCTTAGCCGAAGATTTGATTAACAAGCCGAACACTACAAAGAGTCAGCGGAATGATAACAATTCTCATTAAGTAATATGAAGTTACAAGGGCATGAGCCCATTACAAAGGCTGAACAAAAAACAAAAGACTACAACAGTTACTCCCCCCTAGGACTCTCCTCGGCCCCAATGTGATCCTCGGGAGAATCCCCCACCACGTCTACCTCTTCCTCCTCTTGAGGAATGATGGGAACAAGTTCCCCATTCACCACCTCCATGTTTACATCGGCCCCCGAAAGATCAATGCCAGGGGCTAGAACCTCAGCTTGGGCAATGGCTTTGTCAAAACCTTTTCGGTGCTCAATGATAATGCAGCTGGTGGCCTCCTTCACATCATCCTCGAGCAGCATCTTGGCCTGGGTCTCAGCCTCCAGGGCAGCCTTGAGTCGCTCAATCTCAGCCTGAGCCTCTTTGAGCTTTTCCTCGGCACGAGCCTTGTCTTCTTCAACCCGAGCTTTGCCTTCCTCGGCCGATTTTGCCCGGGAATCCAGCTCGGAGTTCCGAGTATTAATTTCGGCAATGGTGGCAGTTAGCCGTTCGTTGCCGCGGGCCAGCTCTTCGCGCTCAGAAGAAATCCGGGAAAGATCCCCCTTCAACCTCTCAATAGCAGCAAATTCAGACTCCAACTGTTGGGACTTCCTCTCGGTCTCTATCACCTCTCGGCTACAGAAACGAGCCAAAGCTGCAGCCCGAAGGCAGTAGACCGAGAGGGCCTACATGCTAGATTGGGCCCCCTGCTGCTTGATAAGCCGAAGATCGGCGGGCTTTAAGAAGCTTGAGTCGAAAGAGGGGAAGGGGTTGAAGTCTTCACCCCAGAGAGATGAAGTCCCTGCCTTCAGGGAAGTGTTGTACCATTTCGGCTCGATGGGGGCAGGAGGTGGTTGTTCTCGCCCCGCGGTTTCCGTCCCCTGAGTAGTCGGGCGAGGGGAGCTTGGGCCAGGAAGGGGAGAATCTTCGGCGACTACTTCAACCTCTACCCTCCTCCTTTTTTGAGGGGCGGATGACGAAGCCCCCTTTGCAGAAGTCTTGGTGGAAGGAGGTCTTTTCTGCTTCTTCTCGGTCGAAGAGGGACCCTGACCCTCTTTAGCAGCGCCAGCCTTTACAAGCTTTGAGAAGTCAAATTTCCCCATGATGACTGCCAAAAAGAAAAAGTGGTTAGTTCAGCAATACATACAGAAAAGATTCAAAAACTAAAAAGCCGAGCACTTACTTTTCAGGTCGGCTCTCGGGGTAGATGAGAAGGGGAGTTTCAGAAGGCGTCCATAATGGAGGGGCCGAGGAAGTTTTTCTAGTATATCTATATCCCGCCTATCCTCGGCCGGCAGGGAGTGGTACTCGATGCCAACGAATTTTGTGGGAGAGGATTGCCAGTATAAAGGAAACTTGGCATATTTATTCTCGTCAAAAAAGTGGGAGGAGTGAGAACGCGAAGGGCGAACTCGGAAGAAGCCAACCTTGAAGTCTTTATACGACGATGCGTATAAACTAAGGAGACCTCTTCGGTTCAACCCATTAAGGGATACCCATCCCGTTTTCTCGCCAAATCTGGTTTGATAAAAGTACAAAAATTTTGGAGTGGTGGGCTCTATCCTGATGTATTTACATAGAATCTGAAAGGCTTTCATAAAAGCCCAATTTGTTAGGGTGGAGCTGAGTAGGTGCGACGTTCATGGTTCTCAGAACGTCGCACTCAAACTCGGTAAAAGGAAGAGACACATGCAGCTTCTCAAAAAGTGTTTTGTACATATATGTAAAGGGGGGCTCGGAAGGACGAGCCCTGAGAAAGACACACTCGGTACCCGAGCACGTACAACAAATGAACTCGGACTCGTCTCCAGAGGCCGAGATATTAATATGGGAACGAAGTTGAACAATTGAATCGGGAGTTTGGTAGTCAGAGAAAAAGGTCCCAACCTCGCCTTTAACCCAGGTATACCCAGGAAGGGTAATATTGGGAATAGGGTCTTTTGGAACCCTAAGGCGTTGTTTACGAGCGGTGGGTTTGGACACTCTGGGAGGGGGAGAACCAGACCTAGGAGAACCAGACCTAGGAGAACCAGATCTAGGAGAACCAGACCTAGGAGAATCAGACTCGGAAGAATCTGAATCAGTCGAAGACGACCCGGAGGAGGACGGTTCCGCCTCTCCGACGTTCAGTTCCTATGAAGGAACAGAAGAAATAGAAAGAGATCCCCCAATTGGGGAAACTTCGCGCTCAACTAGAGGCGAGGTATTCGACTCAAGACACAGATGAACTCATATCTGGTAACCAGAAATTGAGCTTAGAAGCACAAAGGAAAGGAGGAAACGGAGCGTACCTGGAGGATGACAAGCAGAGAGATGATGGCAGAAACTTGGAAGACGAAGGTGAATGGCAAAGGAGGGTAAGCAAAGTAGGAAGGAGTTGGCTCCAGAGGGGATATTTATAGCCTGCGATTGGCGGCCCATCTCCCATCGGGCCCAAAAGGGCGCGACTTTTGATTTTCCCCCATTAAATGGGCGCGGAACTCTAGGGTTTCTTGGCCATAGCGTGCCGTAGAAGTATTAGGGGAATAATTGCTTCCTCTGACAGAGAGAGAAGACTTGATTGAAACGACAGCAGGGAATGTGGATAACTGCATAACCGAAGAATAAGCTCGGTTTCATACTTATCAGCTCTTTCGCTTATTTAAGCTCGGAGCTCGGGGGGCTTGTGTACCAGCCGAGGATAGAAAATCGAGAACTCGTCCATACGACCGGACCAACCGAGCTTACCCCCACGAATGGGCCTTGGCCCAAACCTCAAGGAGCCGAAAACATGTCAGCACGCCTGACATCCGAGGATAATTACTCAGCCCTGATCCATATCAGGCCACTCGCGAAGATACCTCGGCCCCAAGCTATCCATCCGCAGCTAACTGGGCCGAATATCTCGCTAGCCATAATGTCGCTCCAGATAATCAGGCTCCGGATATTTCTCCCCACGATCGCGATCTGGTCCAAATATTTCTCCGCTGATTTCGGAGCTTGATCCTGAGAGATCTCTATAAATAGGGGGCTCACCCCCTCATTCAGAACTACGTTTGCTTTGATTCCCATTTGGATACGTAGGAGCAGAATCCACATTCTGTCAAGCACAATCCAAAAACACCCCACTAATCCTCGTTCGACCGAGTATCTCACATCCGAGGTATTTGGACGGAACACACTCCATTTTATTATGTTCTATTTCATACCATTTTATTATGTCGTATTCCATCAATTTAAACATATCTAAAAACTAAATCCCATCTTTCACTTCCCCTTTCCCATATTTTCAGTCTAAGACCATGCTTCGGAGTTTAGAAGGAGATGAACTGGAGTTGTTAATAATGAAGTGGGGTGAAAAAATAAAAGTATACCACTATAATGTTTGAAAGTTTAGTGAGAGATATTACAATATGATATGATATGATTTACTCATTATTATAATTGATATTATAATTATATCAAGATTCTTTAGCCTTTATGTATAATTAATTTCTTATTTCCTATCATGCTTTATAAATATGACTAGGGGTGTTCATCAACCGATCCAAACTGATTCAAACCGCAAAAACTGAATCGAAAAACCGAAAACCGAAAAAATCGAAAACCGAAAATCGAAAAAACATCAATTTTTTATTGGATCGGATTTTGGATCCTATAGTGAAATCCAATCCAATCCAAACCGATCTATTATATACATATACTATTATTTTTGAAATTATAGTATTACTCGTACTTAAACATTATTCTTCATACTTTTATGTCCCTCATTCTCTTTAATATTTTTGTTGGAATGACATATATAAGACTATTTAGAATAAATATTAATGTCTTGAAGTTATATTTTACTAAAAGTTTTGATGCATAGCATATATATATATTTGATTGAGTAATCATGAAAAACAAAAAAACAATTAAGTAAATTTGAAAAATAATTAGCTACAATTTATTTGTAGCCGATTCAAGGAAAAAAATAGGATAAGTGAGAATAGATATAGAGAATTAATATAAAAGAACGTGTTAAAAAATATCAATATTTTGTTTCTTCTCAAACTCCCAAGTTAAAACGAAGATTATCTTTTATCCACTATTAAATAAGTAGAAATGACACTTGACATTAGAAAAAAAAATAAAATATGACAAAAATCGAATTATCCAATCCAATCCAAACCGCATTTGATTGGATCGGATCGGATCGGATTTTTTTAATGAAGCAAACCAATCCAATCCAAATCGCACGATGTTTTCATCATTGAATCGAATGACTTTCTAGCTCAAAACCGATCCAATCCAATCCACAAACACCCTAAATATGAGCATCTCATTGTACATTTTAATATACAACATAATATGCAAAACCTTTTTCCATCTTCCTATGTTTGGTTCCTACATGGTATCAGGAGCTTAGGCTTACCATCCCTCAGTTTTTTTCTCGGTGGCATTTCCGTTCGTCGTTTCTCTTAGGGGTGTTCATCAACCGAACCAAACCGCAAAAATCGAACCGAAAAACCGAAAACCGAACAAACCAAAAACCGAAAACCGAAAAAACCGCAATTTTTTTATTGGATTGGATCGGATTTTGGATCTTATTGTGAAATCCAATACAAACCGATCTATTATATACATATATTATTTTTTTTTGAAATTATAGTATTACTCATACTTAAACATTATTCTACATAATTTTATATCCCCCATTCTCTTTAATATTTTTGTTGGAATGACATATATAAGACTATTTAGAATAAATATTAATGTATTGAAGTTATATTTTACTAAAAGTTTTGATGCATAGCATATATATATTTGATTGAGTAATCATGAAAAATAGGAAAACAATTAAGTAAATTTGAAAAATAGTTAGCTACAATTTATTTGTAGCTTATTCAAGGAATGAAAAATGATAAATGAGAATAGATATAGATAATTAATATAAAAGAACGTGTTAAAAAATATCAATAATTTTTTTTTTCTCAAACTCTCAAATTAAAACAAAGATTATTTGTTACCACTATTAAATAAGTAGAAATGACACTTGACATTAGAAAAAAAAAAAATATGATAAAAACCGAATTATCCAATCCAATCCAAACCGCATTTGATTGGATTGAATCGGATCAGATTTTTTTGAAGGAAGCAAACCGATCCAATCCAAACCGCACGATATTTTTATCATTGAATCAGATGATTTTTTAACTCAAAACTGATTCAATCCAATCCGCGAAGAGAGCTGGTTTCTCCATAGTTGGTTTCAAAGTCCCTCGTCAGTGCCTTCCAGTTCTGTTTACTCCGGTGATCGGTTCATCTCACCGCCCCCACCACTGCAACTATCGTCCTCCGATCAACAGGTCGGTGAAATCTGGTCGCCGTTAGAGCTCCGACGCGCATCTTGTTCGACGGTGCGTATTTCAAACGTCTGTTACTCCAGACCCGTTTCACACCATATCCGTGCGTTGGTCTGTGTTTTGACCCGTTTGACTTTTTCTCCGCGTTTGACTCGGTGTTGACCATCTCCTAGGTGACTCATATTCCTTTTGGTGACGTGGCATTACACAAGTTGGCCCTTTTTAAATTATTTCAGTGATATATTTTTCATTTTTGCAGTCTTTTTTTTTGTCAATTCTGATCCGATAATACTATTCTTTTAATTTCATGTGATATAATGGAAAAACTATGGGGTCAATGTCATAAGTTCCGACATTCCTTCTCCGACTACCCTACTATTGAATGTTATAATTGTAGGAAAAATGGTCATATTGTTTCAAATTGTTGTCGATACTGCAAGAAATTAGGACACTTGATTCAGAATTGTCTCACTCGTCCTCCACGATCTAACCAGAACATGAATCAACATTGTCCCAATTCCAATAGTTCCTCTAGGCGTGTACTAGCTCCTCCAGTTGTTGCCAATGAATCTTCAGGTTCATCTTCTAACCTTTCGCCTTCGTTCTCTGTCAGTGACCTTGCATATCTCCTTAAGAAGCTTCTTACTTCCTCAGATAATGGTAATACTCCCTCAACCCTTTCTACTACACATAGGTAGTACTAAATGGTATTTAGACTCTGCTTGTTGTAACCACATGACCTCTACATCTCATTTTTTTTCATCCTTATCTGAAAGTGACATTGCCCGTTCTATACACATTGTCGATGGATATCTTATGCATGTAAGTCATAAGGGTTCTATCTCTCTATCCAATCTCAGTTTACCAGACACTTATCCCATTCCTAAGCTAAATCTTAACCTTATATCTGTTGGTCAATTATGTGATCTTAGTTATGAAGTCACCTTTTCTTCCTCTGGTTGCCGTGTGAAGGATCCACGGACATGACAACTCATAGGGATTGGACGTAAGAACGGAATGCTATTTGAGCTAACTAATTTGCATGTTCCCCCATTGTCCAACATTGTGCTGCTTCCACCACCTCCACTATTCATCATTGGCATCAACGTCTTGCTCATAGTCTCTTGGTAAACTCTGTCCTCTCTTGTCTCGGGGTGTGTTAGGATCTGTCTCTACTTAGTCTTTTAATTGTACTACTTGTCAAGCTGCTAAACAACCAACTTTGTCGTTTGATACTAGTTACTTCTATTTCTGCTTCACCATCTGATCTTGTTAGGGATGACAATTTTATCCGTACCATAGTTAAAGTTAAAATCTATGATGGGTACGGGCACGGGTAGACAAACGGGTAACCGCAGGGAAAAGTAAATGGGGATTTCAAATAACCGCTAGTTAACAGGCAGGGGCGGGGGAATCGGAGATCGAAAGGTGCAAGAAGAGAACATAAGAGGTTGAAGCAGAGAACGAGAAGCTGAAGGAGTTCCAGAAACTGGAGCTTCAGATGGAGGAAGAGAAGAGAGACCGATGTGAAAACGACGTCGTTGGAGGATGAGATTTGTGAAGGGAGCAGCAGAGGACGATGGTGCAACGGTGGTGACAGCGGCCACCATTTTCTCCGCTCCCATACCTTCATTATTGTCGCTCCACCATAGCAAGCCACCGTTGTGGCTCCTTTGTGCATTGCCCCCTGCCATCTAAGGTTCCTTTCCTTCCCATTTTTTGGTTGAAAACTGAAGCATTTTTTTGAGTCATAAATTTGTTTTTTTTTCATTTGATGTGGGTGTTTTTAGTTTTGATTTGTGGATTTGAGATTTTAATTTTGGTTTTGTTGCCACTATATCTGAGTTTTGGTTGGAATTGTTACAAATAATTTGTAATTGTGGTGGTTGATTGCAGAATGTCCATTTGATTGTTTATCTCTATTTGGTGATATGGTCATTGTTGTGGTTGCAGAACTGTGGTGCACACGTCCCCTATTCTGATTTGCTTTGGAGTACAAGAAGATAGTGAAGATCTATGGACAAGTTCTCTTGGGATTTTTGTTGATATGAAAATTCAGTTTTCAAGTGCAAACATTGTTCTTCACTTTCTCTGTAGAATGTTTATTTGTTTTGATTAATCGACCTTCATAATCCCAGATAGGTTTGGAGATTGAGATTATTCTCAAGTGCTTATGTTGATTCATGAGAGGCCAAAAGTAAATGCTGGAAGCTTCCCATATAGGCTTGGAGATTATCGTCTCAAGGTGTTCTATTAGGAGGAGAGAGATAACCCATAGGAGAAGATGAACAATAACATGTATAATAATAATAATAATAAATAAATAAATAAATTTTTTTTGGAAGAAATTGGTTGTAACCGATAAAATAGACGGATCCTCAACCTCCACAAAGGAGGATTGTAGCCCGAGCTCTCTTTATCATATGTAATTTTAGTAGGGTGCACCATAGAAGCCACCTACAATGTTAAGTCACATGCCCTTCCTTTAACTTCCTAAATAAACATTTTCTTTCCAAGTTGTTCCTAGTAAGTAGTAAACCTAAAACCTTACTCCTTTGTCAAGGCTCTACACAATAACTTTTTAAAACAATTTTGATATTATGTTTCGGATAAGAAAGCCTCCACTCCTTTCTCTTCACCTCTCTCTCTACTCCATCTCGCCAATCTAACAGTTTGATTAAATTGAACAATTAATGTTAGGGTGGGAGTTAATTCAATTTTCTTGCTTCATATGATGTTAAAGGACATTTCTTAAATAACTTATTAAATAGACAAAAGTAAGGAACATATTTGGTCTTAGGACTTTAAAAGTCAGCCACCATTGTCAAATACTAGCATTTTAGGGTTCGTTTGGTGGTCGGGATAAGTGAGACATGATAGGATAAACTATCATATCCTATCTGAAACTACTGTTTGGTGAGCCAATAAGATATGATAAAGCAATCATGTCACTTATCTTATCCTGTCCATCTAGTTAAAATCCTATCCTAAGGGGAGGGCTAGGTTAGAACCCATCATGATAGGATAAAGTGATTTAAAAGTATAATAAAATATAAAAATATTTTATATATAAAATATAAAATATTTTATATATAAAATAATTAAAGTATAATAAAATATAATATGGTTACAAAAAAAAAGGTATAAAAAAATATAAGATATTTTAAATAATCAAAATATTAAAAATTAATTTTATTTTTTCAAAAGGCTAATTTTGTTATTTTATATTATTTTAAAAAACTGAAAATATAAAAAATGATTCTAATAATTTAACTATTTGTAAAGTAAAAATTAAAAATGAATATTTAAAATTTAAAAAAATTAAATTAAGTTAACATAATAATTTAAAAATTTAAAATATTATATATAATGTTATCACAATGATAAATTTGTCTTTTTATATAATTTTAAAAAATTAAAATTATAAAAAAAACTAAAATCTAATAAAATATGAAAACATTTAGAATAAAATCGAAAATTTTAAAATTTATACTGAACTTATGATGCTATCCAGTTGATTATCTGGTGAACACCAAACGTCGAATATGATAACAACTTATCCTACTCATATCATATCCTTTTTATTTTTATACCCTTTTTATTTTTTAAGATTTTAAAGAAAGTTATGTTATGAATACGAACAACACACACTAGTAAAAGAATGTTACATATATCACAACTCATGGTCACCACCCCACGTGAGAATGTTCCTATCTTGAGAGGTGGTGGTGGAGCAATATAAAACACATACTAGTAAAAGAAATTAACATACAGAATAAGATGCTAGTAACAGACCAAAAACCAAATCATAACACAGTTCAAACCTAAACAGATTCCATAAACGGTTCAAACAGATTTCAAAAATCAAGTCATGATAGTTCAAACTTAAAAATAATATACGACAAAATATTAGTAAAATGTTCAGTAAGTCCAAGACTTCAATCAAAAGCATATAAAAAAAAAAAGGCTAGCCCAAGTCTTCAAATAGTAGCACCATCAATATGAAGGCTGATCTGATGAGCCAAAGACCAGTTGCATGATAACTGCCTTGCGTGCTTCCATTGGACATTGAAGAATTGTTCGAAGTTTGCCAGCATCTTGCATTAGAGAGCAAAAGATCTTAGGCAATTTGTCCACATCACATCCACATTCCTTGATTAAATTCCAACATTCGTCTCCTGAAATTGGAGGAAGGTTGGAGTTGTCTCTCATTATGGCATTCCCTTCCCTTATTGCAGCAGTCCCATCTTTTAGTGCCTCTACAACCATATCCATTGACCCTTTAAATACATCTACAGCATTGTTTTGCTCTTTGTTGCTAGCAACATTGGATTTCTTCCTCTTGCGACCACTATTTGCTGATGGTGAATGATCTTGAGAGTGCATTTCATTAGACGAGAAATTAAAATTATTGTCATTACCATTAGCATCTTGAATATCAAAGCTCTCCAAAATCACCTCATTCCGGGAGATACGGTAGTCAAGGTCATCAAAAGATTCTATGAAGTCTTCATTAGTGGTTGAATTTCCTCGTCTCCTCATTTCGGATGGTGACTCAGATTCCTCTCCTGTAGCTCGATCATTCCCATAAAGTTTAACCATTTTCTCATAATTTGGAATTGGGGTGTTTTTCCACAATGCAGCTTTAGGTTTTGACTGAAAAAAGGGTAAGTTTCAAAACAGTTAACCAAGTATTCAATAATGTCATATTAGAAAATACAAAATTTAATAATGTTACCTGAATTAGAGCCTCCCAAACTTCTGGCTCAGCATCCCATAATTGAGTAGATGGGTTCCAAGCAAACCCACTCATACCATTTTTAAAAATATCATAAGCATCTGAAAAGTTTTTTTTCAATGTTTTCCAACGATTTTTTACCTTCTCCTTCTCAATTTTCTTCCCAAACAATGCACTCAGCTCATTCACGATGTTATCATATGCAGAAGTAGTGAAGGAACCACCAATTTTATTACCTTTTTCATATTCGTGCATGAAAGCGTCAATAAGAGCATCATCCATGCCTCTTGTCCAGTTTAAGTTTTCCCTGCCACTGTTTGTCGATAATTGCTTTTTGGGTGCCATACTGTGATATTTATCAATTATAGCAAAATAAAATTAATAAAGCGACAAAGTGTAAAAGTAATAATATTGTCATAATAAAGACATAACGTTTCATTTCACCAAAATCAACAGTACAACAAAACAGTTATAAACATAATAAAAACAAATACAAGCGAAGAACATTCAGTCCAAATGACCATTTTGATAATCTGTCCACATCTGATTTGCTAAACTATCTCTTAGAAGCTCACCCTGAACAACCTCCTCACTATCACTTCGTCGACCTTGATAATTGTCTTGAGATACATTTTGATTTGCCAATTCAGCATCTACTTCAGCTATAAGGTCTTCATCCGGGTCTATGCTCATTAGATAGTTATGAAGAATGCAACATGCAATGATGATTAGTTTTTGAGCTTTGACTCCATAAGTAGGCTCTGTTGAATTAGATAAAATCTCAAATCTTTTTTTTAATACACCAAAGGCTCTTTCAATAGCATTGCGTAATGATGCATGTCGAAGATTAAATAATTCTCTATAATTTTGTGGTGGATTCCTTGATGAATATTCTTTCAAATGATACCGAACTCCTCTATAAGGTGTAATCAGGCCACTTGTCAACATGAAGCCAGCATCAACAAGGTAATATTTTCCTATAACCAATGTATATAATCAATGTGGTTGTTTAAATATAAACAAATGAATAATTTCAATGTATTATAAGGTCAATATTACCTTGAGGAATTTTAAGTTTATCTTCTCGACTTAATGCATTCTTTATAATTCTTGAGTCAGAGGCGGTGCCTTCCCACCCGGTGAGCACATAAGTGAACTTTAAATCAAATGTGCATGCTGCTAATACATTTTGTGTAGGATAGTCCTTCCTACCACGATATCGGGGAGCATCGCTAGCTGACACTTTGACACGTATATGTGTCCCATCTATGGCACCAACACAATCCTGATACAACATTTTTTATTAATATAATCTAAGTGTATCTTGCTAATGGTTGAATGTATAGTAATTTAATGATCAATTTTTACCTTAAAATATGGGTAGAATCTACTGCTACCATTTATTTCAGGAGGGATTGTTGAGCCATCAGGTTGTACAAAGAACTTTTCTTCCAATTCGAGGATAGCTCTCAAGACATGATGGAGATGACGATCGATCGTCTCACCGAACGACAAAACCAAAAGTTTACTTCACGATTTTTAGCATTGTGTGTTAATATGTAAATTGTTTTTGCAACTTGTTCTTCCACACTTGACCATCGTGTGGGAGATAAGCCACCCTCTCTTTCTAACATACCACACACTGCTAAGAAAGCTTGAGGACCCATTCTTATTATATTTCTACTTGGTTTCACTACTACTAATTCGACCCATTATTTCTTCCCCGCACCCTCTCCCTCTCTGAGCTCATACTATAGCTAATTTTTCTCTTACGGGACATCCGATTAACATAGTAATAAACAATAGCACATATGAGTTGTGCTATAGCTTTTGACGCAAATCAAACCATCTAGTGACTTTCATTTTCCACTCTTGATGATCCATCTAACACAATAGAATATTCATAAAATTAAAATACATTAAAACAAATACATGAAAAAAATTGACCATGTAAAGAAAAATTAAATTGAATGTTTCCTTGTAATTTTTATTCTCACTAGCCATGTGCATGTAACATATTATTTTCACAGAAATTCCAAGATGAGGCTCATTACTTTCACAGGTAGACATTAGAGTATTATGTTCCAATTTTTCCAAGATTTTCAGAGGCAGTCTTCATTCTAGGCCAGATTACTTCTTTTCTTTGACTTAAACACCATCTTCCTTCTATTTCATTTCATATTTTCATTCATTCTCACTCTTCATTCCCCTATCTTCTTTTTCTCTCTCTTTCTCTCTGTGTTTGTGAGTTTGTTTCAAGAATGGCAACCTTGGTCGATATTGGGGTCTCAATTGTGATAAACATACTCACCGCTTTTGCTTTTTTGTCTGGCTTTTGCTCTGCTCAGAATCCAACCAATCAATGACAGGGTCTACTTTCCCAAATGGTATATCAGTGGTGGAAGAACAAGCCTAAGGAGTACTGGGAATTTTGTGGGCAAATTTGTGAACCTCAATTTCAGGACTTACCTTACTTTCCTTAATTGGATGCCACAGGCACTCAAAATGAGTGAGACTGAGATTATTAATCATGCTGGCCTTGACTCTGCTGCTTTCCTTAGAATCTATACTCTCGAGTAATGCTTCAAGTTTCAATTTTTAACCAAATCTCTCTCTCTCTCTCTCTGTATGTCTCAATTGTTGTTTATTCAACTTTGCAAGAATATTATTTTTTTTGTGCTTTTAGAAAGTGTTGCCGTGTAAAGGAGGAACTACACATGCATAGAACTAGTCAAACCATCTTTGTGTGGGATACAATATAAAACAATATAAAATAGAAGTAGGGAACACATTGGGATGCATAATAATCAAACCATATACAAACAATAGCACAACTCATCACTGTTGGTCAGAGAACATAAGATGCATAGTAATCAAATTGATGCAGAGAACGTACCTTCCAGAGACTTGCGGCGTGGAGAGAAGACAATGACACAAGGAAAAAATGAACCATCACAACCTAATATACAATAAGGGTAATTTTGGATTTTTAAATTTTATTAAGGTTAATTTCGTCATATCAATTAAAATATTTTAAAGTTACCTCCCCTCCCCTCCAAATCCCCCCAATATTGGAGGGGAGTCAAAATGCATCTAGGAGGGATTTTGCTCCCCTCCCCTCCCCTCCCAAAATTTGAACCAAACATATAAAATTTAAAATATTCCCTTCCCTCCCCTCCATTCCCCTCCAACCAAACATAGTGTAAGTTGCATGCTAATAAACTAAGGCACGAAACTTGAAGGTTACCATCATCAATGACCGAGCACAATGACTAATGGCAGAAATCAAAGGCGAGTTCTAACATCCTCCAACGTTAAGTTGGTGGACTGAAACATTGGCAAAAATTATCGTTTTCTACCGGTTAGCCAGTAAACATATTTTTAATATATTACAAAAAAAGTCAAATGAACTCCAGAGTCAAAGACCTCTCTTCTCCCATGGCTGTCTGAGCTCAAGGAGGCCATCGTCGGAGGACCACGACCAGAGAGAATGCGGGTGCGTTGCCGTCAGAGGTGGTGGCCGGAGACCAGTACACGAAGGTGTTTCTTGAAGTTGACGAGGGCGGCTCGACAGATCTGATTGTCGATTTAAGGCTAGGCGACAAGCGAAGTACGGTGAAGTCGTAGGTGGAGCAGTCGGAGGCGTCAGAGAGAAGATTCGGCACGACGACAAGGTTCCGGCGCCGGAGAGAAAGTGTGAAGGAAGCATTCAGAGAGAAATTGAAGAGTCTGAGTTCTACTCCATTACTAGGGTTTATACTAAAAAATTGCAGAGCAATGATTGTAACTAATGAAGAGAAAGAGTAAGCGAGGGATCTTTCAAGACACTGAAATTTTTTAATCTGACATTGCTTGGATTTTTCAAGGAGTCCACTGAAAATGCTAGGGTTTCATAGATCATTGCCATTGTTTATTGAGTTCCATTTTTGGGTTTGTTTCTATGTTGGGGTTGGTTGACAATGTTGATTATATCATCTTTGATTTTATTTTATTTTTCATTCTTTGCTTCCTTTTCTTTGTTTTTGTCGCTGATGTTATTGTTGTTGTTGTTGTGGTTGTGGTGTAATCTCGATGGTGCCGGTTTTGTCGCGCCTTCTGCAGATTACTGCACTATATGCTCCCCAGAAAAGAGTGCGTGGCGAAGGAGGAGGATGGGTTCTTCTTCCACTGCTGCGACGTCCTTTCGCAAGAAGAATTTGAACGGTTGCTTCATTGAGTGGTCTCGTAGGTGTTGTCTCGCCGGTGGGGTCACGGGCTGTGAGGGAGTGGACGACGGCGAGGACGTCGGGGTGGCGGTGGGGTGCAAACAAAGGAGATTTTCATATCTAAAGGAGAAAAGGAATTTTTTTTTTGTTACCTGTTAATTTGGTTCCCGGTCACTGATCTCAACGGTTCAATTTTTTTAATAATAAATCAAAGGTTATAAACTTCCAAGAATCCATCCTCCAACAAAAAAAGGGAGGATGTTAGAACTCGTTGAAATATCAAAGGATTTTGAATTGTTTTGTCCAAATAAAGTATTTTGTGGTTACATCATCAATGATTGAGCACGATGAAAAATGACAGAAATCAAACGAATTTGAATTGTTTTATCCAAATAAAGTAATTTGAAATCGAAAGGAATTTAATTGACAAAGCAACTCAACAATCACATATTTTAAACTTCTTAGAATTTTAAAAAACCTCATCCAAACACCCACCAAGGATTTTGATATGGGATCCAACATTATGTATGTAGTAAGAACTTTGGTTGGAAACATTAGCCATTTACATTTTATTTTATACATTTGACGAATGCCAACAAATGCATTCACAAAACATGCTAGCTACAGGCAACAATCCACCACAGCCCCCACTTCTTGAATCAGTACCAGTCAGGAATATAGGATTCAAACACTTGAAGTTTTTTGCAAACTGGCAGCATATTGTCGTGCCCACTGGTCATAGTGAATAATTTCCTCAAGTGAAGGAGATGCTACCAATTCTTTTTGATGCTCTTGACATGTTAGCTCAACAACCTTGAAAATATCCAGATAGGTAATCCTGGAAACAGAAAAATAGCCAATCAGAAGACAAGAATATGTCTATTTGTTAGAGAACAAGAAAAGTGCAGGTAAAGAAACCAAGCTAATAAACCAACTAATCAAACATTCAAGTGCATAAAAAAATGCAGATGCTCCTAACTTTTTTGTTCACCAAATACAAATACAAATAATGGAACTCTGTTGCTTCTGACTAAATAACCCAATCACCTTTTCCCTTTCCTTAAGCATTAAATAACAAGAATTTCAAATGCACAAGTCCAGTGGCATATTCTGACAGATCTTGGAAATTAGTCCCTATTTTGGGCTTTCAAACAAAACAATCTATGCGTTTGTACGGTAATCATGTAACGCTGTTGTGGAATGAAACTGCAAAACTATTTTTATGGATGATTGTTTCATTTTTTTATAAGTAAAGCTATTATTCATTAATATGATCTAGCTTTAGCATCAAAGTGATTACTTATCTCCCCACCTTCTAGGAAGGATTGAAGAGCAAACACCTTATCATGTCCACGGTGCATCTAAGCTAGCTAGATAGCAATAAAACAGATTACAACAAAGTTCCAGCCACAAAACATATAACACACCACAATCTCACCCCAATCTTAAGGTTCTAATTAACATTGTTTCATGATTATTGATTGGAACATTTTTCATCTACATAACTAACAAGTGATTTTGAAAAATTATCATCTCATACTACTTTTTTACACCTGGTTAATGATTATAACTTGGTGGTTAATCATATTCATATGTATGAGATGATTAATGAGTTAACCATTAGTTATGAATATACCTACTAAATAACCTCTTAACCATCCAATATATGTGATTAATCACAAATTTATATATCCCAAAACGGGTGAGAAAAATGGTGGCAAAGGTAGTATGAGAATATAGGGGTTGATTTATTTTACTCCCTTACTATGAAAAACTTGTGCAACTCATTAAATTTCATAATCATCATAGAATATAATTTTAATTTACTTTTCTGTATTCAAAATGGTCAAACTTTAGTCCTGCTAAGGAAGATTTATCATAGGTTTAAACATGGAAGCATAAAAATGCAGTGAATTTCTCAGTTTATAATCAGCATAAGGAAAATAACTAACGTATCACTTACTTTTCTTCAACGAACAGTTCTACAGCTTTCTCATTTGCTGCACTAAGAACGCCTGTCATGGTGCCTCCAGCACGTCCAGCAGCATAGCAAAGATTCACGGATGGAAACTTCACATTGTCAGGAGCTTGAAATGTTAGAGAACCATACCTGAGTGATGAGATTTTAAATATAGCCGCATCAATAAGTTGAACAATTTGCAAAGTATGCCAATTTCAATTTTATTATTAATTTCTCATCATACATAATATGAATTTAATTGAAGTATAGGAAACTAATAATGGGATAGAAATTGTTAGATCATTATTTTTAGATTAATTTTCCCCCCTCAAGATGTTGCTTAAGAATTAGCCCATCACTAAAATTTAGTACATCCAAATTCAGCAGTTGAAGTTGAAATATTTATGCAGAAGGGGAAAATGATTGTACTTGCTAAGATCAAGGCGAGGCCAAGTTATTTCAGAGCAATAGATTCTTTCTGGCCAAGACAGCGTATAAAGGAGCGGCAAACGCATATCAGGTAACCCCAACTGTGCAATAACGGATGAATCCTGGAAATCAAAGAAATATATATGTAAGAAAAGGTCAAAGCATTATCTGGTTCTCTGTCTGATATGGATTGAGCCTAACTCCACCTCAAAATCATGGTCGTACGGGGAGGGTTGCCCAATCCTATATAAGCCCCACACCTAGGTTCATGACACCCGATGTGGGACTCCAAGTTGGATTCATGAAGCCCTCCTTGCACATGGAAACCGGTAACACTGTCTCTTATTTCATATTTCCTTTTCCTTGTATTTGAACTTAAAAAATGCACATACTGAGGTTATCAACTTGTTGGTATTGTCATCCAGTATGTGAGTCAGAATTTGTATGCACTTTATATTATGAATCAACGGTTAACACAGCACCTGTGTTTCAATCATTGAATGTATGATAGATTGTGGATGAATAACAATCTCAATATCATCATATTCTGCTCCAAACAAGTAATGTGCTTCAATGACTTCTAGACCCTGCCAAGAAGGGGGTGAATTTTATAACTATGAAGTATGAACAATTTTATTTAGAAAGATTCATAAGAAAGCATTTATCATAAAAAAAACATCGACATTAGGAAGGAAAACACCTTATTGAAAAGGGTAGCAGAGTCCACAGTTATCTTTCTTCCCAAACTCCAAATGGGATGCTTTAATGCATCAGCAACTTTAATGTCTTTCATCTTTTCAACAGGCCATTCCCTGTCAATCACCAGGAGTGGCTAATAATTCAGGCTAACTATATAGAGCCTAGAAACAGCAAAAAGAGATGGAACCACTGAAGGTTTTCTATAGTAAGAGGATATTGATTCAAATAGATCTCCATCATGATTAAACAAGCAGACAAGAACCACCCAAAAGTGGTCCATCGCAGTGGAAGTGAACTATACCACCCCCAGGCAAGGCAAGCTTTACAGCAAGGTCAGGGGTTCGAATCCTGGAATCACCACTTGGGGAGGGCATTACCTAACTATCACCCCCGACCCGAGGGTTAGCCTCATAGCTTTGTCTGTGGAGATACCCAGTCAAAGACCAAACAATCAAGCAAACAAGAACCACACATCCAAAAATACCTAAGAAAGTTATATTGCTATATCTTCCATTTTAAGTTTCCTTTCGTTGCTTCAAGCTTAACGAAAAAACAAAGAGATAGAGCACCAAGACCAGAGTTATTTAGACATAAACAATTGCAAATACATATAAGAATACCAGGTTTACATTTTGACAGAATAAAATTTCAATACCCCATGACAGTGGTTAACATGCTTCATATAGGATTCATTTCCAACTTCCAGAACTCCTTTTGAACTACTTTTACTTACCTGAAAGCACCTCCAGATCCAGTTAAAAGGATTTTCCTAAGTGCGCCCTTTGGTAACCCTTGGATACACTGTTAGAGAAGAATCCTTTAAGCATCAGTGACTATCAACAGGAAGAAATGGTGCAAATATTAAATTCATTGCTTCTATCCAATAGAAAGGATGCAAATGCAATGAGCAATATAAACAGTAAACTGTAGATGATGTACTTAAATACAATACCTGAAAAATGGCAGAATGTTCTGAATCAGCAGGAAGAATTTTTATGTTATGCTTGTGAGCAAGAGGAAGAACAAAAGGTGCTCCAGCAATCATTGTCTCTTTGTTGGCTAATGCTATGTCTTTCCCTGCTTCTATCGCAGCAACAGTTGGCTAAGAAAAATAATGAGATAAAGAATCAATTGTCTGATAAGTAATAACCAATAACATTTTTAGTTTGTCTTTTCTCATTAACTAATTTTGCTAAGAATTTCATCATTATGTAAATCAATGTTAACTTATTTTATATTGAGGTGACTGGAACAAAATAGCAATAGATCTATGAAGAAAATTACTAGTTTCACTGACAGGAGCCGCATGGAGCCCCCCCAACCATAAGACTATTATATGCATTTTTCTTATATTTCCTTCCAACCTATATTCTTTTTGTTGTCTCTTCCATAATTGTTTTTAGGACACAAGATACATAATATGTAATTAATAACATCCATGAACTTTCAAGCTCTAATGATAACCTCTTCTTTCAAATACTCACCTATATGTGACTTAATCAAATGAAGTTAATACAAGAAAATATATAGATAGCATGCACGTGGAAGACCTAAGTACCCTAATCTAGCATGGGAAACACCATGTAAATATGTATACAAAATAGATTGGTTACCAACAATGTATAAAGAAACAGGATATAAAGTTACCTTTAATCCTGCGCAACCAACTATTCCTGTGACTACAGTGGCTGCATCAGGGTGACGAGCAACCTGAAAAAATATTGTTACCTTGGAATACAAATATTGGCTTGGTGAACTAAGTCATATGATATGAGATCAAAAACAAAAAGGGTCTCCACCTCAATGACTCCTTGCTCTCCAGGGATGATTTCGGGTTTGTGTTCAAGATCTGCCAAAGCCTCTTTAAGTTCATCAATTAGAGACTCATTTCTAAGAGCAACAACTCGAGGCTTAAATGTCTTTACCTGCACAACATAAAATATCAAGAAAATGAAATTTCTTTTGTCAGTACTCTGAATATATGTGACAGAAAATGGAGAATTTAACAATATTAGTTAATTTAGCTTTAAGAATTTAAGTCCTTCTTTGATCCCAATTATCTTAATTTACTAGATTATTTCTCAATTCCCAAATTGAGAAGAAAATCCAAGAGGAAAATGTAACAGCAAATGCGCAGGAATGAAAAGGTTTGCGGATCCTAATTTCATGAAAAGAAAACTAAAAAAACCATCTGCTGCATGACCAATGTAACAATGATTAAAGATATGGTACTCAGCAATCATTGGAAGCTAATGAAGCACCGACTCTGATACGGACACCGCAACACGACACGGACACCGCGACACGGCTAATGTCCAAAATATTTAACACCGGGACACCGCTTATATACATATAGACGTGTCCAAGAAGTGTCGGTGTCCGAGGCGTGTCCGACACGCGACACGGCACTTTGAAGAGGTGTTCGTGCTTCACAGGAAGTTATAAATTGTTATGGAAATATGAAAAAGTGGATGTCCAATTAGCTCCCACAACTGAGTTTTTGGGTTCTACTCATAAGTTAATATCCATGATATA
This sequence comes from Sophora flavescens, assembly GCA_030762895.1. Taxonomy (NCBI): domain Eukaryota; kingdom Viridiplantae; phylum Streptophyta; class Magnoliopsida; order Fabales; family Fabaceae; genus Sophora; species Sophora flavescens. The sequence goes on from CM061068.1 coordinate 127,954,649, forward strand.
ATATGTTAATAGCACATTATTAAGCTTCCAATAGACTTGAATTGTCTGCATTGTTTCTCTTTTCTCTCTTCTTCTATAGTTTATAATATATAGTTTTCTTGATTTGGTTCAATTCACAAAATAAATCAAAAAATTCAATTCGCTCTGTAAGATTTCAGAGTCACTGCCAGTCATAGATATGAAAGTTCCATTTCATGTTTCGGGTATGGTATTTATTACCTGATCAGCAAGAAGAGTAACGTTTGAACCAGCTGCAAGGCCCACAACTTTAAATCTATCTGGAAACTCAGCCACTATATTCAGTGTCTACAAAAAGTAAGCAAGGGAAAATAATTAACACTACAAGAAGGTAATGGCAATCCAAGTTATAATTTACTAGGAGACTTGAGAAGTAAAAATTCAATTATGTTTATTTATTTGCCTTGTAATAAGACATTTCAAGCTTCTAAAAGGGAATTAGCAAATCAAAACAGATAGAGAAGAACCTACTAAGCTCTTTCAAGTTGTACTTTCGTTTAAAAGATCTGGATTCTGGAATTAAAAGAGATTGAAGAACTTAAAATGCAAATTTTCATATACTTCAGCAAATGCAGACTAGGGGCATCATGGGAAATCTTTAATTTTAGTTTTATGTACATGAGCATAATAAAATAGTTTAAGTTAACCAATAACTAAACCAGCTTACAAAACTGATAAAGATATTCTATCATTTTACTAGGCATTTTACTTGTCCAGCATCTGATTTTAACATACTAAAAGATCAAACACTTGTAAACTGTTACATGGATTATCTTGCAAGGTTGTCACAAAATGACTTAAAAGAACTGCACATTTTTTTATACTCTAGCTATTCATTGAGGGAGATTATTAAACTCATACCTGGGTCCCAATAGAACCAGTAGATCCCAAGACAGAGATGGGTTTAGGTCCATCCCATGTCTTTAGATCACTTGGCTCTGGAATAGCTGTTCCTGGCCAGGCTGGTGGGGGTGATTGTACAGAGCAATAAACTCGTCTCTCTACTGCAGTGTCACAGTCTTTTCTCTTCAGAAGAAAGCTACCTGTGAATCAAACCAGAATCAAAATTAACCTACCATTCAACTGACACTAGCTAAAACAGAATTATAAGTTAATGTTTTTATTAAATACGATAAAACAGTAACGCAGCATGAGTAGTAATCAGCAAGGTTTACAAAACCCGGTCGTACTGGCCGGTCCGATCCGGTTTAACGGGGACCGATCCGGTTTAATGGTCCCCAGAACTGACCTTGTTTGAAACCGGTTTCAGAACCGTCAAACCGGTAAAACCGGTCATAATCGGTTGTGGACTGGCCTGGATCGGTTTCCTAAAAAACATTAAAAAAAAATTTAATATAAAAGGATTTGAGTCATCCTAGCCAAAACTCAACTCTTTTGTTTTTTAACATATGTGGGCTTTAACATATATCTTTACATTTATTTAGTTTAATTTCAAAATAAAAAAATTGTGCTTAATAATTTTAGTTGTTATGTTGTTTTTTTGTTTAATATTGTTACCAATATTATATTAAAAATTAAAATAATATTATTTAATTATAATCGATTCAACCACGGTTGGACCATTGAACATTGAACCACTATCTTCGTCGGTTCGATAGCCCGTCCGGTTTTGTAAACTTTGTTAATTAGTACTTAATAGTAGCTCATGAGTTAAAATAATAAAGTAATTATCACACACAATTTGAAAACTGCATCTCGTAAGCAATTGTCAACTCTTACGCGTGATTTGATTTGTATGTTTAACTTGCAAAGTTATAATTTATATATGAATGATGTTAATCAAACAAGCTATACACATGAAAATCTGGATGCAGTTTGTGTTAAAGAATTTTAGTAAATATCAGTGCTCCTTGTAGAACCAGTCCCAATTTTCTCACAAGTGATTACACCGCTTTCTATGTTTTAGTTAGTAAAAATTTTAGAACAATTTTTTTTTATAACAAAAATGACAGGTGACAGTTAAGGATGACACTCCTAAGGCTACCGAGCATGTCACAATGTCATATCGGGACTGCCAACAGCTGTCTAACCCAGATGATTATTCCACAAGCTCATATCGTAAATAGTCTCACCTAATTGCAGTTACCCAACTAGTCCCTAGGTGCTAGGTGATCTCTCTGGCAAGGTTTCCCACCAAGGAGGAGGATTTTACTGGCTTCATGTGAATTCGAAGCCGCAAAAATGTGAAAAATAATGTAAAAATTAGTATAAGAAAAAGAGTATGACAAACATTTTTCTTATACAACTTACAACAGAAAATTTTGAAACATCAAATGGGACTGGACAATTTCTCACGTCGGTCCTCTTTCATAGAAGTTGCCTTCCGCGACTTCTGAGTAGCGTTTCTCAAGGAATAGGGACCATACATATTTTAAGTGGGCCTTCATAATTTGCACATAATTAAAATTAAATTTATGGGAATTTAACACTGCCAATCTTCTGTTTATAATTTAGTGCAATTCTTGCACAAAAATATATTGTTTGCACGAATCTGTTCCAGGATTCCAAGTTTGTAAAATAAAATAATGTTAAAAAGTACTCAGTTAATGAAATGACGAATCTGAATTAGATAAAGCACCTCTAAGTGAAAATAAGTGTAAAGTGATAAAACAAAAATTATCCATCATTAATTAATTAAAGTGTATTGAAATCTCAATTCACTTTTTAATTAAGAGTGAATACATTCATACTTTTTAGGCAAAATAGATGAATTGGTTTATTTTAGTTTTCATATTGGTCCTATAAGTTTTTTATTTTTCAAATTGGTCCCACACGTTACGTTCTGTTTCCACATTAGTCATTGTCGTCAATTTTGACCTAACGCCGTTAGTTTTGATCTGACATGGCTATATCACTTTAGTCCGACACGTGACATTTGATTTGATCCTGTAAGGTCGAAATTGACGGAAACGACTAACGTGGAAACAGAACATAACGTCTAGGACCAATTTGAAAAATAAAAAACTTATAGGACCAATATGAAAAATAAACGTATAGGACCAATCTACCTATTTTGTCTATTTTTTACTTTACACTTTTGTTCAGTTTAGATGAGCCAAATTTGAATCAAAATTATATATTTATACAAAGCAAGGCTGAATTAACTATAATAACATAGTTAAGTCAAATAATATAATTTTTCTCCCAGAAAATAATATAAACTGTACAAATATAAGATAATGTGTATATAATTATATAAATGTGACATTATTTCTAAGATAAAGATAATAATGAATGAAATGTGTAAAAGGTTTGATTTAACAGTTACATGTCTTTGTCAAAAAAAAAAAAAAAACTTACATGTATAGAAATAAATGACACTACAAGAGCATAGCTTGTTTAAACAAGTAAACAATGTGTTAAAACAAGTAAACAATGTGTTAGTTAACTGCAATGATAAAAACTTGAACCTTCTGTAATTAATTGCAAACACTCTAATTAAATTTGGAATTTAATAGACCTGCATTGTCAGTATAATTTTTTTATACTGTCAATTAATTATAAATTATTATATCATTCAAATATTTATATTTATATATGATTGATTAATATTATAAAAACATTTACACCCATAATATATCGAAATTAAGATGTTTTGCTTATGCCTTCGCCAAAGTTCGACCTTAACTTCCCTCCGATACAATTAAGGTGTGTGTTTTTCAATTAAAATTTATAAGATTTCTTAGTCTACAACTATAAAAAATAAAAAAATAAAAGGAAAGTGGGTGTTTGTTAATCTATCTGTTTAAACACGTATTGAGCATATTTTTTTTTATTTTTTTTTAAAAGGTGAGATGAGTATAACTTGTTTAGAAGGAAAAACTAAGTAAACTTGGCGTTTAATTTTTAACTCATGAGATACATACTACTTACTTTTCAATTTAGATTAATTAATTTATAGATCTCTGATTTTTTTTTTTGGAAATTTAAATAAGTTTCTAAACTTTAAAAGTGTTTTTTTTTTATAAATAAACTTTAAAAATTTATAATTAAGTTATTAGACTTATAAAAATTTATAATTAAGTTAGGGTTTTATTAAATTTTCATTAGAATTTCATTAAGTGATCCGTCAATAAGCATTTGTAGGATCCTGAACTTTCTTTCTGATAAAATTAAATAAATCCTTATATATTTTGGAAAAAATTCAAATAGATCTCTATATTAAACATAACATATGTTTGTGAGTCGGGGAAAGCATTATAAAAGAAACAAAAATAAGAAAGAAGAATAAATAATGGGATGAGACGAGAAGAGATAAAAAAAAGTTAATTAAACTATGGTTTTTTTTTGAACAAAAACTATGATTTTTATTATTTACAGAAAATATGGGAATATAATTGATGGATTAAATAAATCATTAGTAATTTATGATTCAATCAGAAGAATTATTATCTACAAATATAAATATAATAGTATTACTTTAAGGATTTAATTGCTATATACTGACAGTGTAAAGTTTTTTACATTGTCAACCAATCAGAAATGGATACATCATCACAAATATTTGATTCATATCATAACCACCTTAAAAGTCATTAACTTCATGATTTGTAATTGGTTGTCAGTGTAAAAATCTTTACACTGTCAGTACATAGAAATTAAACTCTTATTTTAATGTATTTGTTTAGATAGAACATAGAAATATTTTTAGAGTTCAACGGTTTCGCACTTTCTCATCCAAAATAGAGTTATATTATATGAGATATTTATTTTTATTCTCACTTTTCAAAATACATTAAAAAAATCAAAAGAACATCATCCATTGCCCCATAAATGTACATGAAACATTATTGTTCAAATTAAAATATCTTTACTTGGAGAAACTTTTAGGAAAGTAAGTGTGGAAGATTATGAAAAGTTGGCTAATATTTTTTTTTTCATTTTCCCTTAAAAGTTTTTCTTAAAACAAATAACTGTTTATCTTGTTAAACCTTTCTTTCCTTGCTAATTTTTTTTACAGGCCACTCTCTCCACCTGTTTTATTTTAGTGTGAACCTGAGAGTGTCTGCCAAGTTGATACTCGAAAATTAATTCCTTTCGAGATGAAATGTTTCTCAAAGTGGATTCATCCTCTCTCAACATAGCATTTTTTTAATATATGTATTTAGGAATGACCTAAATAACAAGTGAATTCTTAAGGATGGTTAAGGAAAATCAAGGATCCGATATACACGATTAGAAACCAAATCTCGATTAACATATTTAAAGAATTTAGCTGTCTAGCAATTGTGGCGAACCTTATGAGTTAATATCTCTATTTTGATAAGGTATCAAAAAATAAATAAATAAGTATTCGTCATTGATTCTCCGGTGAAAAATTGAATGATATAGGAGGTAATATAGCTTCTTCGTTATTGTGGATGTGGTGCCCTTTACCTTCGTGGCCTTATTCAACTAACTCTGCTGTCCTAATCATTTTACCGTACGTTACTTTGTCGTTTCTACTGCATGCTCACGTCACCATTTTTTACTTGAAACAATTTCGTGCTTATATTTGTTGCGTCTTCTTCATCGTTTTCAACAAAGCATAACATCAAAGGTAAGATGATTGCCCAGCTAAGAAAATCAGCGCAGTTCACGTAAATAATAATTAAGAATAACCCACAATCAGAAAAAACAAAAAACAAAAAGCAAATTAACCCATGTAATGTAAGGAATATATAGCACAATTTCATGCATGGGAGGAAAAAAAAAAGGATAATTAGCACAAATATTGCAGTAAAGTTGAAGCTCTTATATATTTTTTGGGTTTTTCAAGGTTAATTATTTCAGAACCAGAATTACGTGAGAAAAAGACAGGAGAAATTAAACCTGGAAGTTTTGTGAAGGTGTTTGATTTAATCGAATCAGAGTAAAATATGGGCTTCACTTGAGCTAGAGAGAGCAAATTCAGAGCCATCAACAATGACACCAAAGTTGAACAAGCCACTCAAAATGTGCAACGAAGAATTATGAGCCAATCAGAGTATTAATAATAACTCATCTAGTAGTTATCCGCAAACTAGTGAGAAAGAGAAACAGACAAAAATGACAAGTATGAATTGCTACAATTAGAATGTGTGGTCTAAGAAATGATAACCCTAATGATCAATCAAGAAATATATGGTTTCCTTTTTGGATGGGTTACGTTTTTTTATGTTCTGTTTTTTATGGTAGACACCTGCCTTCGATTATTGGTAAAAAACAAAACAAGGATAAAGGACAATTCAGAGAAGGGAAATGATTTTTGTACATGAAATAGGGATATCTTATGATGTCTTTTTTTGTTTTTGAAGTGTACTTTCAAGAAACGTATATATAAAGAAGATAAAAAATGAGTAAGAAATAAAAATAAATATATATGATGTCGTATATGGTGTTCAAAATTTGTCTCCAAATATCATAACTCTTATGCGGAGAATGAGAACTAATTTTAACGACCGGTTGGGAGGAGGGGCCCGTTGAATAACCAGCACTCATTTGTTGGGCTCCATTATATATGAAGATATGGATTATGAAGTCTTCGTATCATAAAGTTTCCATATCATATCATCCACACAAGAAGTGAAAGCAATGGAGAAAATAGTCCTGCATTTTCGTGCAGAATTCATGGAGCCGAAATAAATGTTGAAGTTATGGATTTTAGATAGAGAAGAAATTAATATAAGAAAAAGAATGAAGACTCTACTTGAAAATTGAAATTGAATATATCTCTTGTATTAACATTCCAATAGGACTACAATATATAATAGATAGGGGAACCTGATTCCTAGAGCATTAATTATCTATGCTAAGTCCTAGAAGAATAGATGCAATGAAACTAAGAATACAATGGATGAGAATCCACCGTCCACACCGTCCAAGTTTAATATAACATTAATCCTAATCTAATTTCAATAAGAGTATTAATTATAAGCAATTTCCAATACTCCCCCTCAAGCTAAAGCTTACTAAGCTTTAAGCTTGTTACAAATATACCCTTTGAAAGAAAATTTAACAAGACCCAAAAAAAAAAATCTTGGATAAGCCAACGAGAAACACCATAACAACCAGGCAATAAGGTTCGTGCCCAAGAACAAACCACCGAGCAACCAACTAAAGAAACCACTGCTGACTTTACGGACAACAGGCAAACCAAACATAAACGATGACAAGTCACGGAATGAAGCTTGAACTGGAAGTTGTCACCACTTCAAACAAAACCAGAATGACATTGGGCCAGTGCTTACAGCAGCTAAAACCACAACTTGAAGGTGTCACAACTTCGAACCAAACTGAAACAATAATGGACCAACGCTTATAGCAGCTGAAGTCCAAACCGAAACTGATGGTGGGATCGGTGGCGCCATGACTTTTGAACCAAATTGGAATGATAAATTGTAGTTGATGTCTGAAAATAATTTCGGTGCAGCCAAACAGTGCTAAACAACACCAAAGAGACAACTAAAAATTACTGCAACACCTCGTAGCTCAAAACGAGAACAACAAAAAACTGGGACTCCTGAAAACAGAGTCAATAACGCACTACTCCAAGGAGGGTAGCAGAAACTTGAGACCCAGAAACCAAACATGGTCAAAACAGAAGGGGGAGGGTTTAACAAATAAAATTCTGAATACAATTATTGGAATAGTCCCAAACTTTTGGGGACTCAGCGGAATAGTGACGGGACAGGTCACGGAGGATGGTACCGCTCTGATATCATGTTGAAGTTATGGATTTTAGATAGAGAAGAAATTAATAAAAGAAAAAGAACGAAGACTCTACTTGAAAACTGAAACTGAATATGTCTCTTGTATTAACATTCCAATAGGACTACAATATATAATAGATAGGGGAACCTGATTCCTAGAGCATTAATTATCTATGCTAAGTCCTAGGAGAATAGATGCAATGAAACTAAGAATACAATGGATGAGAATCCACCGTCCACACCGTCCAAGCTTAATATAACATTAATCCTAATCTAATTTCAATAAGAGTATTAATTATAAACAATTTCCAATAGTTGGGCTCCATTATATATGAAGATATGGATTATGAAGTCTTCGTATCATAAAGTTTCCATATCATATCATCCACACAAGAAGTGAAAGCAATGGAGAAAATAGTCCTGCATTTTCGTGCAGAATTCATGGAGCCGGAATAAATAAGAAATTATGGATTTTTTGCAAAGGTATTTCCCCCCAAAATATATGATATTGATGATTGTTGATTGATGATGTGTTCTTACTAAATAAATGACAGGAATAACTAAGTAATGACTTAATTAATAGCGCATATTCAATCGCGACTTTATGAGAGGAAACATTATAAATAAATAAAAAATACATAGAAGTGTTTAATATCCGTTTATAAAAAAAAGAGGTGTTTAATATCAATTTCCAAAGAAACACTGTATTTTTTTTTTTAGGTTTACAAAACTGGATCGGACAGAACTGGTCGGTCCGATCGGTTTAATCGAGACCCGGGTCGGTTCGGTTGGTCTCCAGAACCGGCCTTGCTTGAATCCGGTTTCAGAACAGTCGAACCGCTTTAAAACCGATAAAACCGATCATAATCGTTGTGGACTGGCCTGGACCAATTTCCTAAAAAAAAAAAAATTTTAGTATAAAAGGATTTGGGTCATCCTAGCCAAAACCCAATTCTTTTGTTTTCTAACCTATGTGAGCTGGTTGTAGATTTTAGATTGACTTTCCCTATGAAGATGATTTTATCATATATCTTTACATTTATTTAGTTTAATTTCAAAATAAAAGAAATTGTGCTTAATAATTTTAGTTGTTATATATGTTGTTTTTTTTTGTTTAATATTGTTACAAATATTATATTAAAAATTAAAATAATATTATTTAATTATAACCGGTTCAATCACGGTTGGACCATTGAACCTTGAACCACTACCTTCACCAATTCGATTACGAGAGGAAACATTATAAATAAATAAAAAATACATAGAGATGTTTAATATCCGTTTATATAAAAAAGAGGTGTTTAATATCAATTTCCAAAGAAACACTATATTTTTTTGTAAGGTTTACAAAACCGGACCGGCCTGTCCGACCGGTTTAATCGGGACCTAGGTCGGTTCGGTTGGTCCCCAGAACCGGCCTTGCTTGAAACCGGTCTCAGAATCATCGAACCGATTGTTGTGGACCTGCCTAGACCGGTTTCCTAAAAAAAAAAAAATTAGTATAAAAGGATTTGGGTCATCCTAGCCAAAACCCAATTCTTTTGTTTTCTAACATATGTGGACTGGTTGTAGATTTTGGGTTGACTTCCCTATGAAGATGATTTTAACATATATCTTTATATTTATTTAGTTTAATTTCAAAATAAAAAATTATGCTTAATAATTTTAGTTGTTATGTTTTTTTTTGTTTAATATTGTTACAAATATTATATTAAAAATTAAAATAATGTTAATTAATTATAACCGGTTCAACCACGGTTGGACCATCAAACCTTGAACCGCTGCCTTCACCAGTTCGATGGCCGGTCAGGTTTTGTAAAGCTTGTATTTTTGCTCGTGTTTTCCCATGAAAATGCTATTTTTCCCCATACCTTCTTTTTGAAAAAAAAAGCATTTAAAGTTTAATAGTGCTTTTAGTGAGATGCCTATTAAAGTGTACACTAATTAATTAAATAATGCTTCCTTAAACAATCGCTATTAAAGGAGACAAGGAGTAATTATAGTAACACTTGCTGATGAAAGGGTGAGTCTATGGTGCGCCACGCACCTTAATGGTGCAGTGGTGCATTACCCACATGGCAGCCCATGATCCAATCATTTAGCCATATGGGCCTGTCCAATTTTCAACCAAATCCAACAGAATTCAAACATGATATTTATACAGTATGAAATGGTCGTATATCTTGTTTTCAGAATATGTTAATTATTTATTTGTTAAAATAAGAATACAATTGTCAAATTAAAAAAAAATTATGAATACATTGAATACTGTACACAAAATAAAAGACTTTACTCACTCTTCCCTGACACCTTCACCCGCTTTGGGTTGTGGGTGAACCACCATGGATGTCGAAATTAAGACAACTTCATCAATGATATAATTTTAAATAATATGCAAATCCAGAAATCATAACAACAACAATTCCAAATAACACTAACACAAATTTGTCACAAAAAAAAGAAAGAAATTGAAATTTGAAACCCTAAAAGGCTAAAACCCAAAAATGGGAAAAACATCCAGAAAGGGTCTGATGATGTTGGTGGTGGTGGCGGCGGTCGGCGACGGCAGGATGTGAATGGTGGTTGTGTGAAACCGACATGGAAATTGGAAAGGCAGCCTTTCATTTCCTCCCTGCGAATGTGTGTCGAGCGGATGAGGTCGAAGAGAGCTTCTTGACGAGGCGGAGGCAGCGGTGGCAACAATCTGCGGAGGAGAGCGTCGTTGGGTCCGTGTGAAGCTCCCTTACTGAGATACGCCTGTTCTTGTCCAGGCCGTACATCTCGAATGCCTCCCGGAGCTCCTTGGCATTGCCGTCGCCGACACTGTCAAAGACGCTGAAATCCTTGAGATCAACGTAGCTATCATCGTTCCGGTCAAGCTCCGACATCATGTGGCTCACTTCCTTAGACATCGTTTCGGATCGCAGCGTCACTTTCATGTCCTTGGACCTTGAAAGCTATAACCGATAGAAAACTGGGAGGATCGATCCTCAACCCTACGTTGGAGGATTGTAGCCTGAGCCGTGACAATTGCAAATTCGCAGGTAGCGGCCATATTAGAGTAAAGATGGATGGAAGGAGGGAGGCTCAGGTAGCGACATCTAGGGTTCCATCACAAATTATATTACAACTCTTTTATTATTATATTATATTATATTATTTTAACATATTTTCATGGAACAATACATTTCATATACAAGTATTTTAATGACATACTACTGCTGTTATACTATTTTGACTACAAAATAGTTTAAAAAGTCAAACTAACATACCCTTAAACATTTGGCAAGTTCATTGGTGTATATTAATACAACTAGCAGGTGCACCTTAGACGCTTCCCTGATGAAATGCTATGCTCACCCTGTATTAAAAGAAAACACTCTAGGTGACAAACTCTCTACACCTTAGCTGACACAAATGAACGTAAAATAAACCTCTACTCATAAAATATGATATTCGACGTGTGATGATCATATTTCTTTCTGAATTGACAATGTCATAAACCAATACAAGACTTCTCAACGTGATTTGTCCTCACTCACATGCTTCCTAGGAAAAATTCCAAGGAAGTCACTCATCCCATACTTATTCTAGGTGAAACGTGCTTAACGTTGAAGTTCCTAAGTTAAAGGCTCCCGAAAAGAAGATGCATCTTGTTGGGGTTGGCGGTGGACCAACATTCTGCTTTAGAGAAGCCCAGGTGGGGTCGTAAGCATATCGAAAAATGGCACTTACTGCAGCTATGGATTTTAGCCTAGTTACAAGTGCTTGATCCTACATTTGATATCATAGCAGGTCATGGTTTCGATTCCCATGTAATGCATCGTTGACGCTGGAAGAGGGTTATTGGTATTTGTCTAATATCTTGCCTTGGCAAGGCCAAGGTGCGAGCGGATCGAGGTTTATTCTCGGTAAGGCATGGCAGGTGTTGGGGGGGATAGTTGGTGGTGGGACAACATCCTGCCTTGGTGAGGCTCAGGTGGTGCTGTAGACAACTTGAAATATGGCACTGGCTACAGTTATAGATTTTAGCCTAGTGGTAAGCGCTTGATTTTACAGTTGGTATTGGTAGTACTAACAAACTCTTTTTAGGTTTTCTTCAACTGTAGAATCTTAGGATCCACTCAACTGTTCAGTCCCACAGGTGCACTGCCTCAAGTTCTCTCTCGTTCTAATGTGAAATCAGTTCATTAATTCATATGTGTCCCTCCACCTAGGAGCTTGCCAGAAGTTGTGCCTTGTCTGTGTTTAATCTCTTGCAACGACAACCACTCCCCGCCTTCGTCAACCCCAGGTGTCACCATCCCACCTACGTCTACTTGGTTTCGTCCTTGAACCACACCGTACCAGGGGAGGACCCTGTCTGAAACCACTTTCACTATGCGAGATTCTACCTTTAATAGTGCACATTTAATAGAGGTTTCAAGAGGAAACACTTTTAAAAAATGCGTGAAGTTTTTACCAACTTTCCCCCAACGAAATGCTACTAACAGTTATATCTTTAGTAGTGTTTCCCCAAGAAAATGATATATTTCATTAGATCTTAAATTTAAAAAACATTGGCCAAACATTAATGAGGCTTTACCAGAGAAGTGTTATCTTATTATATACCTTTCATATGGCTTGAGACACCCCAATGAACCACTAAAGAAAAATCCTAATTAACTATACCTTAGTCTTGAAATAACCAAAGTCAACACAAGAAGGGGGGTTGAATTGTGTTTATCAACTTTTTCGGTTACTTTAAAAATATTTTCGCAGGCACAACAAGCAGGGCTTAGATACAAGAAAATTAGACGAGTGATACGTCTAATATTACGACAGAACACACGAGCAGACAAAGAAGGGTAAAATAGACTTTGATATTCACAATATTAACTCCCCAAGTTAAAAGCTTAAACCGAACAATACTTAAGCAAATTAAAGAGATAATGGAAGAGAAATATTACTCAAGAGTTTTATATTGGTTCACCCCAAAATCCACAGGGTTACGTTCAGTTTCTTGGCAGAACCAAGTTTCCACTATAACTGAGTAAATTATAGTACAAGTATTCTTTGCACACCTAGCCTCTTCAGGCTCAACACTCAAACAAGTATTCTTTTCTCACCTAGCCTCTTCAGGCTTAACACAGTAAGGAATGAAAAGGTTTTATGTAATTAATACAACTTGCAAGTCTTTCAGATCACACTCAAAGAGTGGAATAAATATAAAGTATGAAAGACTGTGAATTAATATCAAATGATTGAAAGTGTATTCAATGAAGGAATGAAGAAGTTAATGAAGAGATTAAATGATTTTTTACAGTGTTCTTAATGATATTCAACTTCTTTTCTTCATCTTCATTGTTTGATCTATTTAAAGACTTCAATCAAAAGATCTGTTTAGACACAGCTTCAGAAAGTGTGCTCTTATGATTTGAGCTTCTGAGACACCATTAATGCCAAAGAGTCGCTCTGTAAAAACATTAAATGCTTGGGAACGTTGAGCTTTGACAAGGTTGGCCAAGAGTACACTTTAATCTAAACAGCTGTTGTTTCAGAGTATGCAGCAATATGCTTCTTGTACTTGTAGCAGAGAGCTTTCCTCTTTCAGTACAACAGTCAGTTCACTTTCCAGAAAACACTTTTACTTTGTACTAAAACAGCTAAAAAGTTACTGCTGTGATACAGAGATTGTGTGTTTATTCCTGAAAAACTGGAAACAACGTTCTTTATTCTTTGACCTTTGAGCTATTGTCCACTGAGTCTTTTCCAGACAGATGCTTCTTGCTACGTCATCAAGTAAACTCAGATCTTGACTGAGAGTTGACTAAATCTTTGACTGAATTTTAGACAAGTGGTTTTTAGACAAGTCTAAAAACCGAGCTCTACTAAAAAGTAGACGGGTCATAAACAGACGAGTGGCCTTAAGTCTATTTTCCTGCACAATTATTAGATATGTCAGTAATTTCATATGGTTCAATATTACCATACTTAATCTATTTGGAATCATCAAAACTTAGAGAATCTACACATGGAATGTGTCTCAGACTTATCAGGTCTCAACATTCTCCCCCTTTTTGATGATGACAAATAACTTTTCTGATTTTATTGAACATTAAAAAGTAATAAGAGAAATTTCCAAACAGATATAATTGTTCAGAGTATGCTATGCTCTCCTTTAGTTTATGCATCAGATAAAGATACTTATTAGAACAAAAACAAGGTACTAGAGTATATAAAAAGTTTTAATCAAATTATATCCGAGCAAACAAGCTTTTTGGACAAAAAGTCATAAAGTCAGAAATGATTTTTCTTAATTCTCTATTATATTTCCTCCCCCTTTTGGCATCAATCAAAAAAGCAAATAGGCATTTATTATAGAGAGCCAAAATACCAAAAGATCAATTCATTTCATATAACCAGAGTCAGAAGTGTTACAAGTGATAGATATCACTGACTAGTAGATTGCATGACTCAAGAAGGAAATGAAAAAGACAGAGTCCTAAAATCTAAGTGCTAGGGCCTCCTTGGCTTTTGAAGAAAGCTTCCATCATCTTCTGCATTGCTTGCTGCTGAGCTAGCATCTGAGATTGAAAAGCAGCTTGCTGAGCAATTGCTTCATCCTGTCTTTGGATGACAGTTTGAAAACTCAAAGACATTTCATCTAGCCTCTGATGGGCAGCAGGATCATAAGCAACTACTGGAGCAGTAGAGTCTGTTGTGGCCAGTGTAGTTGCAGATGCTGATGGAGGAGGTGGACAAGGAGGAGGGGTAGGAGGTAACTCTTCAACAAGAATGTCATCCTCAGGCTGAGGGTCTAGAAATACACAGGTTGAGAGAGTTGTTACAAAATCATTATTTGGATAGAATTCCTCTAGAAACACATGAATTTGTGCACGATGAAGAGGAGAATCCACTACAGAAAGAAGAAATTCATAAGATCTCCTAATGAGATTTATGTGAGTAAGAGGAGTAGATTCAGGGAAGTTTAGCAAAAAGAAGGGGAAAACCATGAAGAAGGGAGGGATTGTGTAAATGGAAGGTGAAAAAGGGTAAAAAGCATAGGCTTGGATACCTCTGGTTGGAATGGAGACTTTGTCTTCTTCCTTCAATCCTGAGCTAGAACCACATCTCCAGTAGATGTCTCTGACTTTCAGAAACTGATGATGAGTCTTAGTGGTCAGAAGAAGAAGCTTCTTCCTGTACTTGCATTTGTTGTCATTGATCTTGATGAGACAAAATTGTTGATCTCCAAGCAAGTCAATGATCTTTTGCTTTCCTTCCAAAGTCATGGAATCAGGCATTACTTTGATTTTAGTTGAAGACTTAATGAAGGTATGTGGATTGAAAAGCCATTTTCCTACAAGCTTATGTATTCTATCTAGCTTTACAAGCTGCCTTTCAGCTTCAAGTGAGGCAATCATATCCAAGTCTCTGCCATTTAGGTAGTTGGAGCAAGATTCATCTGTGACAGAGAATGGAGTGGTTCTGGAAGATAGGTGATATGGAGATATAATGGCTAAGGGGATAGGGTTGTGTCTGGTTTCAGAGGATAAGTCTGGAAAGACTACTATCAGAGGGACTTGGCTCTGTTTTCTGATGTGATCAGGGGTTAGTATTTTGGGTGAAGGTGGAGGAGGAGTGGGATTGTCAAAATATGCGAAGTTATTGACATCCTCAGTGAGAAGAGTGTCACTATGGTGAAATGTTTGTGGTGTGGAAGGTTTTGATGAGTGAGTATCAGACATGTGAGTTTCTGAGATGGTAGGATTGGGTTCAGAAGTGTGATGGATAGGTGATGTATGTAAAGGAGTTGGAATTTTTGGTGAAGTAGGTGGAATGGGGATTTTTTGTTGTGGTTGAGGTGATGGTGTTCTTTGTAGTGGTGGTGTTGGTGCTCTTTGTGGTGACATAGCAGGTAATGGTGATGAAGGTTGTGGAATGGAAGTTGTCGTGGCTGTTTGTTGAGGCTGAGAAGATGATTCTCTTTGAGGTGAGGGTGATGGTGAGGGGGTGGGAAGTAAGACAACCTCCCTCTTTGCCACAATAGTCCTTTTTTTCTTAGGGATCACATTCTCTTCTGGTTGAGACTCCCCCTCACCTTGCACAGCTCTCTTCCTCTTGAAAACTTTAGTTACACTAGGTGCATTAGGAATAGAGGCAGCATCTTGATCAGCAGATTCAGCAACAGGTTCAACAACTTGAGCAGGATTTTCAACAATATTTTGAAACAGAGAGGCTTCAACAGCATCTTGAAAAACAAGTTCCAATAGTTGCTTGAGCAGATGACTCAACAATCTTTCTCTTTTTCCTCTACAGTTGAGGCCTTTCTTATTCAACTAGTTCCACAAAGGGTTCGACCTTAACAATGGGAACACTAAGTCTTTCACTAGTTGGTGCAACAAATGATGATGCTTTAGAAGTGGAAGGTTCAACTATAGGTTGAAGTTTTACCTTCATCAAAGACAGTGTCTTTGTAGTTGTCTCTGTGCAGAGATCAGCAGGGAAGGCTTTTGACATATTTTTCAAAGAATTAGCCCTGAAGATTCTTGTCATAAGCATGCCATAGGGATATCCACCCTTGTATTTTCGTTTCACGGTCTTCAACACGTGCCTAAAAATTAATCTATGATATCTATTTTGATTCTTTGGACTAAATGATAGCTAGAAAATTTTTCTATCTTACTCACATGATCCTTAGAGCCAGTTTTAGGTATCACACAATTAATTAAAGTACATGAAGAAATCTTGCCTTAGGTGTTAGGTACTTTGAATGAAAGTCCTTTGGCTTAGGAACTCCATAGAGTACGAGGTTTACAACCATCTCGCCACCTTGATTTTTCATCCAGCTCTTGTCATACCCAGCTCCTTCTTTAGGGCACTTGATCACTTCCGCGAGTGACTCATGAGTAATGAAGACATGGTCCCTATCTACATCTCCAGAAATCATGAAGGTTGTGCTGTCCTTGGTGACTATAGAGTTTTTCCAGAAATCCCTAACCAAGGAAGGAAAGACATCTTCCATAATTTGGAAGATTGGTAGCCACCCAGCATGAGTAATTTCAGGCTTAACATCCAGTCCTTTGTTCTTTAGGTCAGTAAAATTAGGGACCTTTCCAGGGTGCACTTTCTTCAGTTTTGTTAGAGAAAGTCCAGATTTTTCAGTAACTTATTCAAGAAAGCTTTTAGGTTCCATCGTTTCAGAAGAGAAGGTTTTTAGGGTTTGGAGAGAAACAGTTTCAAGAGAATGAAGACGAAGAGAATTCAGAGAGAGATTGCGAGTGGGTAGTTTTGAAAAGACATGGGTTACTTTTGTTAAAACGCTTGAGTGCTTTTTTCATTGGGAACAAGGAGAGAGAGTGTTGTCATAAACATCAATTAATTTTGAAAAGACAATTGTTAAAAAAATTGAAACATTTTATGAAAAGGAGGGAAAAAATGCAATGTACACGTGTCTCAGTCAGGGTTTAGCACTAAGTGCTTTTAGCCACGTCATCAGATGTTTGGCTAAAGTAGACGAGTGAAGCATAGAAAAAAATAATAATAATAGACGAGTCAAGCATATATAAAATTTAGACAAGTAAATTTTCAGACATATCAGCAAACACTCATTCAGACACATTATGCATATTAAGATTCCTTCTAATAAAAACAAATCTACCTTCACTTAGAGGTTTAGTAAATATATCTGCCCATTGATAATCAGTGTTTCAAAACATAATTTCAAAAACACCTTTTTGAACATAATCTCTAATAAAATGATGCTTTATTTCTATATTCTTTGCTCTAGAATGCTGTATTGGATTCTTAGACAGATTAATAGCACTAGTATTATCACACCAAACAGATATATTATGCTCAAACATTGAATAACATTCAAGTTGATATTTTACCCAAAGCAGTTGTGAACAACAACTAGCTGCAGATATATATTTAGCTTCAGCAGTTGATAGAGTAATGATATTTTGCCTTTTGCTTGACCAGGAGATCATATTTGCTCAAATGAAGTGACATCCTCCACTGGTGCTTTTTCTATTAATTCTATCTCCAGCAAAATCACCATCACAAAATCCAGCTAACCTGAAATCTTCAGTATTCTTATATAATAAACCAATGTTAGTGGTTCTAATCAAATATCTGAAAATACTTTTAACAGCCTTATAGTAAGATTCTTTAGGATCTGATTGAAATCTAGCACAAAGACAAACACTGAATTGAATATCAGGTTTGCTAGCAGTTAAGTATAGACGAGATCCTATCATACCGCGGTAGACAGTTTGATATACCTTTTTACCTTCCTCATCCTTGTTTAGAATAACTGATGGATACATAGGAATACTCATAGGCTTTGAATTTTCCATTTTATACTTTTTCAGAAGCTCCTTGGTGTACTTCTGTTGATGGATATAGATTCCATCACTTGACTGTTTTATTTGAAGACCAAGGAAGAACTTCAATTATCCCATCATGCTCATCTCAAATTCATTCTGCATCTACTCTGAGAACTCTTTGCAGAGCTTTTCATTAGTAGCACCAAATATAATATCATCAACATAAATCTGTACTACTATGAAATCTTTCTTTGAGCATTTCTTGAAAAGTGTCGTGTCTACTTTTCCTCTAATGAAATTATTTTCCATTATATATGTGCTTAGCCTATCATACCAAGCTCTAGGAGCTTGTTTGAGTTCATATAAAGCCTTTTAAGCTTATAGACATGGTGAGGACTTTTAGAATCCTCAAACCCAGAAGGTTGCTTGACATAAACTTCATACTCAATTATTCCATTTAGAAATGCACTTTTAACATCCATTTGATAAAGAGTTATATCATGTTGTGCAGCATATGACATGAGAATACTAATTGCTTCTAATCTAGCTACAGGTGCAAAGGTTTCAGTGAAATCAATACCTTCCTGTTAATTATACCCTCGAGCAACTAGTCTTGTTTTGTTTCTTACCACTTTTCCATCTTCATCCAGTTTATTTCTAAACACCCGTTTGGTTCCAATAACACTTTTCTCTTTGGGTTTAGAAACTAGAGTACAAACATCATTTCTCTTGAATTGATTTAGTTCTTCTTGCATGGCTAGAATCCAGCTTTCATCTTGTAAGGCTTCTTCAATCTTTTTGGGTTCCAAATTTGATATGAAGGCCATGTTGTTGTTTTCATTGAAAGCAGATCTGGTTCTAACTCCTTGAGATAGACTTCTAATGATCTTCTGGATGATAGGTCTTGAATTTCCAATCTTTCTTCAAAATCTGAGTTTCAGACGTATCAGCACTTGTCTGAATTTTAGACACGTCTACTTTTGACTTGTCTGAAGATTCTTCCACTGCAGGATTAAGTTCGATATCTGCGACATCATCCTCTAGATCTGATAGTTCCCTATCAGTCTTCAAACCATCATTAAACTTTACATGAATCGATTCTTCTACAACAGAAGTTCTTGAATTAAAAATTATGAAAGCTTTAGACATTTAAGAATATCCAATAAATATACCTTTATATACTTTAGAGCCAAATTTACCAAGATGATATTTTGTATTAAGAATATAACATTCACATTGAAATGCATGAAAATATGATATGTTGGGATTTATACCTTTCCACAATTCATAAGGAGTCTTATTTAGGATAGGTCTAATCATCAATATTCTGTTTTGCACATAACAAGCAGTGTTAATGCCTTCTGCCCAGAAGTAATTAGGAAGGTTATTTTCATTAAGCATTGTTCTTCCCATCTCATGAAGAGATCTTTTCTTTCTCTCAACCACTCCATTTTGTTGTGGAGTTCTAGGTGCAGAGAAATTGTGAGAAATACCATTTTCCTCACAGAATAGTTTGTACTGCTCATTTTCAAATCCTCCCCCATGGTCACTTCTGATAGCAAAGATACCGAAACCCTGCTCATTTTGTACTCTTTTACTAAATACTGTAAAGATCTTATAAGACTCATCCTTGTGGGTTAAGAAGAGTACCCATGTAAATCTAGAATAGTCATCAACTATGACAAAACCATATTTCTTTCCACCTAGGCTAGCTACACTGGCTGGTCCAAACAGATCCATGTGTAACAATTGCAAAGGTCTAGAGGAGGTGACTTCTTTCTTGGATTTGAAACATGATTTTACTTGTTTACCTTTCTGACATGCATCACACAAAATATCTTTCTTAAAGGAAATATCAGGCAATTCTCTCACAAGGTTATGATTTCTCAATTTAGAAATTTGTTTCGTACTAACATGTCCTAGTTTCTTATGCCATAGCCACTTTTCATCCTCTTTAGACATAAAGCATGTTACACTTTGGTGTGAGAGTTCAGACAGGTCAATCTTATACAGATTGTTTTACCTTTTGGCAGAAAAGAGGGTCTTTCCACTACTGTTATTGACTATGCATGCATCCTTAGAAAAGGATACAGAAAATCCACTATCACATAATTGACTTATGCTAAGCAGATTATGTTTTAACCCTTTCACATATAAAAATCACAGATAATAGGCAAGGGAGGTTTACCACCAATTTTACCTACACCAACAACTTTTCCTTTCTGGTTGCCACCAAAAGTAACATGTCCACCTTTCTTAGGTTGGAGGTCTAGGAACATAGACCTTTCTCCTATCATATGTCATGAGCATCCACTGTCCAGGTACCATGACAGGTGTTTCTTTTGTCCTGTTAAGTATGTCTGCAACAGGAATGATCATGGACTTAGGTACCCGTATTTTCTTGGGTTCTTTTCTGTTAGTATAAGGAGTCTGTGAAGACTTCCTTCTCCTTTTGTGGATACACTTAGACTTGATATGTCCATCTTTTCCACAATATGTGTATATAGGTTTATTTGAACTATCTGACACAGATTTGACAATTATTTTTGAGAACTTTGTTGATCCTTTATGATGTCCTTGACTGAAATATCCTATACCTTCTTTGTTAAGGGAGTGCCTATGACTTCTCAAAAATTTAGTCAGATTATCTCTACCATTAACAAACTTGGCAAGATCTACGGTGAGCTCTTCAACTTTCTGTTGAATTTTACTAACTTCTTCATAAGATAGAGTTTCAACTGAGATCTCAGCTTTAGACTTTTCAGTTTTAAGCATACTATTTTCTTCAGCTAACTTTTCTCACTCTTGAGATTTCTGTGTATACTCATTTGAGAGTTTAACATACTGTCTCCTGAGGTATTTGAAAGCTTTAGACATATAGTTGGATTCCTCTAATAGTTCATCATAGGCATCATTCAACATAAGACAGAGATTTGCTTCAAGCTCCTCTCCTTCACTTTCAATGGAGCTTTCATCAAGATCTTCCCAAGTGACCATCATTCCTTTCTTCTTTTTATTGAAGAACTTCTTGGGAGATTACTTCTTGAGTTTAGGGCATTCTGCCATATATGACCAGGCTTCTTACATTCATAGCACACAACGTCATTCCTGTCATTAGTTCCACCATCTTTGTTGTATTTTTCTTTGTTGAAACATCTGAAAGGTTTGTCCTTTCTGAAGTTTCTTTTCTTCCAAAGCTTTTTCATCTTTCTGGTGAAAAGATAAAGTCCATCATCTTCCTCATCATAATTATCTTCATTTGATTCCTCAGATTCCTCTGAAGATTCATCAACTTTGATAACTTTTGAAGTGGTTCCTCTAGATGATTTCTTGTCAGATTTAAGGGCAATGGATTTATTTTTCTTTCCATTGTTTTCTTCAATCAACTCTTGGTCATGGATTTGAAGAGTACCAAGAAGCTCATCTAGCTTCATTGTTGTTAAGTATTAGGCTTGAGATACAGCAGTTACAAGTGGTCTCCATTGTTTTGGAAGACTTCTGAGAATCTTTTGAATGTGTTCCGCAGTTTGGTAAACTTTTCCCAGAGATTTTAATCCATTGGTTATAGTTTGAAATCTACCATACATTTGACCAATAGTCTCTCCTTCTTCCATTTTGAACAGCTCATACTTTCTGACTAACATGCTGACTTTGGTATCTTTGACCTTGCTGGTTCCTTCATGAGCAACAGCTAGTAAATCCCACATTTTTTTTGCAGATTCACAAGCACATACTTTTTCAAATTCTTCTCTGCTCAAGACGCACATGATTACAGATCTAGCTTTGGCATTAAACTGCCATTTTGTTTTTTGATCAGCGGTCACGTTTGCTTTTGGAACAACAGCTCCTGCTTCATCTTTAGGAACAAAAGGTCCTTCTTCAATGATATCCCAAAGTTCAGAGTTAGTGGATTGTAAAAACCACTTCATCTTTTCTTTCTAGTAGATTTAGTCCTCTCCATTGAAGTAAGGAGGTCTTGACATTGAGGATCGTCCTCCAGTATGGTTCTTGCTTGTACTAGCTTCTCCTGCCATTTCCAAGATCTTTTCCTCTACACTGTTAAGTGCTCAACCCAGAGGCTGAGCTCTGATACCAACCGAAATAACCAAAGTCAACATAAGAAGGGGGGTTGAATTGTGTTTACCAAGTTTTTCGGTTACTTTAAAAATATTTTCGTAGGAACAATAAGCAGAGCTTAGATACTAGAAAATTAGACGAGTGATAAGGGTTTAAGGTTTAGGGTTTGATATTTATAATATTAACTCCCCAAGTTAAAATCTTAAATAGAACAATACTTAAGCAAATTAAAGAGATAAGGGAACAGAAATATCACTCAAGAGTTTTATACTGGTTCACCCCAAAATCCCCAGGGCTACGTCCAGTTTCTTGGCAGCACCAAGTTTCCACTATAAGTGAGTAAATTACAGTACAAGTCTTTTTTGCACACCTAGCCTCTTCAGGCTCAACACTCAAACAAGTATTCTTTTCTCACCTAGCCTCTTCAGGCTCAACACAATAAGGAATGAAAAGGTTTTGTGTAATTAATACAACTTGCAAGTCTTTCAGATCACACTCAAAGAGTGGAATAAATATGAAGTATGAAAGACTACAAATTAATATCAAATGATTGAAAGTGTATTCAATGAAGGAATAAAGAAGTTAATGAAGAGAGTAAATACTTCTGCACGGTGTTCTTAATGATATTCAACTTCTTTTCTTCATCTTCATTGTTTGATCTATTTAAAGACTCCAATCAAAAAACCCGTTTAGACACAGCTTCAGAAAGTGTGTTCTTCTGATTTGAGCTTCTGAGACACCATTAATGCCAAAGAGTCGTTCTGTATAAACATTAAATGCTTGGGAACGTTGAGCTTTGACAAGGTTGTCCAAGAGTATACTTTAGTCTGAACAACTGTTGTTTCAGAGTATGCAGCAGCTGGCTTCTTGTACTTGTAGAGAGTGCTTTCCTCTTTCAGTATTTGGAATCATAAAAACTTAGAGAATCTACACATGGAATGTGTCTCATACTTATGAGGTCTCAACAAATCTGTGAGTATTAAGGTTAGCGCAATTGTAAATTCAAAAATAGCATAATAATAAAAACCGTAGAAAATAAAATAACGTTGAGCATGCATATCGATGAAACACAAAGTACCACACCTATATACAATATTTACTACATATAAACAAGATGACTTCAAAGTATGGTCGATCCCAACATAGGGATCATAAACTAACTTAAACCATATACATACTTAAAAAATAAAAATAGATACATAAACTGGTCTCAGAAGAAGTCTTGCCATCACTACCCAGCCCGCCTCACCAAAAGTACATATAAATCAAGATACGTTGAAGAGGCACTCCCTAGCAAACACGTCTGACATAATCATATCACAGACGATATAGGCACCTAGAACTACCCTCTCCATTGCCGAAGCGACGACTGTAGACTTTGGCATCTCTAGATATGGGCTCCCACACTGACTCACCACTACTCATCACCACCCTACGGCGATGGTAGTGGTACATGGTCTGCACGCTCCTCGGTCTCCTGCCTCTCTGCACCATCCCAACATGACTCCTATCCTCAGATCTGTCCACCATGTTTCACATATTGTCAGGGAATTCTCTTTAATGAGGTGGAAACCACATCCTGGCAAACGGTAGGCGCTGAGTGATCTGGTACGACCCATCCAAATGAAAGAAGGAATCTCTTCCAAGATTGATGTAGAAACTGACCAGCCCAATATAGGTCATGAAGAACTGCCAGTGGTCGACCTGCCACCCACGGTCATCATGGCAGACAATCTCATCATCTCCTATGATCGGGATCCTGGGAGAGATCCTCAACAGATAATGTCTCAGATGGTAGTCCTGCCATCCCGCCATCCCCATCCCGGGTCGTCTTTGCTCATCTGTCATATCGATATATACATACAAAGTAAGAAAGAGAAAAGAGGGAGACAAGCATCTAAACAACACCATAAAAAGGGTTAGGGACACAATACAACATTTTATTATATGACAAACATACACAAATAGAAAATGTCTCTCGAGTCATTCCTTTACTAACATCCTCAACTATCCATCTAGAATTAATCCTCTAAGGAGTCACACTTCTATGCATTTCGGCCGATCTCTCACACTGGAAGTACTAATTCCTCGAACATTCTCTTTCTCTCTCAGGTCTTCCTTTACCCATAGAATGTCAGTTGGTTTATCCAGGTAACTGTTCCACTCATTGTGACCAATAAGGGTGCCTCCTTCTATGAGCACACTCTCCAATAGGGTATCTTGGTCGCCTCGAAAGGTCCACCCGTGACGTGGAATACTCAAGGACTAGAAGTCGAGATAGTCGAGTACCAGCGGAGATTACGACTCAGAGTTGTACTGGTCAATGGTCATTGTCAATCAATCCGAACCCGACTACATCCCCAAGGTTCTGAAAATCGTCCCTCTCACATTATGTACCTGCACCTGGGTACACCAACCTCGCATGACTCCCAGTGACTCGGCTTGCCACTTTGGCAATATTCAATGCACATACAACCTAAGTTGTCACAGGTTCCAATTCCACACTTACACGTATCAACAATGCCTTTGGCATCCACAATCAATCTCGGTGCCCAAACATCATTTTCACATCACTTCCAAAAACAGCATACACTCAGGATGTCAACTTGGGTTCTAACAGCACAACCAAACAACCTCAACAACAATACTGACACACACACACACACACACACACACACACACACACACATATCATACAACTAACCAATATTAATATAATATTAATCAACATAAAGTATGCATATCACATCAACCAGTAGAGACATCCATAAGCAGCTTTATAAAGCAGCTAGACATGCAACCTCAATCAGAATCATCTTCCTTAGGGTTTTGCCCTAACACCAATAAGCCTACAATAACAAAACCCTACAAGCATTTTACAACAAGAGTTTAACTACTGTTAATTACTCGACAACTAGTAGGGTCTATGGCACCCAACACATACAACCTTGAAATGAACAGATGAAAACACCAGAAGGGGGGTTGAATTATGTTTTACTTAAACTTCTCGAAAATGTGAAAGTTTTCACAAAGAAGCAAGATCAGGCACTGTAATGTGTTTGATGCAAAACAAGTTAATTTAAAACTTAACACTTTTAACCCCCGTTAGCATAATAAATATACAGCAAACTTAAAGAGTTAAAGGTATCGAAGTTGACACATATTTATACTGATTGACCCAAAACTTAGGTCTACGTCTAGTCCTTGGTTTCACCAAGTATTACACTATAACTGATCATGTTACAGATAGGTATTATTTGTACATCTAGTTTCCTCAGGCTCAACCAACCAGTATTGTTTGCACACCTAGCCTCTCAAGGCTCCTTACAAGTATTCTTTCAGCAAGCCTCTTTAGGCTCTATAAAGGGTAAGGTATGAATGAAGCAGCGACTTCAAAGTTTACAACTTTGCAAGTCTACGCAGAGTAACACTCAATGAGTGAATAAGGAATAAGGTTGCTATGACCGCATTAACAACTTCTCAATAAATACAAAGGATTGAGCAGAGAAGTATTCTCAGAAAGAAGAACTTAACGAGCTTTGAATGTGAGAAGAATATCGAATGCTAGATAATTAAGTTCTGCTCAGTTTCTTCAAGCAGTCTTCAAAGTCTTCCTTTTATACTCATCAGTAATAAATCCGTTAAAAGATGAATATCTTTGTTCGTCATTCATTAATGCCAAAGAGTCGTTCTCAATCTCCATTTAAAGTTTATGATCATTGGAGAACTTCAAGACAAGTTGAATGAGTTTCTTGGCATAGCTTTATCAGAGTGCAGCATGATTTAGAGCAGTTGCAGCTCCTTATTTTTGCTACACAGGTATATGACCGCATAAAGGTGTCTTAACTTGTTGCAACAAAAGGAATTTCTAGCAGGGCGTTGTACTTTTATGCTTTGTGCTCTTGAATCAATATTCTTTGATTTGAAAATGCTAAGGAATATGCTTGTCTTTCGAATGAAAGTATTGTGAATCACTTTAAGACACTTTGCCGGTTAAGACGCATTTTCATAACTGGTTGCCACTAGGTCTGAAGTCAGATGCATTTATAAGTAAGCACAAACACGTAGTTTTACTAAAATGCTTTTGTCTTATGTTGTACACACTTAATACACACATTAGTAGAATTCAAAAGGTTCAATTAAAATCATTCTTTGTTTAGATTCATCAAAATTAGAAATGTCAAAAACTTAGACTTAACAATTTTCCCCTTTTTGATGATGACAAACATTTTCTTATGATTTTAATGAACTTCATAAATAGCAGCAACATATGTCAAGATCAAACATATTTAAGCTTATGGTCATGCTCCCCTAAACTCATGCTTATCTTTAACAGATTTTCATTTAGGGTTATTATGCATTTTGTAACATCCCTGACTACTTTATGGATTGACGACTGTCCCCACAAACCAACACGTGTCTTTTCAGCGTGCTTTGTCCTCACTCACACGCTTCCTGGTAAAACATCCCAGGAGGTCACCCATCCCAGAATTTCTCCAAGTCATGCATGCTTAACTGTGGAGTTGTTAAGTGATAGGCTCACGAAAAGAAGATGCATCTTGTTGGTATAGGTAGTACCAATCAATTAATGTAAGTCATCCTCAACTGTATAGTCTCATACCTACACAGTTTCAGGATGCCTCTCATTCTGGTGTGTAATCGGTTCATCCATGTGTCCCTCCTCCTAGAAGCATGCCAGGAGCCGCTCTTTCTCCGTGCCTTCTTGCACCGGCGACTACTCCCTGTCCTCGTCAGCCCCAGGTGTCACATGTCCACCAGCTTCTGCTTGGTTCATCCCCGAATCGCGCCGTACTGGGAGATGTGCCACTCTGATACCATTTGTAACAACCTTGACTACTTTATGGATTGACGACTGTCCCCACAAACCAACACGCATCTTTTCAATGTGCTTTATCCCCACTCACACGCTTCCTGGGAAAACTTCCCAAGAGGTCACCCATCCCAGAATTGCTCCAAGTCAAACACGCTTAACTGTGGAGTTCTTAAGTGATGGGCTCCCGAAAAGAAGATGCATCTTGTTGGTATAGGTTGTACCAATCAATTAATATAAGTCATCCTCAACTATATAGTCCCATACCTACACAGTCTCAGGATCCCTCTCATTCCCATGTGTCATCAATTCAGCCATGTCTCCCTCCGCTTAGAAGCCTACCAGGAGCCGCTCCTTGTCCATGCCTTCTTACACCGGTGACCACTCCCTTCCCTCGTCAGCCCCGGGTGTCACATATTCATTTTTATATTATTCTATCAAAGCTTTTGATATCAGAGCCAAATGTTTTATCATCAGAGCATATAACATAATCAGAACAATCAGAATAGACATATTACATTCAGACATATATTTCATTCAGAGGTTCATTAAATTGCAGTTAAGTTATTATCTACCCCTTTATCATCAACAAAAAGCATAAGAGAGAAAAAAGCAGAGGTAACCGAAAGGAATTACATTGTATTAAGAACATCATTGACTGTTACATTGCATTAGAACAAAATGAAAGACTACAAAAGAAAATCATTGATTTTTTGTTAAGTAACTTTCTAAGAATGTCTATGACTTTATTCATCTTTTCACTAAGTCCACTAATCTAAGCTCTAGCAACTGGATCCATAGCAATGAGAGTGGATGCCATTTCTGTAAAGTCAGAGTGTGTAGATGAAGTAGAGGGTCCAGGCTCAGTTTGATTATTGGATATCTGAGGAGGTTCATATCTCAAGACAGTGCCAGGGAAGAGAGAAACCAGAAAGTGATGTAAAAAATTAGAGGGAAAAAAGAAAATAATAAAGGAAAAATTGAATGTAAAGAACCAAACGGTTTGAGACAAGGAATACGAAAAGAAATATGTTCAAGGTTTAAAGAATAGGAAATGAGAGGTTTAAAAACAGGTAAAAACGAGATAAATCTTTTGAAGAAACTGGTAAATTAAAAGTATAATATGAAAAAAGAGATTGATAAAAACGAATTAGTAAAACAAAAAGGAAAGGTGTGAAAATAACAGTTCGGTAGAAGTGGTAGATTTGCCTTGTTGCTTCTCTATCTTCATCTGGGTATCTAACCTATGGAATCTGGTAGAATTAAATTCTGTCTGTACCAGTAGGCGTTTGAAGCCTATCAATCAGGGTGAATCCACAATGATGAGCTTGGTCTTGAACAACTCTTGGTGTAGGATGACTTAAGAAGGATGTAGACCATTTAGTGAATTTTAGCTTCACTTATTCCCTTTTTAGCAGACCTATTAGTTTCTTGCTCTTGGGCACTAGCTTCCGTGACTTGAAGTGGGGTCCTCTGTCAGGACATATTTTCAAAATTGTGTCTAGCCACATGCAAGCAGTGGGATTCAACTTGTATCTCCAAGAGGCTTTATTCAACATTATTACAACCTGCTTAGTGATGAGATTGCTTATTGCTTTAAGGTTATCCGGGGTCAGAATATCAGGGTTGATAAGGTCAACTGGTTGTGGGGTATGAGAGATGTATCTGAAAGGAGGGGTAGATGTTTTTGGTATGCCTCTATGAGGTGTGGTTAGAAAAGAAGGTGGTACTTTCTAGGAAATTTCTGTTGAGACCCCCTAAGTCTGAGACACATTCCATGTGTAGATTATCTAAGTTTTGATGATTCCACATAGATTAAGTATGGTAATATTGAACCATATAAAAATAATGACATGTCTGCTAAGTGTGCAGGAAAATATACTTAAGGTCGCTTGTCTATGTTATGACCCGTCTACATTTTGGTAGAGCGTAGTTTTTAGACTCGTCTAAAAACTACTCGTCTAAAATTCAGTCAACACAGACAAAGATCAAGTCAACGCTTAATCAAGATTCTGATATACTTGATGATATGGCAAGCAGCATATGTCTGAAGAAGACTCGGTGGATCACTCGTCTAGAAAATGACTTCATCACTCGTCTGAGTTTTTGGCTCATTTTTCCCGTCTAAATCTGGACTCCACAAACACTCGTCTAAAATTCTAACACTGCTACATTTTTTAAAATGTCAGAATGTCAGAAAGGAAGTCCAAGTCAACCTTATTCAAAATAGATGCCTTCCTTATGGATCTTGAAGACTTCTGGACAATAGAACCAAGGATAAAGAATAAATAACGTTTGTTTCAAGGATTAAGGAATAAACACGCAATCTCTGTACCACAGTAACAACCTTTTAGCTATTTTAGTATAAAGTAAAAGTGCTTTCCAAAAAGTGAACTGAGTGTTGCACTAAAAGAGAAAAGCTCTCTCCTGCAAGAACAGGAAGCTCTACGCAAACTTTGAAACAACAACTGCTAAGAACAAAGTGTACTCTTGGACTACCTTATCAAAGCTCAACGTTCCTAAGAATTTAATGCTTACATAGAACGTCTTTTTGGCATTAATGGTGTCCCAGAAGCTCAAATCAAAGAATACACTTTCTGAAGCTGTGCCTAACGGATCAAATTGATTGAAGTCTTTAGATAGACCAAACCACGAAGATGAATACAAGAAGTTGAATATCATTAAGAAAACTGCTCAAGAAGCATTTACTTACTTCGTTAACTTCTTCATTCTGTCATTGAGTACTTCTTGAATCATTTGATATTAATTTGCAGTCTTTCACGCTTCATATTTATTTCACTGAGTGTTATCTGAAAGATTTGCAAGTTGTATTAAATACACAAAACCTTTATCCCTTACTGTGTTGAGCCTGAAGAGGCTAGGTGAGAAAAGAATACTTGTTTAAGTGTTGAGCCTGGAGATGCTAGGTGTGAAAAGAATACTTGTACTGTAATCTGAATAGTTATAGTGGAAACTTGGTGCTGCCAAGAAACTGGACGTAGCCCTGTGGATTTTGGGGTGAACCAGAATAAAACTCTTGAGTGATATTCCTCTTCCTTTGTCTCATTAATTTGCTTAAGTATTATTTATTTAAGCTTTTACTTGGGGAGTTATTATTGTTAATATCAATATTTGTTTTACCCTTCTCTGTACGCTTGTGTGTTCTGTCTTAAAATTAGACGTGTCACTCGTCTAATTTTCTGTTGTCTTATTTTTGCATGTTGTGCTTGCGAAAATAATTTTCAAAGTTTCCTAAAAAGTTGGTAAACACAATTTAACCCGCCTTCATGTTTTAACTTTGGTTATTTTAGTTGGTATCAGAGCTTAGCCTCTGGGTTGAGCACTTAATAATGTAGAGGAAAAGATCTTGGAAATGGCAAGAGAAACCAGTACAAGCAAGAACCATGCTGGAGAAGGATCCTCAATGTCGATACTGTTAGAATAATTGGGCCTAACTCCGCTCTATAAACTAGCTCATAGAGGGAGGGATGCCCAAGTTATTATAAATGGTTCTTGGCTCATATATTCAACCAATGTGAGACTTAGACACTTAATACACCCCCTCACGCCCAGGACTGGACATATGGAGCGTGAAGTTTGCAGGACTGGACAACTGCGGGTGGCCCAACATCGTGGGAGGCTCTACCATGTTAGAATAATTGTTAAGATGAGAGAAAACAAGAGACATTGGCATAAACCGTGTGTGCAACAGAGGCAGTGGACCCAGTGGCCTGACGTTCTTCAAACCATTTAAGAAACTCTGCGTAAGTAACAGACGAAGCA
Organism: Sophora flavescens; assembly: GCA_030762895.1. NCBI lineage: Eukaryota > Viridiplantae > Streptophyta > Magnoliopsida > Fabales > Fabaceae > Sophora > Sophora flavescens. The sequence goes on from CM061068.1 coordinate 127,985,362, forward strand.
GTAGACCGAGGAGATGGCTCAGATGGGACTGGTGGATCAACTTGGGCAACATTAGCAGCACGAGGAGGACGACCATGTAAAGTCCAACTTTTATTAATAGTGTGGCCTAAGCGGGGACAGTGATCATATTTCGGGCCTTTACCCTGACCACGACCACGACCACTACCACCACTACCTTGAGACACAAGAGCAGAAGCATCAACTGCAGCAGGAGGTAACTCATGGCTAGGAGCAGCAGGGAGCATAGAGGTAACTGATGTCTTGCACGGGACCCGAAGCAAAGCAAACCAAGCCAAGTTCAGAGATGGGACACTAGGAGAACCCAAAATCTGATCACGGGTGGTGGAGTACTCTCGAGGCAAACCGTATAGGGCCAACAACATGAAGAAACTACTACGATGCTCAAGTTCCCTGACTGGAGTGTCAGCCAGTTGTAAAAGTTCATTGAAATCATGTAAAGCACCACGAACCTTTCCCAAATAAGCAGAAATAGGACCATCAAGGCGTTGTGTATCATTGGTGTAAAGAACCTTGGCTTGCTCCCAAACGGACTCGCAAGTGAGATGGGCACGAAAAATCTGCTTCAAAGAAGAGTGAATAGTGGACTTGATAATGCTACACAACTGAGCATCAATCTTGTTCCACCGTGGGCGTTCTGCTTCGGCAATGTCAGTAGCCTTCTTGGTCAAGTGTTCAACATATTCTTGTCCATTAAGCCAGAGTTTGATATCAGAGGCCCATGTGTCATAGTTGCTTCCATCCAATTTGTCAGTGCAACGAGGGGCACTCACATAATTGGTGAAAACAGGAGGGTCATCCTTGGAGGAGTCCCGTCCAAGGCATCGATTACCTCTATGCTCCCTGTTGCTCCTAGCCGGGAGTTACCTCCTGCTGCGAGTTGATGCTTATGCTCTTGTGTCTCAGGGTAGTGGTGGTGGTGGTCGAGGTCGTGGTCGGGGTAAACACCCGAAATGCGATCACTATCACCGCTTAGGACACACTATTGATAAATGTTGGACTTTACATGGTCGTCCTCCTCGTGCGGCTAATGTTGCCCAGGTTGATCCACCGAGTCCCATCCCGAGCCATCTCCTCGTCTCATCGTCACTGTTACTTACGCATAGTTTCTTAAATGGTTTGAAGAACGTCGGGCCAATGGGCCCTTTGCCTGCATTGCACACGGGTTATGCCAATGTATCTTGTTTTCTCTCATCTTAACATGGTATCTAGAGCCTAACAAGAGGCAAAACCCTAATTCTCCAACCTGGTGGACTTACTATTCATCAATGAATTTTTTTTATGCAAAACCGTGTTCTCTTTCCAGTTTTGCACCGTCTTCCATTGTCGTGTTCTCCTTCTGGTATCCCCACCAGTCATATACATTGCCTTCAGTCGTCCGCTGCCAGTCCGTCACTATTCACTGTCAGTCTGTCGTCCTCCGCCGCCGTCAGCCGTACGCCGCCGCCGTCTTATGACTTTTCCGGTCGACGACCACATGGTTGGAATCGTCGTCCGCCGATCTACCCAACCGTCCGAACCTTACTGCCAACAGCTTCGGGACGCACTGCCATGCACCGGGAACGTCTTTGGCACACCAATATACGTGCCTCCCTTCCAGCTACACGTGAGGGCGTTTCCGGTGGTCTTTCAGGCCGCCGTTTGGTGCGCCGAACTCGTGCCGGCCTGTTCTACCTGGATCTGGTCTTCTTTTTCTCTTTCGAACTTATTGTGCATCCCTCCATTACGCCATTACTCTGAGGTACTATGTGGTTTCAGTTTTTCTGTTTTTGTTTATTGATCCATACCTGATTCTGGACCCTCAGATACTCCTATGTTAGAAAATCAGAGAAATGTCTGATAATATCTTTTCATATCTTAGCATATCTTAGAGTATCCTAGATAATCTCTTATGATTTATTTCTTATTTATATTTTATAATTTGATTCTCTATTTGATTAAGATTATGATTCTACTTTTAGTATAAAAAGGACTATTGGGTTGTCTTTTGTAATCACATCATCATTGCATCAATTCACTATCAGTCTTATTATTTGTTAGTTTGTTTCTCTCTTTTCCTCTTTCCATACCTAAAAACCTTCAAATTCAACATGGTATCAGAGCCAAACAAAGGTACCATCTTCTGTGACCTGTCCTGTCACTATTCCGCTGCGGAGTTCCGATAAGTATGAAGGAATTCTAATCATCTTCTTAGCCATACAACAAAGAAAGAAGAACAAAAAAAAATCATTTTATCTCCTCCGTTGTGTTCTTTTTCGGCGGGTCCTTCTTCTTTTCGACCTGCGTTCTTGTCGCGTTAGCCGTTGTCAGTTACTGTCCGCCTCCGTCAGCCGTCGTCTCCGGCTGCTGACACCCCAGGCGGACTCCCCTGTCGCTGATCTGTCCAGCCGTTCAAACAGCACTGTCGTAAGCCTCCAGACACGCCCGCACGTGCGTGTCCTCTGATCAGCATGCAGCCGCACGTGCTTCCGTTTCACCAGTTTGTGATGGCGCGTCTGGCCACTGTTCCAGCCGCCGTTTCCAGCACTGAACTCACCGTTCCCTACTCTCTCTGGATCTGTGCTCACCTCCTTCATCGGAACCCTTTTGAGCAACGTCCTTGTGTGTTGTAGGGTTGAGGTACCTGTGATTTCGGTTATTTGCATTTGTGTTTTTACCCATGGCTAGTTCTACCTCCACAGATACTCCTAAGGACTCCCCATCATACCAGCGTGGCTTATCTTCCCACCGACGATCATTCCGATGGTAACTCCTTTCCCATGGATGAATCATATTAGTGGTGACTTTTGTTCCACCAACGATCATTCCGGTGGTGACTCGTTTCTCACAAATGAATCATATTAGTTGTGACTTCTATTTCCGTCGATGATTGACTTATGTTGGCTATGACTCACACTAGCCCAAATCTTTGTCCCAGAAGCTCTGGCCCGGCTCTTTTCCTAGATGCACTGGCCCGTATTTCTCCCAGATACACTAGCCTTGGACCCTTATCCCAGATGCACTGGCCGCGTCTCAGTCCCGGAGGTAGTTGTCTAACTTAATTTCAATTTGAAATAATTTGGGTCTCCGATATTGTTGTTGAAGCTTCTAAATATGGTTTTGAGAAGTTCAGATCTTGCTGCTAGATTGCTTGCCAAGAAATTTCTATCAGGCTGATGATCATTCCAGCTATCTTGCTAAGTTATCTTTCCATCAACTCTCTCCGGCCTCTCCAACATTGTTGAGTTGCTTTCCAACCATTATTTTTCGTGGATCTCAGTTTTTTATTTTAAATTTTAATTTGAGGGGGAATATGCATTGTTTTCGTATAACAAGCTTAAAGCTTAGCAAGCTTTAGCTTGAGGGGGAGTGTTAGAAAATCAGAGAAATATCTGATAAAATCTTTTCATATCTTAACATATCTTAGAGTATCTTAGATAATCTCTTTGGATTTATTTCTTATTTATATTTTATGATTTGATTCTTTATTTGATTAAGATTAGGACTATTGGGTTGTCTTTTGTGATCATATCATCATTACATTAATTCAATATCAGTCTTATTATTTCTCTGTTTGTTTCTCTCTTTTCCTCTTTCTCTACCTAAAAACCTTCAAATTCAACAGAGACCTCCATACTTCAATGGAGAGGACTACATCTATTGGTAAGAAAAGATAAAATGGTTTTTACAATCCACTAACTCTGATATTCGGGATATCATTGAAGAAGGTCCCCATGTCCCTAAAGATGACAAAGGAGTTGAAGTTCCAAAAGCAAACATGACCACTGATCAAAGAACAAAATGGTAGTTAAATGCCAAAGCTAGATATGTAATCCTGTGTTCTTTAAGCAGAGAAGAATTTGAAAAATTCTGCTTGTGAATCTGCAAAAGAGATGTGGGATTCACTAGCTGTTGCTAATGAAGGAACCAGCAAGGTCAAGGAGACCAAAGTCAGCATGTTGGTCAGAAAGTATGAGTTGTTCAAAATGGAAGGAGAGACTATTGGCCAAATGTATGGAAGATTTCAAATCATAACCAATGGATTGAAATCTTTGGGAAAAGTTTACAAGGCCGAAGAACACATTCAAAAGATTCTCAAAAGTCTTCCAAAACAATGGAGACTACTTGTAACTGCTGTGTCCCAGGCCAAGGATTTAACAATAATGAAGCTAGATGAGCTTCTTAGTACTCTTTAGATCAATGAACAAGAGCTAATTGAAGAAAACAATGGAAAGAAAAACAAATCCATTGCCCTCAAGGCTGACAAGAAGTCATCTAAAGGAGCAGTCTCAAAAACTTTTAAATTAGATGAATCTTTAGAGGAATCCGAGAAATCAAATAAGGATGATTCTGATGTTGAAGACGACGAACTTTATCTCTTTACCATAAAGATGAAGAAGATCTGGAAGGAAAGAAACTTCAGAAAGGACAAACCTTTCAGGCGCTTCAACAATGAAAAATGCAACAAAGATGGTGGATCTAATAACAGAAATGTCATCGTGTGCCATGAATGCAAAAAGCCTGGTCACATCAAGGCAGAATGCCCTCAACTCAAGAATCAACCTCCCAAGAAGTTCTTCAACAAAAAGAAGAAGGGAGTGATGGCCACTTGGGAAGATCTTGATGAAAGTTCTACTGAAAGTGAAGGAGAGAAGCTTGAAGTAAATCTTTGTCTTATGACAAATAATGATTCAGAATCAGAAACTGAGGTACATTCTGAACTTGAGAAATTGAGTGATGCCTATGATGAACTATTGGAAGAATCCAACTATATATCTAAAGCTTTCAAATCCCTCAAGAGACAATATGTTAAACTCTCAAATGAGTATACACAGAAATCTCAAGAGTGTGAGAAGTTAGATGAAGAGAACAGTAGGCTTAAGACTGAAAAGTCTAAAGCTAAGATCTCAGTTGAAACTCTACCTTGTGAAGAAGTGATTAAACTTCAACAGAAAGTAGAAGAGATCACCTCAGATCTTGCCAAGTTTGTTAATGGTAGAGGTAATCTGACTAAACTTTTGGGAAGTCAGAGGCACTCCCTTAACAAAGAAGGTATAGGTTATTCCAGTCAAGAACATCATATAGGATCAAAAAAGTTCTAAAAAAATAACTATCAAATCTATGTCAGTTAGTTTAAATAAACCTATTTGTACCTACTGTGGAAAAGCTGGACATATCACATCTAAGTGTATCCACAAAGAGAGAGGGAAGTCTTCACAGACTCCTCATACAAACAGAAAAGGACCCAAGAAAATATGGGTACCTAAGTCCATGATTATTCCTGTTGCAGACATGCTCCACAGAAAAAAACAAACACCTGTAATGGTACCTGGACAGTGGATTCTCGCGACATATGACAGGAGAAAGGTCTATGTTCCTAGACCTCCAACCTAAGAAAGGTGGACATGTGACCTTTAGTGGCAACCAGAAAGGAAAAGTTGTTGGTGTAGGTAAAATTGGTGGTAAACCTCCCTTCCCTATTATCTGTGATGTTTTATGTGTGAAAGGGTTGAAACATAATCTGCTTAGCATAAGTCAATTGTGTGATAGTGGATTTTCTGTATCTTTTTCTAAGGTTGCATGCATAGTCAATGACAGTAGTGGAAAGACCCTCTTTTCTACAAAAAGGCAACATAATTTGTATAAGATTGACCTGTCTGAACTTTCAGATCAAAGTGTAACATGATTTATGTCTAAAGATGATGAAAAGTGGCGATGACATAAGAAATTAGGATATGTTAGTATGAAACAAATTTCTAAATTGAAAAAGCATAACCTTGTGAGAGGATTGTCTGATATTTCCTTTAAGAAAGATGTTTTATGTGATGCATGTGAGAGAGGTAAACAAGTAAAATCAAGTTTCAAATCTATGAAATAAGTCACCTCCTCTAGACCTTTGCAATTGTTACACATGGATCTGTTTGGACCAGTCAGTGTAGCTAGCCAAGGTGGAAAGAAGTATGGTTTTGTCATAGTTGATGAATATTCTAGATTGACATGGGTAATCTTCTTAACCCACAAGGATAAGTCCTATAAGTTCTTTACAATATTCAGTAAAAGAGTACATAATGAGTAGGGTTTTTGTATCTCTGCTATCAGAAGTGACCATGGGCGATAATTTGAAAATGAGCAGTTCAAACTGTTCTGTGAGGAAAATGGGTTTACTCCCAATTTCTCTGTACCTAGAACTCCACAGCAAAATGGAATGGTTGAGAGAAAGAACAGGTCTCTTCAAGAGATGGGTAGAAAAATGCTAAATGAAAATAATCTCCCTAGGTACTTCTAGGCATAAGCCATTAACACTTTTTGTTATGTGCAAAACAAAATTTTGATTAGTCCTATCCTAAATAAGACTCCTTATGAATTGTGGTAAGGTAGAAAACCCAACATATCATATTTTCATGCATTTGGATATGATAGTTATATTCTTAATACAAAAGATTATCTTGGTAAATTTGACTCTGAAGTAGATAAAGGCATACTCATTGGATATTTTGAATTGTCTAAAGCTTTTAGAATCTTTAACTCTAGAACTTATGTAGTAGAAGAGTCAATTCATGTAAAGTTTAATGATGGTTTGAAGACTGATAGGAAACTATTAGATCTAGAAGAAGATATTGCAGGTATTGAACTTAATCCTGCATGGAAGATTCTTCAGACAAGTCAAAAGTAGACGTGTCTGAAAATCAGACAAGTGTTGATATTGCTAAAACTCAGAATGAGAAGCAAGACTGGAAATTCAAGACCTATCATCCATAAGATCTTATCATTGGAGGTCCATCTCAAGAAGTTAGAACCATATCTGCTTTCAATGAAAATAACAACATGGCCTTCATATCAGATTTGGAACCCAGAAAGATTGAAGCCTTACAAGATGAAAACTGGATTCTAGCCATGCAAGAAGCACTAAATCAGTTCAAGAGAAATGATGTTTGGACTCTAGTGTCTAAACCCAAAGATAAATATGTTATTAGAACCAGATGGGTATTTAGAAACAAACTAGATGAAGATGGAAAAGTGGTAAGAAACAAAGCAAGACTAGTTGTTGAAGGGTATAATCAATAGAAGGTATTGATTTCATTGAAACCTTTGCACCTGTAGCTAGATTAGAAGCAATTAGAATTCTCATGTATTATGCTGCACAACATGATATAATTCTCTATCAAATGGATGATAAAAGTGCATTTCTAAATGGGATAATTGAGGAGGAAGTTTATGTCAAGCAACCTCCTGGGTTTGAGGATACAGAAAATCCTCACCATATCTATTAAGAAAGCTTTATATGGACTCAAACAAGCTCCTAGAGCTTGGTATGATAGGTTAAGCACATATCTAATGGAAAATAATTTCATTAGAGGAAAAGTAGACACTACACTTTTCAAGAAATGCTCAAAGAAAGATTTCATAGTAGTACAGATTTATGTTGATGATATTATATTTGGTGCTACTAATGAAAAGCTCTGCAAATAAAACAGACAAGTGATGGAATCTATATCCATCAACAAAAGTATACCAAGGAGCTTATGAAAAAGTATAAAATGGAAAATTCAAAGCCTATGAGTACTCCTATGCATCCATCAGTTATTCTAAACAAGGATGATGAAGGTAAAAAGGTAGATCAACATATCTACTGAGGTATGATTGGATCTCTTCTATACTTAACTGCTACCAGACCTGATATTCAATTCAGTGATTCTCTATGTGCTAGATTTGAATCAGATCCTAAAGAATCTCATCATAAGGCTGTTAAAAGAATATTCTTATATTTAACTGGAACCACTAACCTTGGTTTATTATATAAGTAATTTGAAGATTTCAGGTTAGCTGGATTTTGTGATGCTGATTTTGCTGGAGATAGAATTGATAGAAAATGTACCAGTGGAGGATGCCACTTCATTGGAGCATATATGTTATCTTGGTCAAGAAAAAGACAAAGCACCGTTGCTCTCTCAACTGCTGAAGCTGAGTGCATATCTGTAGCAAGTTGTTGTTCACAACTGCTTTGGATAAAATATCAACTTGAGGATTATTCAATGTTTGAGCACAATATACCTGTTTGGCGTGATAATACTAGTGCTATTAACTTGTCTAAAAATCCCATACAACATTCTAGAGCAAAGCATATAGAAATAAAACATCATTTTATTAGAGATTATGTGCAAAAATGTGTTTTTGAAATTAAGTTTGTGAACACCGAGTATCAGTGGGCAGACATCTTTACTAAGCCTCTAAGTGAAGATAGATTTGTTTTTATTAGAAGGAATCTTAATATGCATAATGTGTCTGAATGAGTGTATGCTGATATGTTTGAAAATTTACCCGTCTAAATTTTATATGCTTGACTCGTCTATTTTCTTTATGCTTCACTCGTCTATTTTAGCCAAGCGTCTGATGACGTGGCTAAAAGCACTCAGTGCTAACCCTGACTGAGACACGTGTACATTGCAAAATTTCTCTCATTTTCTTAAAAATGTTTCATTTGGTTTTACAACAGTCTTTTCAAAAAGTTCTTGCTGATTATGGCAATAATCTCTCTCCTTGTTCCCATCACAAAAAGTACTCAAGCGTTTTAACAAAAGTAACCCGTGTCCTTTCAAAATTTCCCACTCACAATCTTTTACTCAAAACCTCTCTCCATTTTCTCTTTGTCTTGAACCTCTCAAAACCTTTCATATCCAAAACCCTAAAATCCTCTTCTCTGAATCAATGGCACCCAAGAGCCTTCTGGAACCTCTGGCTGAGAAGACCAAGATATCTATCACTGAACTGAAAAAGGTGCACCCTGGAAGGGTCCCTAATTTTGATGAACTCAGAACTAAGGGTTTGGATGTTTTTCCTGAACTTGACCATGCTGGTTGGTTAAATTTCTTCCAGCTTCAAGTGTAACGCCCCCCCTTGAGGGCATTACTTAAGTAACACATGCAGAATTTAAATTAAAAGATAATTTGCTGGTGCTTTCGGAAAATAATTTATATAAGTATATAAGTGTCTGAAATTGGGTATAAAAGCTTGAATAAAAGCTACTATTTAATTTAAAGAATATACTTGAATAAAAGCTACTATTTTACGAAAATTTCGACAGAGTCTCCTCTGTAATTCGGACATCCCAGGTAAAAGAACACCTGCTAAAATAATTACATTTTCACTCCAGAATTCCAGTTACACCAAATCCAACCAGACAGCAATATATAAAAATAATAGCTATAACCATAAGCTTTACAAGACCAAAGAAAACAGCTTAAATTTTCATTTAAAAGATATGCTCTCAGAGCCATAACATTCCATTTTGAAATAAAGGCTCTCTGAGCCATACTCATACATACTTATCAAAATAATCTAAGCCTCAAAACCCAAAGCTGGTCATTCTAAAAAGTTATTCCTGAGAAGAACTCACGTGATCGTTCCACAATCAAATACTTCGTCAAGCAACTAGATCTAAGTCTCTGAGTGACTTAGGAAGACTCCTCTGCACATCTGTACTAAAATACCCGAGGTACAATAGCAAACCAGAAGAAACCTGATATGTTTGTAAGGGTGAGATACCATCATAAGATATATCCCACAACAACCATATACATGATACATACAGCACATAATCATATAAGCAGTCAAATCATGCATATACACAACAAAATAGTGTTATATCAAAGGGCATCAAACCCGCACAGTCAATCTTTCGAAAATATGCATGGCACTTCAATATCAGGCTCTAACTTAATCTCATGAGATATCAACACCGTTTTTCACTGGAGAAGAATTAGAGTTGGTCAAGTCCCTAGCCCATCGGGCGAGTTACCCCTTACCCCTCATGCATTAAGGTCTCGGGGATGGCAACGTCACATGTGCCTCTTCACTCGGTTTACATGGACAGACTCCCCAGATACCACCTTGTATCTGTTATAATCATCAATAGCACGTCTGCTTGGGGAAATGCACATGAGAAAATATTTTATTTAAAAGGATTTCTTTGTGTTCATCATTTTCATTGTCATTTGCTCAAGGCTAACGACTTAAATCATCATTTCCCCATCGCATTGAAAACTCAGAAGCATAGGACTCATAGTCCGAATGCTCAATCACAATGCCCAAGACCGTGGCCACAGTCAAGGGTTGTGGTCGTAGAAAACAACCTTCACCTTTAATCATGATCATCACACGCGGTTAGAAGACACAGTCCAACACAACGTGATTAGGATCTAAGTCCCTAATATCATAGCCAGGACTCGTAGTCCCGAATTAACACTGATCCAAGATCACGTGCACATCACTGAATACTAGAGGCGACGTCTCGCGTACTAGATTCACTTTCATAAGTACTTATTTTTCGTTCCGTGAAAAACAAATCCAAAACCGAATCCTCGATAACCTATCCAGGTTATCGGAAAGTTTCTAAAATATTTAGGAAAAACCTTTTCTTTGAAAATCCTTTTATAAAACATCTATGAAATTCTTTTATCTTTGAAATATTTCCCCCAATAGGATATTGCCAAATATTCTTGAAAGTTTTCACTCGAAGACACATAGTTCGAAAAAGATTTTTCTCTTGTATGACAATAGTACACCAAAATCATTTCAACATTTAAAACAAGTGCTTTAAGTTTAAAGAGCTTTTGGAAAATAACACCAATCCCTTCATGTTCAAAGCTTATTAAGGCTTTTAATCCTTATTATGGTTGAGCACAGACGCACGTCTGGCTTAGCAAACTTTCAATCAACAACAGTATATATCATCAGTGCAATGATAATATCACAGTTGAAAGCAGTTCATCACATATATGCATTATATCATTTAGAACAAGTACAGTTCAACATCAAATAATAGCACAACAGTTCAAGCACATTAGATAACCAAGTAAGCTCAATTAACATATAAATATCCAGTTAAACACTTACACACATGCATACAGTTATTGAATATCCCTAGGCAAACTCCCCTTACCTTTGAAGACAAGTAAAGAATCCTCGTCTTGATACTCACATTAGCTCCAAGAGTGTAACTATCTACTCCATCAAGCAAGCATAGCCGTGTCAAACATCTCAAAGAGGGAATCCAACAACGCGCAACAACCAAAAATCAAGAAATCAATTACACATGACCAAGCACACATTCTAACTTTATCTAAACACTTAATCTAATTACCAAACAAGGTTATTTTTTAAAGAAAATCATGTTTGAAGCTCACGCTTCCTAATACCCTTTTAGGAAACTTTGTTTTGATTAAAAGATCTTGAAAAAGAGCTTTGGGAATCATCCATTAAGAGTCCTAATTACACTGAATCATAATTAATTTCACAAAAACATACCCAAATTCAAATAAAATCAAATTGGGGGTTTAGGGCTCCTTATTAAAATTTAGGGAAAACTCAGAATAATGAAATTGGTTTAGGGAAACACAAACTCGCAGTCCCAATCTCATAAAACAACTTTAAATTTCAAGATTAAAATCTGAAATCAGAGGGTTAGGGTTAGGGTTTCAAAATCAATTTGGGGGTTTTGAATCTAGAAGAGATGAGAGAGTTTTGACTCACCCAAGGAAGAAGATATCTTGAAGGTGGTGCTGTGGTGGCGGCGGACGGCGGACGGTGTTGACAGCGGCGGCTGATGGCGGCGTAGTGTTCCTAAGGCATCCATGAACAAAATGAAACTAAAACTCATGGAAGAAGAGAAATGAGGTTCAAACAACACAACTTTGGTGGAAGACCACCATATATGGCGGTCGGACTGCTCACCTGCGACGCGAGACGGCGACTTGCGGCGGAGCTCGAACCAGACGCAGCAGGCTCGATCGGAACGCGAACCAGGCGTGGTGTCGCGCCTTCGGAGCTCCGACGGGAGGCGGTCGCGCGGCTGCTTCAAGGAAGGAAAGAAGGTGAGTTTGGGGGGGAAGGAAGAAGATGGTGTGAGGAGGAAGAAGAAGGAAGAAAAAGAAAAGAGAAGAAAGGAAGAAAGAAAGAAGAAAAGAGAAAGAAACAGAGAAAGAAAAGAGAAACAGAGAGAGAACGTCGAGAATGAGAGAGAGAAAAGTGAGGAAGCTTAGTTTTTAAGCTAATTATTTAGTGATAGGTACAAAATGAGTGATAAATATTAGGCCTAAAATAAACATGTTTTTACTTTTTAGAATCTAAAAATAAAGATTGATAAGGATATGTTTTCGAAATTCAAGTTAGAGTAAAGATTAATAGTTGAACTGATCTACTAAGAAAATACTCCGTCCAAAATTTAATCTCCGATAAATGTCAAACCAACATATTTTTAACTCTAAAATTAAATAGGATAAGAATATGAAAATGTTTTTCTCTTATTTACATTATTTAAAATATTTTTCTGTACTGGTATAATAGTGACAATAACATAAATTATTGTCTAGTAAACGTGCATTCACTGAAATGAGTCAGTGCTAACGTACTTAATAAAATAATTTGAAGAGAGTAATTTAATTACTCAAACTAAACCACCTAACATAATAAACATAATCATCCAAATAAAATAATTAATCCTAGGTGTAAAAACTAGGGTGTTACATTACTACCCCTCTTAAAAAAATTTCGTCCTCGAAATTTCGTAGCTCAAAACTAAACATGATAATGTAATCATGCCTTAACTCTAAAATCTTGCTTTGTATTTTCATTGCTTCATTCCTTTCATCTATAACACTATAATAGAATCAATTCTTATGCCATTCTATTTATCCTCGAGACTTTTCACTACCGCATTATCCCCATTACCTTTGATATTTCATCTAAGTCTATTACACTTCAAAGAACAAAATCAACACTTAATCTCTTCACTTCTCAATGATCCATTAGAAAAAATTTCTCCAATATCCAACTTTCACAACTAACATTAAAACCAACAATATCTTTACCATAACATCAATTAACCTTCTACTCAAGAGATGCGATCCTAGTCTTAGTTCATTTGGGCTTAATCTACTCTTCTAGTCATATGAAATTCACACTTTCAAATCTTCAATCAAAACGTCGTAACATTCCTGAGTTGCACATGATAACCTTTGCTCTAAGAACCTAAGAAATTCAATCTTTTCAAAATTGAATCTTACCACATCCAACATAGTCCGTCCTCTTCTTAATTCCTCTCGGATCTTTTGCCTACTTCGATTTCATATCCTTCATTTGACTCTCATCTTCAATTTAGTTCTCAAGCCCCGTTAGTATCCCTAGTTTAAGAAATTTCCTATGCACCTTTACCCTATTGTCCAAGGAAAATACACAACTCCTAACAATTCCTCCATCTGAAGACATAGCTCTATCACTTATGCAAGGAAGTGCTTGTATCGTATATGCCCTTATCTTATTTATTTGCAGCCGAGAAAAGAGATTATAAAACGGAGTTTCTCTAAGGCCATAACCCCTAGGAGTTGCACCAAAACAAAGCCAAGAAATCCAGGTGGACACTCCCCAATGGCAAATCTTGGATTTAAAATATCTAGTTTCCACTATGGATCATCAACCACATTTTTACCAAAATAAGACTTCAAAGATTATAAACATTTCATCATAGCTTATCACACTCGAAAGACACAATCAAAACTTAATCACTTCTTGCCTCAAAATTTGTCTACTAGCAAAACTTCTTCAACACCTTATCCTTACAACGACCATCAAGTTCAACCTTAACTCTATCACATATATCAACTTTCCACCCAAAGCACACAATTATAGTCCTAGTTTTCTTTGAACATATTCCACCACTCCAAATTATATCATGGTCATTCATTTCAATCTTAAAGAATCCATGCAACTACAATCAAAAGGAATCACTTCAGTTTGAATTATCCAAAATCATAATTCTTAAACTTTTCTAACAACTTAGTTTCACTCAAGAACTCCTTTTTACTATTTCCGTTCAACTTAAGGAAAACTACCATACATATTTTTCCGTTAATCCTCTGACTCACGAAGTCAACATTAACCATAACCTTTGATCACTACTCTAATTTCCTTTAATGATACATCTGCCTCGATCATGATAAAATCCATCGTAATCGTCTCTCTCAACGACGTTGAACTTAAGGGTCCTCATAGTACCATTCACATTTATACACTAACGGAACTCCTATCAACTCTGGTTCGTACTACCACAGAGATGACAAAAATTAGATACCACACTATCTCCCAACTAACCTGTTAAAGATAGGTCACCTCATTCCTTATCCATCCCACGGAGGATGATTAGTTGGACTTAGTCGCAACTTAGCCTTCAACACTTAAAGTAAACATAACCGACACACGTTGATAAACTTCCGTTTTTCATCTGAAACAATACTTGAAGATACTCCACAAAGTCTGAACAATCTTCTGATACAATATTCGGTTCACTAACTCTGCTTGTGGATCTTAACTCGTAAGAAGATTTAGACTTCACTAGTCGATCAACGATCACTTGAATTTAGACAAGACTCATGAGGGTCTTCAGAAAACTCGTAACAAAGATTGAAGGAATGCCAACATCTCAATAAGGAAGGTCTCAATTGTACATCTTGATGTGGAGTTATCCATCTCACGACTGACGAGATAAGTCACACATCGACAACATTTGAAAAATACGTAGAATTAAGATGATCAATGACAATAAGCACTTTTGAACGACAATGAGACATGACCTTAGTGATCATAAAAGAATTTCTCAAGAAAAGAAATTTTTCTGGATTTCACTTTCACATAAGCATAGAAAAGAATTTCATTAATTTGAAGGATATCGGAACATCCAGTATGGAAAAAGATCATTCCATCAGGTTCGTGGATGTAAAAATGCATGATCAATACACATTTACAAACATGAATCTAATAAAGTTCATTCTTCCACAAGAATCTTCCAGCGGATTTAAGGAATCAAAGGGTGAATAATGTCTAATCCCAAGAGGATTAATTCTTATTCTTAATACAAAGAATTTACAAAATGATGACTTTCACCTCTACCAAAAATAGAAGTGACGAAACTAAGTTTCACCAAGAAACTTCTGTTATCACGAAATTATCTGGGTTATAACTCAAGAAATAGTCATAACCACTTTTCTCAACAAAATGTGAAAGTATCCAGACCAATGGATTCTGTTAAATCAATTCACTCAAATGTCTAATACATCGAGGATCATTTAGAAGTGTGAGTATGACTTCTCACAAACAAAGAAATGAATAACTGGAAATTACTGAATTAGCATAACTAATTCAGGAGTCCCTGATGATTTCAAATTAAAGTCAGTAAATACTTGTTCATAATTCGTCCTTTTCTTAGTTGTCGGGAATCCAGGACGGTGACACGAACCTTCACACAACATTGGTGCTTCACAAGGAAAACACTCGGTCTAACAAACGGTTCAGACCACCGATATTTCAATTGAATGAGTCATCTAACTCGTTTTAACTTCGTAGGCAACATCCTACACAAAGCGACAGAGATCTGACCGAATCCAGAAACTAGATCAATAAAAAATCAATGTCCTTTGCTAACCATAAACCTAGAATATTTCCAGGGAACACTCCCGGAAAAACCCTTTACACAAGCACCTTGTTTCGAATGTCAGACACGATTCGCAAGGATAATCGAATGTCATATTCGAACCCAAGTAACATTCAAGATCTAAGGTCTCCCAGGACATAAAGCCCTTGGAAAACCATCAAGAAACATATACTTGTGCGTCAACACACATTGCTTCAACAAGAAACAATTCAAACAAAATCCAACCAGAGATCACACAACAAAAACTTAACAGACCTATTCCCTAAAGATCCCGAAAGACTCGACCAGCTCTGATACCACCTTGTAACGCCCCCCCTTGAGGGCATTACTTAAGTAACACATGCGGAATTTAAATTAAAAGATAATTTCTTTGGTGCTTTAGGAAAATAATTTATATAAGTATATAAGTGTCTGAAATTGGGTATAAAAATTTTGTCACGACTCCTAAGCCTTGATTGGCACACGGTCTTACTATCACAGTATGGCAAGCCTATTTAATTTAAAGAATATACTTGAATAAAAGCTAGTATTTTACGAAAATTTCGACAGAGTCTCCTCTGTAATTCGGACATCCCAGGTAAAAGAACACCTGCTAAAATAATTACATTTTCACTCCAGAATTCCAGTTACACCAAATCCAACCAGACAGCAATATATAAAAATAATAGCTATAACCATAAGCTTTACAAGACCAAAGAAAACAACTTAAATTTTCATTTAAAAGATATGCTCTCAGAGCCATAACATTCCATTTTGAAAGAAAGGCTCTCTGAGCCATACTCATACATACTTATCAAAATAATCTAAGCCTCAAAACCCTAAGCTGGTCATTCTAAAAAGTTATTCATGAGAAGAACTCACGTGATCGTTCCACAATCAAATACTTCGTCAAGCAACTAGATCTAAGTCTCTGAGTGACTTAGGAAGACTCCTCTGCACATCTGTACTAAAATACCCGAGGTACAATAGCAAACCAGAAGAAACCTGATATGTTTGTAAGGGTGAGATACCATCATAAGATATATCCCACAACAACCATATACATGATACATACAGCACATAATCATATAAGCAGTCAAATCATGCATATACACAACAAAATAGTGTTATATCAAAGGGCATCAAACCCGCACAGTCAATCTTTCGAAAATATGCATGGCACTTCAATATCAGGCTCTAACTTAATCTCATGAGATATCAACACCGTTTTTCACTGGAGAAGAATTAGAGTTGGTCAAGCTCTAGCCCATCGGGCAGTTACCCCCATACCCTCATGCATTAAGGTCTCAGGACGGGCAACGTCACATGTGCCTCTTCACTCGGTTTACATGGATGAGACTCCCCGGATACCACCTTGTATCTCGTTATAATCATCAATAGCACGTCTTCTTGGGGAAATGCACATGAGAAAATATTTTATTTAAAAGGATTTCTTTGTGTTCATCATTTTCACTTGTCATTGCTCAAGGCTAACGACTTAAATCATCATTTCCCCATCGCATTGAAAACTCGAAGCATAGGACTCATAGTCCGAATGCTCAATCACAATGCCCAAGACCGTGGGCCACAGTCAAGGGTTGTGGTCGAGAAAACAACCTTCACCTTTAATCATGATCATCACACGCGGTTAGAAGACACAGTCCAACACAACGTGATTAGGATCTAAGTCCCTAATATCATAGCCAGGACTCGTAGTCCCGAATTAACACCGATCCAAGATCACGTGCACATCATCTGAATACTAGAGGCGACGTCTCGCGTACTAGATTCACTTTCATAAGTACTTATTTTTCGTTCAGTGAAAAACAAATCCAAAACCGAATCCTCGATAACCTATCCAGGTTATCGGAAAGTTTCTAAAATATTTAGGAAAAACCTTTTCTTTGAAAATCCTTTTATAAAACATCTATGAAATTCTTTTATCTTTGAAATATTTCCCCCAATAGGATATTGCCAAATATTCTTGAAAGTTTTCACTCGAAGACACATAGTTCGAAAAGGATTTTTCTCTTGTATAACAATAGTACACCAAAATCATTTCAACATTTAAAACAAGTGCTTTAAGTTTAAAGAGCTTTTGGAAAATAACACCAATCCCTTCATGTTCAAAGCTTATTAAGGCTTTTAATCCTTATTATGGTTGAGCACAGACGCACGTCTGGCTTAGCAAACTTTCAATCAACAACAGTATATATCATCAGTGCAATGATAATATCACAGTTGAAAGCAGTTCATCACATATATGAATTATATCATTTAGAACAAGTACAGTTCAACATCAAATAATAGCACAACAGTTCAAGCACATTAGATAACCAAGTAAGCTCAATTAACATATAAATATCCAGTTAAACACTTACACACATGCATACAGTTATTGAATATCCCTAGGCAAACTCCCCTTACCTTTGAAGACAAGTAAAGAATCCTCGTCTTGATACTCACATTAGCTCCAAGAGTGTAACTATCTACTCCATCAAGCAAGCATAGCCGTGTCAAACGTCTCAAAGAGGGAATCCAACAACGCGCAACAACCAAAAATCAAGAAATCAATTACACATGACCAAACACACATTCTAACTTTATCTAAACACTTAATCTAATTACCAAACAAGGTTATTTTTAAAGAAAATCATGTTTGAAGCTCACGCTTCCTAATACCCTTTTAGGAAACTTTGTTTTGATTAAAAGATCTTGAAAAAGAGCTTTGGGAAACATCCATTAAGAGTCCTAATTACACTGAATCATAATTAATTTCACAAAAACATACCCAAATTCAAATAAAATCAAATTGGGGGTTTAGGGCTCTTTATTAAAATTTAGGGAAAACTCAGAATAATGAAATTGGTTTAGGGAAACACAAACTCGCAGTCCGAATCTCATAAAACAACTTTAAATTTCAAGATTAAAATCTGAAATCAGAGGGTTAGGGTTTCAAAATCAATTTGGGGGTTTTGAATCTAGAAGAGATGAGAGAGTTTTGACTCACCCAAGGAAGAAGATATCTTGAAGGTGGTGCTGTGGTGGCGGCGGACGGCGGACGGTGTTGACAGCGGCGGCTGATGGCGGCGTAGTGTTCCTAAGTCATCCATGAACAAAATGAAACTAAAACTCATGGAAGAAGAGAAATGAGGTTCAAACAACACAACTTTGGTGGAAGACCACCATATATGGCGGTCGGACTGCTCACCTGCGATGCGAGACGGCGACTTGCGGGGGAGCTCGAACCAGACGCAGCAGGCTCGATCGGAACGCGAACCAGGCGTGGTGTCGCGCCTTCGGAGCTCCGCGGGAGGGGGTCGCGCGGCTGCTTCAAGGAAGGAAAGAAGGTTAGTTTGGGGGGGAAGGAAGAAGATGGTGTGAGGAGGAAGAAGAAGGAAGAAAAAGAAAAGAGAAGAAAGGAAGAAAGAAAGAAGAAAAGAGAAAGAAAAAGAGAAAGAAAAGAGAAACAGAGAGAGAACGTCGAGAATGAGAGAGAGAAAAGTGAGGAAGCTTAGTTTTTAAGCTAATTATTTAGTGATAGGTACAAAATGAGTGATAAATATTAGGCCTAAAATAAACATGTTTTTACTTTTTAGAATCTAAAAATAAAGATTGATAAGGATATGTTTTCGAAATTCAAGTTAGAGTAAAGATTAATAGTTGAACTGATCTACTAAGAAAATACTCCGTCCAAAATTTAATCTCCGATAAATGTCAAACCAACATATTTTTAACTCTAAAATTAAATAGGATAAGAATATGAAAATGTTTTTCTCTCATTTACATTATTTAAAATATTTTTCTGTACTGGTATAATAGTGACAATAACATAAATTATTGTCTAGTAAACGTGCATTCACTGAAATGAGTCAGTGCTAACACACTTAATAAAATAATTTGAAGAGAGTAATTTAATTACTCAAACTAAACCACCTAACATAATAAACATAATCATCCAAATAAAATAATTAATCCTAGGTGTAAAAACTTGGGTGTTACATCAAGAACTGGTCTTCCTTGCTCTTGTTAGGGAGTTTTGGAGAACTGCTAAAATCACTAAGGATGACACCACCTCCATGATCACTGGAGATGTGGGTGATGACCATGTCTTCATCACTCATGAATCACTTGCTGAAGTGACTGGATGTCCACGTGAAGGTGCTGGGTATTACAAGGAATGGCTGAAGTCTGTTGGAGAAGCCAAAGTGAACTTGGTGCTGTATGGAGTTCCAAAACCTAGGATTTCAGATGCCAAGTATCTGACTCCTAAGGCAAGATTTCTTCATATTCTTATAATTAACTGTGTAATGCCTAGGACTGGATCTAGGAATCATGTGAGCAAGATAGAAAAATTTTCTATCTACCACCTGATTCTTTAGATCAAAGTAGACATTACTGATTTAATTTTTAGACATATGGAGAAAGCTGTAAAGGGGAAGGATAAGGACTATCCTTTTGGCATGATCATGACAAGGATATTCAGGGCTAACATGATGAAGGACTTGAGGAAAGCCTGTCATGCTGATCTCTGAACAGAGATCACTACAAAGACTCTGTCTTTGATGAAGATTACTCTGACCCCCACCACTGAGCCAATTGCTAAAGCCTAATCATCAGCACCTGCTACACCTGCTCAAGTGGAAGAACCTCTTACTATTCCTTCTGTCAAGGCTGAACTTTTTGTGGAGCCTATTGAAGAAGAAAGGCCTCAATTACAGAGGAAGAAAAGGAAAGTTGCCGAATCATCTGGTCAAGCATCTGAAGCTTCTGACTCTCAGAATGTTTCTAGTTTTCCCACTCAGGTCGTTGAACCTGTCGTTGAACCTTTCTTTGAACTCGCTAAGGTTGCGTAAAACCGCTGATATCTGCCTCTGTACAAAATGCACCTAATGTTACCAAGGTTTTCAAAAGGAAGAGAGCTATGCAAGTTGAAGGGGAGTCTCAACTTGAGGAGACTGTGATCCCTAAAAAGAAAAGAACTACTATGACTAAGAGGAAACTGGTTCTACTTCCAACTCCATCGTCTTCACCCTCACCAACAAGACAACCAACACCCACACAACTTCTACTCCACAACCTTCAACACAAAGAATACCACCACCACCACCACTACCACAGAAAACACCATCACCAACACCACAACCACAATAGAAATCTCCTACTCCTCCACATGCTTCACCAAAAATCCCAACTCCACCACACACATCACCTATCCCTCAACCTTCTATTTCTGAACAACAAAATGCTAACCCTCACACTTCTGAACCTAACCCTACTGCTTCAGAAGCACAACTGTCTGAAATAGAACCTCACATATCCAAGTCTTCCACACCACAATCATCTCACCATACTAACACTCTTCATACTGAGGATGTCAATGACTTTGCATACTTTGACA
Source organism: Sophora flavescens (assembly GCA_030762895.1). Taxonomy (NCBI): domain Eukaryota; kingdom Viridiplantae; phylum Streptophyta; class Magnoliopsida; order Fabales; family Fabaceae; genus Sophora; species Sophora flavescens. The sequence goes on from CM061068.1 coordinate 128,006,220, forward strand.
ATCCCACTCCTCCTCCACCCTCACCTAAACCACAAACCCCTGGCCACATCAGAAACCAGAGCAAAGTCCCTACGAGAATAGTCTTTCTAGACTTATTCTCAGAAACCAGACACAACCCTCTCCCTATGGACACTCTATCTCCTTATCACCCTTCTCCCAGAACCACTCCCTTCTCTGTCACAGATGAATCCTGCTCCAATTTTTTGAATGGAAAAGACTTGGATGTCATTGCCTCTCTAAAAGCCGAAAGGAAGCTTATAAAGCTGACCGGAAAATAGAAGCATGCAGGAAGGTGGATGCCCAATCCACATATCTTCATGAAGCCTTCAACAGAGATCAGGGTGATGCCTGAATCTATGGTTCTGCAAGGAAAGCAGAAGGTGATCAACTTGCCACTTGATCAGAAATTCCCTCTTATCAAGCTGAATGATCACAAGTGCAAGTACAGAAAGAGGTTGTTCACCACTAAGACTCATCATGAATTCCTCAAGATCAGAGACATCTACTGGAGATGTCGATCCAGCTTTTGGCTGTCTGAAGAAGAGAAGAAAACCATTCCAACCAGAGGTAGCCAAGTTAGACACCCCGTTGTGCCCCTTTGTGACATTAAATTAAAACCTTATTAATTGATTATTTAATCGCGCTCTTAAGTTAAACGTGTATTCTGAAACACGTAAAAATTAAAAGCTTAAGTTATTAAACATATAACTTCAACATCACACCATAGTTATATTGAAAATACATACATAAGTCTTTTACACATATTTCAAAACACTGTTTTAAGGAATCCTCTCGGTAGGATCCCTCACAGGCATATATTTAAACAAACTATTATAATCAGTGGAAAATATAACATCTTATAAGAGTCACTGGCCCTAGAGACTAAACTACATTGCTGGAATCCACGGCTCATCCTCCCGTATCTGGTTCATACGGAGTTCCATCTAACTCCTCGACAACTGGTTCCTCCATTGGGTCTTATCACGTAATAAAGTAGACATACACAAAAATACAGAAATATGGAGATAAGAAACAGTTCTATCATCATAAGCGAAAAAGATTCATAGCATATAATACAATAATAGTCACAAACATGCATCACTCACAATTTACAATCATCCAGACTTTATAACATCATCCCCTACCCTCCAACTCATGCAACTAAACCTTCAAGCTGACGTGGCCACTACTAATCCTGTCACACATCCCTCGTTAGGAATGTCAGTCAGTCGTCCAAGTGACGCGTTCCCAACGCCGGTGCACATTCTGATCCATGGTGAGAATGCTCATGCAAACAATGACATTATAGCTGCACAGTACCGTCATGCACACCCTAGTTCTCTCTCTCATCTCTATCAAGGGTGCTCATGCATAGCAATGACACTATAGTTGGACAACTTAAATTCTAAGGTGGAACGGTCTAACGAGAACTATTGACCTCGTATATTCCAAATATACGGTTGTGAACAACAACGTAAACACATGAATATCACTAACCCATATTAATAACATCCTAGTGCCTTAACCTTCCATCAAAGCCTTAACACATATTCTATGTCACCCTTCCTCTTTAAAATAACTCATTTAGGTTAGGCACCTCTAAGTCACCATTATCCTCACTCCCAAACAACTATCTCCCAAACAATATATATCTTTGCTTAAAATCTGCTAAGCACAATATTAAAATTAGGCAGATCATGCATAACACAATATCAACAACATATTCCAATATCACCAAAATAACACTATCAAGAATATTCAAACACCAAAAAAAAATACATTACATGCAGTGGAATACCTCAACCAGCATATCACAATAAATTCGATAACATAAAATCAAACATCATCAAATACTTAAAATCAACCTAATGTCGATAAACCTACAATCCCCGAATCCATTGGTTTTACAGAAAAGGTTTCCAATGTGATTTTGGTCTTGTCATTTACTCAACTACTAGTAGGGTTTAGGTCACCCTACACAATTATTATAGAATATACTACTTATCGATTCCGACGATAGGATGATTCTTTCCCCCACTTGAGCTTATCTCCTTAAACACGAACTTTAAGATCCTCGTCACGACACTACGGTTATTAAATCAACCTTCAACCAATCATAAGAATGAATTAATCAAACACAATTCATCCTTAACCACAAAAGGCTAGGTTCGGCTATGACAACCCAAAATAAGGCTTTGGATTTCAAAACTTCACAAACTCTTAGATCAATGATCCTTAAGCATTTATAATGATAAAACCAATGATCATAACTAAAAGAATTGAAACAAAATCCTCTAACACTAAAGGTTAGGGTTTCGGTGCATATTAGGAAAATAGGGTAGGAAATTTAGTTGGATTCAAACTCTTGGATTTAGATCATATAGGTACTAGAGAGCTCAAATCAAGCATTAGATTTCAAAAATGAAAACAAAATCGTCAAACCCTCCTTTGGGTGAGATTCGTCCAGTTAAAGAAAATAGGGAAGGAAAATGTTTTTGATTACATGCTCTTGGATAATGGAAGTAGAAGACATAAAAAGATCATAGCAATTGGTTTCATATTAAAAAGGTTTTTCTATGAATTTTCAAAGTTTTAGATCTAGAAATGGAAAAATATGATTCATGGAATAAACATGAGAAATACATGAATATGAAAGCTTAGATGATCAAGGAGATTAGCTTTTACCTCTTCAAGATTGAAGAAATGAAGAAAATGATCAACCTTCACTAAGTTGAAAACTGGACAGCTTGAAGGTGTGATCATATTGTGAGTGTATCTCACAATATACTCATCCAAAAATCACGAACTTTGACTTGTTAGAAATATAAGAAGAAAAGGAACAACCTTGGTGTTGAAGGTTTCATTTTTTTCGGATCATAACAGGGGTGAAAAGGGCCTTCTTTCTGATGTTTCGTGGGTTGCTGAGAATTCTGGGCAGTTTCGGTATTTTGAGCATTTCTCCCAATCCACTTATCCGTTTTTGATGATATTTAGCTTGTTGGAAATAATAGAGAAATAGGAACAACTTTTATGTTGAGAGGTTTTCTAGTTTCATAAAGGAAGAGCTCATATTTTTGGTTGGGATTCGGTGTTCTTATGAGTTTTGTAACTTAGTTGGTGAGGAGGATGAAGAGAATGAAGGTGTGAGTGAAGGGGCTGAGGTTTTGTGGTATATATAGGATATATTTTAGGCCTTGTTTGGTTTATTAGATGTTGTATTAATAGCTTTTGTGATTATTTAATTAATATAAACTTAACCATAGTTAATAATTAACTTAACTAAGGTTATAATTAACTTAACTAAGGTTATTTTGGCTAACCATGGTTAATAATTTGTTGCTCACATTTGATGGAGGTGTGGTTGATTTTAGACCACACATAGTGACTCACCAATGAGTCATCGATCCTATCCGTTAGCAGTTCCCGGAAATTTCGTACGCAGCTCCGTCGTTTACCCGATTTCGGTTTTTGAGAGGAAAATAGTGAAACGAAAGCAAAATGAAATAGGTATGGTTTATTGGCGGTGGATTCACGAAATTGAAGAGATGTGGGAGGGTTACAACCATGTAAAAGGAGTGGTTAAGAGTGCGTAGATGTGTCTTGTTAATACCCGCGAAAGCTTGGGGGTATTTTGGTCTTTTTACCTAAGAGTCATGATTACTAGTATTTAATGCTCATAAATGCTTGGTGACACATCCTCCATGACTCATCATGTATGAATCATTGTCCTGATCTCCTGACTGGTCTCTGCAGTTCCGTTTTCGACTCCGTCGGTTTCCCGATTAGGGTTTTACGCTTGCATAAAAGCGTAATATTTCGTTTTCGGTTGAAAATTTTCAAAACAACCAAACTCGTTAGAAATATGATTTAAATATAAACCATTTGGTTCATGACTCAAAATTAGGTTTTCTGATCATTAAAATCTTACTGTCAGTGAAAACACCGACTTTTTTCCGTCCGAACTTTTTCCAAAATCCGTCCGAATAAACATAATATTTTATTTCTGATCAGAAATTTGGAAAGTAGACTTCCACACGGACAAAATATAAAAAAATCTACAAATTTCAGTTTTTGGCCAAATTAGGGTTTTCTGTCAGTATAAAATTATATCGTCAGTTAAAAAAACGCAGACCGGTTTCCGTCTGAGTTTTAAACCCAAATTTCACCATAACCTTCTACCATAAGATTAAAATAAAATATAATTAATTATATTTTAACCGGTTAAACAACATAATTAAAAATCCGGCTGTTACACCAAGCTTTTGCTATTTATCCCTTTTCACCTTCTATTTATACTTTACCTCATTTCTTTATAGTCTTCCCCATCTTTATCTTAAATTTTCCTCCAATTATCCCAATCACTCCCATAAATCTCATTAGGAGATCTTATGAATTTCTTCTTTCTGTTATTGACTCCCTTCTTCACCATGAAAGAATTCATGGATTTCTTGAAGAATTTTGTCCTAATAATGACTTCGTCTTTGCTCTTTCAATAAATGTGTTTTTAGATCCTCAGTCTGAGGACAATATTCAAGTTGAAGAGTTACCTCCTACCCCTCCTTCTAGTCCACCTCCCCCATCTACATCTACAACTGCTCTGGTTACAACATACTCATCTTCTCCAGTGGTTGCTTATGATCCTGCTACCCATCAGAGACTTGATGAAATGGCTTCAAGTCTGCATACTGTCATCCAAAGACAGGATGCTGCCTTTAAACAACAAGCACCTTTTCAAGCTCAGATGTTGGCTCAGCAAGCTGCAATGCAAAGAATGGTGGAAGCTTTCTTTAAAAGCAAAGGGGGTCCTAGTTCTTAGGTCTTAGGACTTAGATTTTCTTTTATTTTGAGTCATGCAATGTACAAGTCAATGATGTCCATATCACTTGTAATCTTTTTGACTCTTAATGAAATGAGATGAAGTTTTTGACATTTATTTTGGCTCTTTGTTATATATTTATTTTATATTGTTTTTGATTGATGTCAAAAGGGGGAGGAAGTAAGAATAACAAAAATGAAATAAGAATAAAATAAAAATTACACCTTAATCATGAAATTAATGATCAGTGACTATCTTTTTGAAAAATGACTATATATCTGAAAAATATGTCTTCTGCTTTGATATAATCTGAGTTGCTTTCTTAAATACTCTGTTTGGATCTATACTAGATCTGATACCTTGTTTTTGCTCTGATACTTGTTTTTATCTGATGCATAAACTAAGGGGGAACATAACATACTCTGGTTAATTATATATGTTTGAAAATTTCTATTATTACTTTTTGATGTTCAATAAAATTAGAAAAGTTATTTGTCATCATCAAAAGGGGGAAAATGTTGAGACCTCATAAGTCTGAGACACATTCGATGTGTTGATTCTCTAAGTTTTGATGATTTCAAATAGATTAACTATGGTAATATTGAACCATATGAAATTACTGACATGTTTGATAAGTGTGCAGGAAAATAGACTTAAGGTCACTCATCTATTTTATGACCCGTCTACATTTTGGTAGAACGCAGTTTTTAGACTCGTCTAAAATTCAGTCAACATAGACAAAGATCAAGTCAATGCTCAGTCAAGATTCTGATATACTTGATGACGTGGTAAGAAGCATATGTCTGAAGAAGACTCAGAGGATCGCTCGTCTATAAAATGACTTCATCACTCATCTGAGTTTTTGGCTCATTTTCACCCGTCTAAATCTGGACTCCACAAACACTCATCTAAAATTCTAACACTGCTACATTTTTTAAAATGTCAGAATGTCAGAAAGGAAGTCCAAGACAACCTTATTCAAAATAGATGCCTTCCTTAAGGGTCTCGAAGACCTCTGGACAATAGCACCAAGGAGAATGAAGAACGTTTGTTTCAAGGATTTAAGGAATAAACACAAAAGCTCTGTACCACAGCAGTAACCTTTTAGCTGTTTTAGTACAAAGTAAAAGTGCTTTCCATAAAGTGAACTGTGTGTTGCACTGGAAGAGGAAAGCTCTCTGCTGCAAGTACAAGAAGCCTGCTGCTGCAACTCTAAAACAACAAATGCTCAGAACAAAGTGTACTCTTGGACTACCTTATCAAAGCTCAACATTCCTAAGCATTTAATGCTTACACAGAACGACTCTTTGGAATTAATGGCGTCCCAGAAGCTTAAATCAAAGAACACACTTTCTGAAGCTGTGCCTAACGGATCAAATTGATTGAAGTCTTTATATAGACCAAACCATGAAGATGAAGGCAAGAAGTTGAATATAATTAAGAACACTGCGCAAGAAACATTTACTCACCTCATTAACTTCTTCATTCTTTCATTGAATACTTATTCAATCATTTGATATTAATTCGCTGTCTTTCACGCTTCATATTTATTTCACTCTCTGAGTGTTATACGAAAGATTTGCAAGTTGTATTAAATACACAAAACCTTTATCCTTTACTGTGTTGAGACTGAAGAGGCTAGGTGAGAAAATAATAATTGTATAAGTATTAAGCTTGGAGAGGCTAGGTGTGAAAAGAATACTTGTATTGTAATCTGATTAGTTATAGTGGAAACTTGATGCTGCCAAGAAACTGGACGTAGCTTTGTGGATTTTGGGGTGAACCAGAATAAAACTCTTGAGTGATATTACTCTACCCTTATCTATTTAATTTGCTTAAGTATTATTTGTGTAAGCTTTTAACTTGGGGAGTTACTATTGTGAATATCAATCTCTATTTTACTTTTCTCTGTATGCTTGTGTGTTCCTTCTTTAAATTAGACGCGTCACTCGTCTAATTTTCTGTTGTCTTATTTTTGCTTGTTGTGCCTGGGAAAATAATTTTCAAAGTTTCCTAAAAAGTTGGTAACACAATTCAACCCCCCTTATTATGTTAACTTTGGTTATTTCAGTTGGTATCAGAGCTCAGCCTCTGGGTTGAGCACTTAACAATGTAGAGGAGAAGATCTTGGAAATGGCAAGATAAACCAGTACAAGCAAGAACCATGCTGGTGAAGGATCCTCAATGTCGAGACCTCCATACTTCAATGGAGAGGACTACATCTATTGGAAAGAAAAGATGAAGTGGTTTTTAATCTACTAACTCTGATCTTTGGGATATCATTGAAGAAGGTCCCTATGTTCCTAAAGATGACAAAGGAGCAGAAGTTCCTAAAGCAAACATGACCACTGATCAAGGAACAAAATGGCAGTTAAATGCCAAAGCTAGATATGCAATCATGTGTGCTTTAAGCAAAGAAGACATTGAAAAAGTCTGTGCTTGTGAATCTGCAAAAAAGATGTGGGATTCACTAGCTATTGCTCATGAAGGAACCATAAAGGTCAAGGAGACAAAAGTCAGCATGTTGGTCAGAAAGTATGAGTTGTTCAAAATGGAAGAAGGAGAGACTATTGGTCAAATGTATGGAAGATTTCAAACCATAACCAATGGATTGAAATCTCCGGGAAAAGTTTTCAAGATTGAGGAACACATTCAAAAGATTCTCAGAATTCTTCCAAAACAATGGAGACCTCTTGTAACTGCTGTGTCCCAAGCCAAGGATTTAACAACAATGAAGCTAGATGAGCTTCTTGGTACTCTTTAGATCCATGAAAAAGAGCTAATTGAAGAAAACAATGGAAAGAAAAACAAATCCATTGCCCTCAAGGCTGACAAGAAGTCATCTAAAGGAGCCGTCTCATAAGCTCTGAAAGTAAATGAATCTTCCGAGGAATCTGAGGAATCAAATGAGGATGACTCTGATGTTGAAGACTATGAACTTTCTCTCTTTTCCAGAAAGATGAAGAAGCTCTGGAAGAAAAGAAACTTCATAAAGGACAAACCTTTCAGGCGCTTCAACAAAGGAAAATACAACAAAGATGGCGGATCTAATGACAGAAATGTCATTGTGTGCTATGAATGCAAAAAGCCTGGTCACATCAAGGCAGAATGCCCTCAACTCAAGAAGCAACCTCCCAAGAAGTTCTTCAAAAAAGAGAAGGGAATGATGGCCACTTGGGAAGATCTTGATGAAAGTTCTCCTGAAAGTGAAGGAGCTTGAAGCAAATCTCTATCTTATGGCAAATACTGATTCAGAATCAGAAACTGAGGTACATTATGAACTTGAGAAATTGAGTGATGCCTATGATGAACAATTGGAAGAATCCAACTATATATCTAAATCTTGCAAATCCTTCAAGAGACAGTATGTTATACTCTCAAATGAGTATACACAGAAATCTCAAGAGTGTGAGAAGTTAGCTGAAGAGAACAGTAGGCTTAAGACTGAAAAGTCTAAAGCTTAGATTGTTAGACTCAATGACTTAGAGATTTTGATATATGACAAATACAGCTTAATGTGTATGCTAGTGTTTTAGTATCAAATAGCAAAGACAGGTATCAAGCAGTGATCAACAAATTCAGTGAGCAATCAAAGGAGCTCGTTTACTAATTGGAGCTCGTCCAACTACTTTGTGTTTTAGTACTCCCGTTCGCTGACGTGGCATATGGAGTTCGTCTACTAATTGGAGCTCGTCCAATTAATTTGCGTTTTACTACTCCCGTCCGCTGATGTGGCATATGGAGCTCGTCTACTAAATGGAGCTCATCCAATTACTTTGTGTTTTAGTACTCCCGTCTGCTGACGTGGCATATGGAGCTCGTCTACTAGCCCATCCGAATGTAAAATCTCAATGGCTAGATGGACGTGGTTATTTTCAAGATGGACGCGAATTCTATAAGAACTATCAGAATCTTATTTCAAGAACGAGAATCAAGAAAACAGATTCTGTTAAATCAGATCCAAATATGTTTTGATTGATCCCAACGACTTTAACTTGTTTTCTATATAAAGAGGGATCAAAGGAACACTTTTTACATATACATCAGAATATCATAACATATCATAGTTTTACGAAATCATTTTGAGAAATCAATTGTGAAAGTCATTCATCATCTTCCTTGAGCTTATTGTGAAAAGAGTGCTTCAATACTCATAAGTGCTTCAATTTGTTTATCTGACTATTGAGAGTTAGGAATAAACTTTTGTTGTACATTTCGATTGTAAAGAGAGAGGGAGTCTCTCTGAGTGATTAGGGTGAGGTATCCCTAAGGTTGAACATTGAGGCTCTTCACAAGAGTGTGGTATCTCGAGGTGAAGGAGTTCTCTAAGGTGTAAAGGTTTTTCAAACTACCTGACAAAGATTGTGTGTTAGTGTGTGAAATCCCATAAGTCAATTTTGTGATAGTGGATTTTGTGTATCTTTTTCTAAGGATACATGCATAGTCAATGACAGTAGTGGACCTGCAAAGGAATTTTACGTCAGTGAAAACAGTACCGATAAACTTGGATAAGTTTTTGGAGTTTTGTTTTGTTATTTGTGTTTCACAGAATGAAAATTGTGTTGAAAGGAAATTTAGGAAAGAAGTAAGGACCTAGATTGTCGAGATGTCGGGCTAGTGTTCCTATGAGTAAGTACGTGGACTACATGTCCTGTGTGTCATGGGTTAGAGTCCTAGTTGACACATTTGACACTAGTGGAAAATATACATTAGACGGTAAAGGTTTACGTCAGTTAACCAAAAACTAGACGTTAAAAAGGGGGCGGTGGCAGTTTTGTAAATATCAGACTTCATTAATTCACTGTTAACGTCAGTTGTTTTAAGGACTGACGTTAAAAGTGAGGCGGTGGCAGTTTTGTAAATATTAAATCACTATTTGCATCAGTTGTTTAATGAACTGACGTTAAAAGTGTTTTGCAAGAAATTATTAAAACTTTTAACGTCAGTTGTTTATAAACCTGACGTTATAAGTGTGATTTTTACTTCAGTTAAATAAATAACTGACGTAAATAATCAACTCATTCCTATCTTTCTTTCGTTGTCATCTCCCTGTTGTCACTCTTAACGCAGATCATCACTCCATATAGTGCAGTTTATTTCTAATCTTTTTTTTTTAAAAGTTTATTTTTAATCTTAATTAATTAGCTTGAATTAGTAAATTAACAAATTCTTGTGCAAATTAAAATAAATAAACACTTAACATAAAACAAGTTATATATGTATAATCAAATCGTATTTCATTGAAGCGATTCATAAGTTACCATTACATGTTTAAAAGATAAAAAATTTCCGCAAGATATATAGCACTGAAATATAAAAAAGTTTCTGCTTCAACATCATTTTCTTCTCAGTCCTGTCCTCAGAATCTCCAACATTGAATGCATCCCCTCCCTCATTTGAAGTCGATGCTCCATCTGAATCCACGATCACTTTGGAGCCGTGGTAGAGTGAAGGGTGCATTCGATCTGTTTCAAAGCAATATTCTTGGAACAGCCACTTGGTTCAAAAGTCGAGGTTTTGGAACCTGTAGTCGCCGATTCTCCAGAAGGATGATGGTGTGTGCAATTCACATAATGCGATTTACACACCCTTATCACCCATGTAATGCGATTTACACAACCTCAGAAGTTGTTTGACCATTAAGACAGAGACCTTTAAGTCTAGGTATAGGAAGAAAGAGTGATGAAGTTAATCTCCATGGCAGAGCCATATTGTGAAGCAGAAAAATTAAAGGAAGGAAGGAAGCTATTTATAGGAGTAGGGGATGAAGTTACTAGGCGTCGTAAGTTGCTAAAAAATTAAATTGATCATTAAGAGCATTAGGTTCCAAGGCGCATTGGGAGTTGGTCTGGCAGTCATATATTATAAACGTGCAGAAAAGAAAATGCCCGAAGGAATAGGAAGATACACTTTTAACGTCAGTTGTTGAATAAAACTGACGTTAAAAGTGTTTTTAAAATAAAAAATATTTATTTTTAACGTCAATTGTTTATACAACTGACATTAAAAGTGTGATTTTTACTTCAGTTAAATAAACAGCTGACGTAAATAATCCTATATCCCTATCTGAAATGCCCTGTTGTCACACAGGTCTGTTAACGTCAGTTGTTGAATAAAACTGAAGTTAAAAGTGTTTTTAAAATAAAAAATATTTATTTTTAACGTCTGTTGTTTATACAATTGACGTTAAAAGTGTGATTTTTACTTCAGTTAAATAAATAGCTGACGTAAATAATCCTATATCCCTAGCTATCTGAAATGCCCTGTTGTCACTCAATTAACACAGGTCTCAGAGCCATTTTGTGAAGGAATAGAAATATAGAGGAAAAGAAGAGGCAGTATTACAGACTGTTACAGAAGAATGTTACTTTAACACTTTTAACGTCAGTTGTATTCAACAACGGACGTTAAAAGTGTTTTTTTTTAAAAATATTAATATTTAACGTCAGTTTGTTAATAAAACTGACGTTAAAAAATTAATTGTAACGTCAGTTGTTTAATACAACTGACGTTAAATGTTGTTTTATATAACATTTACACCCGCGCGCCTTCTGCACTTCGCTCTGTACGTACGTCTCTTTTCTCTTTTCATCACGCTCAACCCTAAATCACTCTCAACCCTCACTCTCACTCTCACCCAGCACAAAACCCTAATCGCGAGCTCATCTCCACCGCAACCACCGCGAGGGCTTTCTTCGCCACCACCGTGAGGTACACTATTAACCCTAACTCTGTCTTTCCATTCATTCTTTGCAATAACTTGACGTACATCTCTCTTTCCCCTTCTCGCACACTAACTCTCCTTGTCCCTCTGCTCTCAGTAACTACATCGAACATTGGCCACCACTCGAGCTCCCATCCCCACCACCACGCGAGCACCTATTTCTGGTGAGTATTTAGGGCACATTTTTGTATTTTTGGTTTTGAGTGTATGTTGAAACTGTAGTCTCAGTAGTTGAAACTTGAAACCGTGAGTTTGAGTTGTTTGGAATGTACGTCTTTGTTTTTGGTTTTGAGTGCATGTTGCTCTGCTGGTTGATGCATCATCGCTGCGTGATGCTAATCACGGCAAGGCCGTGATCGATTTCGCTGTGATGGCATGGTTTGTTGGGATTGACACGTTACGGCCGTGATGGACATCACTGCCAGGCCATGACCAGTGCTTGGCAATTAATCTTTAAAAACTATAGTTTTCAATCTCCCGTATTGTCCTTATATTGGATATATATATGTTTTGTATATCTACAGGACCTATCTAGTTATGGATCCTAGTTGGATGGTTTGTAAGCGTACTAGTACTGAGTAATTGAAGGGGGTGGGAGAATTTATTGAATTTGCTCAAAGGAATGTTCCTAATAGTAATGGAATGTTCTGTTGTCCTTGTGTCAAGTGTTTGAAAACGAGGAAATGTACGGTGAAGGATATACGTACTCATTTGATTTGTGAAGGGATTTGCTTGAGTTATACAAGATGGATATGGCATGGTGATATGTTGTTGAGTAGTAATACGGCGAGTGTCTCCCAAAGTGAGGACGTTGACGTAGATATGGAGGATGATCGAGTAGAGGACATGATCCGTGATATTGGACAAGAATCTTTTCATCGAGCGCATGTGTATGATAGGTTGTGCGGTGATGCGGATAAGCCTTTATATCCAGGGTGTACTACTCATACACGGTTGTCGGCGGTGCTAAAATTGGTTTGTGTGAAGGCGAGAAATGGTTGGAGCGATAAAAGCTTCACGGAATTGCTTTAAGTGTTGAAAGACTTGCTTCCGGAGGACAACACATTGCCTGACCGTAACTATGAGGCCAAGAAGGTATTGTGTCCTATGGGTATGGAGTATAAGAAGATACACGCATGCCCCAATGATTGCATATTGTACACCGGTGTTCATGAAGACAAACACGATTGCCCCAAATGGCTAGCACGTGGGCCTAACTTCAACGTCATATGTTGGAGCGGATACGACATAAATAACTTTTCCTTTTATACAAAGGAACAAGATAACAAGAGTACCATGCAAAATAGTGGGGTTATGACCGTGGCCGAAGCAATGCACTTCTCTAGTGCAAAGGACACAAAACCCGTTACAGCACCGACACCTTACATTTGGATATATTGAAGATATTTGGGTGCTCGATTACACTAAGCTTACGGTGCCGGTATTTAAATGTAAGTGGGTTGATAGTAATGGTGGTGTACAAACCGACGAATTGGGGTTCACATTGGTAGACCTCAACAAGTTAGGTCATATAAATGAGCCTTTCAAAATGGCTTCCCAAGCAAAACAAGTGTTCTACATCACTGATCCTTCTAACAAAAGGTTGTCCGTGGTTCTCCAAGGAAAAAGCATGTATAATGGTAGTGATGAAAATGAAGATTCAAATCTTGATATTCATGAGACTCCTTCTTTTTCAACAAACATGCCTACTATAATCGAGGAGACACAGGTGGACGATGTACATGCCACTCGTGATGATCATCACAAAGGGATATTGATATAGGTAGTTTAAACTTAGTATACATTTATAACCTATGTTAATAAATATATATTGTTTTGAACAGGCATACATATGGATCATTGTTCCATTTTTCCTTTGCAATTCTGTAATGTGTGTGATATTTCGTATTACCTTGGGATATTTCTTGAATGCAGGGATGGCTTAGGGGAGTGATATTTTAAAACTGAATTTTAAAAAAAAATACTATTAACGTCAGTTGTATCATACAACTGACGTTAAAAGTATTTTATAAAAATATACAGTACACTATTAACGTCAGTTGTTTATTATAACTGACGTTAAAATTAAAACCTTTAACGTCAGTTCTTGATAACAATTGACGTTAGTTTTAACAAAATTTACGTCGGTTTTGTTAAAGAACTGACGTTAATTTTGACAAAATCAACGTCAGTTGTGTTAAAGAACCGACGTTAATAGTGTTATATTTAACGTCAGTTCTCAACTGACGTTAAAAGTTAAACTTTTAACGTCAGCTGTATTTACGTCAGTCAGTATTCTGACGTAAAAAATCAATTTTAACTGACGTAAAAAGCACTTATTGCACCAGTGTGAATCTATGTCCTGTGTGTCGTGGGTTAGAGTCCCAGCTGGCACATTTTACTTTGTGTCCTGTGTGTTGCGGGTTAAAGTCCCAGTTATCACATTTGACCGCGTGTCCTGTAATAAGAGGATTTGGCTTTATGCCTTTAAGAGTTTTCGTGATTGAATTTGTCGACCATGTGTCCTGTAATAAGAAGATTTGACTTTATGACTTTAAGTCGTGTGCTTTGAGCCTCGACAAAGAAAGAATGAACAAAAATAAAAGTGGCAAAAATAAATGTTTTACATGCATGAATTGGTAGACGTGCCTTTAGTGGATTGGAAAGTGGGTCCAGGAAAGACTGTGCTACGCTAAGACCATTTCTGGAGCTCGAATATTTGAGATATCATTGGAGTTCATGTGAATTACGTTACGATGATGGTTGGTGCTCGCGTCCTACCGAGTTACGTTACTTAAATAGGTGGAATTCAGAACCTTGACGAACAAAACAATTGATGTTATTAAATGGAAGTTGGGATCTCCGGAGATTAGGAAATAAATAGGTGGATGTTGAAGTGTCATACATTTTTATAAATTGCGATGACTGTAGGGTATGAATCCCATTGTTTAAAGCATTATGTTATTCTGAGAAGTCATATGCTGTATAGCTATGTATATGTTGTTGTTTGCGTGTCACGCATGTGGTTATCATGATAAAACTCATATGTCGGTATCTCACTCTTGCATTTTTCCTATTAGGTTTCTACTGTGATATTTTTATATTCGAGTACAGATGAACCATATGGGGGATCTATACCATTCTGGTTTTCAGTCCCTGAGATTTGACCATGCCGATGACGGTGGTGCTTGGGTGATCAATTCGGGTGCTCGTAGTTCCACTTACACCGGACCAGTATTTACCACTGAGGGTACTGAATCAGGACCTACGTCACGTACGTATCGGATTTTGACTTTTGAGATACCTCTACCACCTCTCTGGTTACTTATCAGTTTTATTGCAGATCAGGAACTTATATATCCTGATAATTCCATAGTTCCGGGAGTAGAGGTATCCTCACCGGATACCCCGGTAGGTGGGGAGTACCATGGTGGTCTTCCCAATGGTGATTACTAGTATTGACCAGCTGTAGGACTTTTGGTATCTTTTTGAGGTAGCAGTACTATCGTTAGTCTGTATGTTTGATTACTGAGATCCATTCTTTTTGAGTTGTGATCCAGACTACCACTACGTTATAGTTATGTCTTTATTTTCTTTTGTTATGACTTTGGGAAATGACCTATTATTATAAAGGTCCTGATGTAAATGTTGATGGTTTTTATGTATATATGTGTGTGTGTGTGTGTGTGTGTGTGTGTGTGTGTGTGTGTCTATATTGATGTTTGTTTGTATGGAGAAAGAAAGAAAAAAAAATTCCTAAACATTTTCGAGTAAGGTTAAGTAAACTAGAAATAGTTATTTTCCGAAAGCAACATCGTTCATTTTTGTTTTATAGTTTCGATATTAGTTAGTCATGTAATGCCCAAGATGGGGTGTTACAATGTGTTCACCATGTAATGCCTGGGGGGGGGGGGGGGGGGGGGGTGTTACACCTCACTTCTAGATACTAAAAATTCTTGTCTTATAAACATTGGGGACTAATCTTTAACTCTTGCTTCGTTACTAGCATCCCTATGTCTTTAAATAGTGCATTTATAGCAATAACAATGACACTCATCTCACAATATCAACGTCAAATATCAATGCATTCAATCATGACATAACATCATCGTCATCAATACTATTCACAAATAAAACATACCAGCATATAGAAAGCATAGATATTCATGTAACACAACCAGACATCAATTAGGAATATAGCACATGATAGGGTCATGGGTTAACCCTTCATCTTATGCTACCCCAAAGCCTACATATTCATACTAATCCCTTCTCCCTATATCTGGTATGAAGTTTAACTACAATTATGCTTGAACGAATCTTATGTGCGGCTCCCTCGAACGACTCGACGAGTTCCCCAAGCCTTGGTCAAAATGTTAAAAAGGAAACCATTAATCCCCAATTCAAGAAGAATAAAGGAGATTAACAAAAAGGATGACAAGGAGCACGAATTCTACCTGGTTTAGAGATCCAAATACCAAACACAATGAACACATGTTAGCCGCGATGTTCCCCAATTGAAGAACGGTGGAGAACGGCGAACATAATGGTCCCTAGAGAGAGTTATTAGAGAAAAGTGTATCTCAAAAAGAAAGGGAATGAGGTAATTTCTGAGTGTTGGAGTCGTGTAAACTAGGGCTTAGGGTGTGATTTAGAGGTTTAAAACAAATTAGGGTGCAACTTGACTAAAACAGAAGCCCCAAAACAAAATGCTATCAGGGTCGTCTGGCCGGGCTCAGAAAACTTAGGCCAGGCGAAGTCTGCAGAAATTCAGAACGTGATTTTTTTGCTCTTTGAGTTGGGCAAATCCCAATGGACCAGAATTCACTATTAAGACCCTCCCAAAGGTCAAATTACCTCTAACATACACATATGCATAAAGATCAAACATATCAAACATATAACAACATATATATGCCAAAACTAACATATATAAACATAAGGATGAATTTTGGGGTGTTACACTTACCAAAACCTTTTATTTTATCTAGGCACGGGAATTGAAACCATTAATTGTTCGTATAGTTAACTAAGTCAATAAATAATTATTCATTAAGATATCTTGGAATATCATTGATTAGTTAGCTAATTGGGCTATAAATTATTCCTAAATTAAAATTTTTATTATCATAAATCACAATTATATAATGGTCTCTTATATAATTCAATATCATCAATCTTTATCTATTATTGTTTAAGAAACTATATTTACATCATACTTTCCCATGTGAAAAGGTAACAAATTCAATTTCTCATTAAAAATAGAAGAGGCATATATATATATATATATATATATATATATATATATATATATATATATATATAAGGAGGAACGAGAAAATCGTATTAAGTAGGTACATATTTATAAACTAAATAAAGGTGAAAATAAATGTTTTTTTAAAGTAAGATTTTATTCTATTTTCATTGTTTTAAAAATAAAACAGTTTCATTTAAATAAAAATTTTAATTTGGATACTAAATGTGGGAAGCCTTTTCTTTTTTTATAAAAATTGATATGCTTAGGCATTATTGTAAGAAAAGGAATCCCAACTAGGTTGGCACCATAGACCTTACCAATCATCTGCAACATACCAAAAAATCAATAAATGGAAAAAAGAATACAAAGCCAAGGGGGACTATAGCCAAAACCCTTGAGAGAAAGAATTATTTGAACCTAAAACTGGGGAGGCCTAACCTATTATGGAAAAGTCCTCCCTTAAGAAATTAGGAACTAAATCCCACCAAAAAAATTCTGATTATTAGCTCCCTATGAGGCTAATTTATCAACATAGCAGTTCCCTTCCCTAAGTATATGAGTAAAAATAAATTGTATACTTCTACATAATAAAAGACAATGATTCCACCTATTTCTTAAAGACCAAGGGACTATCTTGCTAGATTTGAAGGTAGCAATGACTAACATGGAGTCACATTCCAACCAAATATTCTTCCAACCTTTTGTGTGTGCAAGCTCAATAGCAATCATAGCAGCAACAAGCTCAGCATGAAGGGAGTGACTGATGCCAATATAAGAAGCAAAACATCCCAAAATTTCCCTTCTGGAACCTCTAAAAATTCCACCACACCCTGCATGACATGGGGAACCCTTAGCAGAACCATCTGTATTGCACTTAATCCAGCCACATGGAGGAGGCACCCAATCCACTTGCTTAATGACAGGAGCCTTAGGATGATGCACATTTATAGAAAAAACCTTAAGAATTCTAAATTCTTCAATAGATGAAGCCATGTGCCCTTTAGAATAAGTTCCTGAAAGATAAGTTGCCGAGACAACCAAACTAATAGCACGAGACACAGTAACAAAAACATTCTTGAATTTGCTTTGATTCCCACTAAACCAAAGGACCCAAATAATATTTAACACACCAGCTAGAATGATGTCCTTTGTTTGGGAGCTCCAATTCTTGTCAACAATAGACGACAAAGCAGAAAACGAAGATAAATCAATATTAGTTTGGAGAGCATCTTGCAGCCATTCCCAAAGCTTTTTGGTAAATTTACAATGGAGGAATAAGTGCATAGAAGATTCTTCATCATCACCACAAACACTGCACAATGAGACACTGATACAGCCCCTCATTCTAAGTTGATCGTTAGTGGGAATCTTGTTATGCATTAGGCGCCAAAAAAGAAAGGATTTGGATGTTGGAATGGTAGATGACCAAATTAGTTTACCCCAATGCACACTTGGACCAGCAGGAATCAAATAATTGTAAGCATCTTTAAAGGTTAAAATGCCATTATCAGAGTTAATCCAAATTGGTTGATCTGCTGTATCAATAGAGATATTTTATATTTACCTTTTTAACTTCCTCCAGAAAGGATGGACAGTGATTACTCAAATCTGCAGGGATATGCCAACCAATGCCATTGTTAAAGTCTTTCATAGAAGCTGTCAACGTATTTTGCACATCATCCGGAATCTGCAGCATTTCAGCAATGGGTTTTTGCAACCATAAATCTGTCCAAAAGTTGATCTTACTTCCATCCCCAAGCACCCAAGCTGTGTTCATTTTTATAAGACTTATATTTCTCTCGATAGCAGGCCAAATTGAGGACCTGCTATAAAAAGAGATAGGAGAATTGCCCTTGTAATATCTGCACCTAAACAAATCTGCCCACTGATCACTAGAGTATAGAAACTCCCAAGATAATTTCAAGATTGCAGCTCTGTTAATAGCTTGTATCGACTTCAGGCCTAAGCCTCCTTCAGCAGTAGGAAGACACAATTTTTTCCAAGCTACAGTGACTAGCTTTTTAGAATTGATGTCTCCTGCCCAAACAAAGTTCATAATCCACTTGTCCACATTTTTCAAGAGGGATACAGGCCAAGAATAAATATGAAAACTGTAAATCATCATGCTGTTAATTACTGAATTGACAAGCTGAACCCTGCCCATAATGGATAATAAAGAACCCTTCCAAGTAGATAATTTGGCCTTTATTCTATCTGCTATAGGTTGTAAGTAAGATACTTTTGGCTTTCCTTTAAACAAAGGAACACCAAGATAATTGAATGGCAAGGAGCCTGCCGAAAATCCAAGGAAAGCACTAATTTCAGTGGACTTCCTAGGAGACCAATCTGCGTAGAACTTGTACTTTTCAGTGCTAAGCTATTGCCCTGAGGCTTCACCATAAACTTTGAACAAATTTATCAAGTTGACTAGATTCCTTTTGGCACCTCTACAAAAAACCAAAATGTCATCTGCATAAAGCACATGGCTAGGAAAATTCACCCTACCATGCCCAGCCAAAGGTTTCACCTGGGTGAATTGCTTAGGGATTAGGTTGCTGTAAAAGTAATACTGGTGGGTATGTCTGTCAGTATTGTATTAACAATTTTCCTATCTCTTTTGATTACATCTTGTATATGGGTTAGAGTATCCCTTGTGCTCTTCTTTAATATACACAGTTGCTTATCAAAAAAAAAAATACCCTCTACTGAGCACATCTTCAGCCAAGCAAAAGAGAAGAGGAGAAAGGGGATCTCCCTGTCTAACCCCCCTTCTACAGGACATGTAGCCTACTGAGCAGCCATTCATAGCAAAAGAAAGTTTGGCTGATTCTAGGATTGTCTTCACCCAAGACCTGAACTTGGCATCAAACCTAAATGCTGATAAAACATCAAGAAGATAGTTCCAATCAAGAGTATCTAAGACTTTTTTAACATCGAACTTTAAAGCCATGTTACCTCCAAAATCTCTATGATCCAGCATATTCACAGCTTCAGAGGCTATGCAAATGCAATATGAGTTTTGTCTTCCATGAATAAAGCCTCTCTGCTGGACTGAAATTACTCTAGGAGCAATGATTCAAAGTCTATCAGCAAGAATCTTTGTAATAATTTTAAATTGGAAGGTTGCCAATGAAATTGGCCTGTAGTTCTCAATCATTTCAGCACCAGGGAATTTAGGAATAATGGCCACTAGATTATAGTTCATTCCTGGAAGAAGACAATTTTTTGTGAAGAATTGAAGAACTGAATTGACAACATCAATACCAACAATGTCCCAGTATGCTTGATAAAAGCTACCCCCAAATCCATCCGGGCCTGGAGCACTATTACCACTAAGAGCAAACACTGTTGATCTAACTTCCTCCATTGATGGAGTATTTGTTAACATGTTATCCTCATTAGAAACAATAGAAGGTATCACCTTGGCTATAAGATCATTAGGGGAAACAACATTGTCAGTAGCATATAGAGATGAATAAAAACTCAGAAGTTGCTGCTCTATTTCGGCTTGTGATTCCAGAATATCATCACAATTTCTAAGAGTGTGCATCTGCTTGGAAGTGTTTCTGACCTTAGCCACTTTGTGAAAGAAAGAAGTATTTCGGTCACCATGTAAAAACCAATTCAGCATGGATTTTTCCTTCCAGAAGACTTCTTCATGATGCAAGGCTTTCTGCAGGTTAGTTTGAGCTTGAATTTCTTCAACATGAAGAGCATCCGAATAACTTTCATTGCTGATCTGAATCTGAATTTTTTTAACAGCTTCAATAGCTTTTGCAACTTGCAAGTGAACATTGTCAAAAATATCTTTGTTCCAAGCCTTCAAAGCCACCTTCAATTTCTTTAATTTTTGGAAAAGGACAAAGATAGGACACCCTACAACCGGAGTATCCCAGACTTCTTTAATGATTCTTTTGGTATCAGGGTGATCAATCCACATCTTCTAAAATTTAAATGGAGCATGACCATGATGACTGCTATGACATCCGTGTTTTAAGGCATTATTTATATGTTGGATAATTAGGTTTAAGACCTTGATTTAGGGTCTAATATGCATGCTTAGGTATTGGAACACACGAGACCCATATAGATGAATGTTGTTGATCACAGCCGTGTGTTTTGGAACACACGAGGTCAGAAATCCTCGCGGGACCGTCCCAACTTAGATTTAGGCTGTGCAGCTATAGTGTCATTGCTATGCATGAGCACCCTCGAGAGAGAACCAGGGTGTGCATCGGAGCGAGATGTGTAGCTATAGTCATTACTTTGCATGAGCATTCTCACCGCGGATGAGAGTGTGCACTGGGATTTGGGGATGCATCGCTTGGACGACTGACTAACATCCCTCAGCGGGCAAGGGATGTGTGACAGGATTGGTGGTGGCCACGTCAGCATAAGTTGCATGAGTGCGAAGGGTAGAGGATGATAATGTGTCTCGAGCATGATTGTATATATATATATCTGTGGTGCATGTTTATGTACCTTTATTGTTTATATGTTACGTACCGTTTTCCTTATATGATGATAGATAGTTTCTTATCTCCCTACTTCTTTTCTATATATATTTCTTTTATATGATCTTTTTGATAAGACCCTATGGAGGATCCAGCTACTGAGGAGCTTGATGGGACTCCTTATGAGCCAGATGCTGGAGGATGAGCAGGTCATCTAGCACTTGAGTTTAGAGTTTATGGCTAGTGCGTTATTTTGTGACGTTTTAGTTTCCGTTGCTTATATCGTTTTGTATCAAAATGTATATTTTGGGATCCTACTGATGGGGTACCCTCGTTAGTTTATCAGCACAGTATGTTAGTATTTATATATATGTGTGTGGTGTGATATTTAATTTTTGTTCTTTACTTGTAATTTTTTAATATTTATGATTTTTCTATATATATGTCTAATGCAAATAATACGATTAAGTTTTAGTTAATTAGGTTTTTCTTTAATGGGACATCGGGGTGTCTCATTTGGTTTTATCAGAGCAGTTTGATTCTGATCAGACGGTGAGGTTAGGGTGTACTGGTTGAGACGCTCCGACGTCCCATTAAAGAAAACCCATAATATTTAGGACCTAATCGTATTATCATCATTAAGCGAATGTATTACGGAAAAATTAAAACTTAAAATATAAACAACATATGTAAACATATATACAACACATAACTATAAATATATACACACATGCTAGTACTGCTGTCAAGGGATTCCCATCAGTAGGATCCCGATATATGTACAAACTGGTAACATCAAAAAAATACATCAAAAAACCAAAAGAAAAAGCCTCACTGATGCACTCCACACCTCGTCCCCTCTCAAAATACAGTAAAACCTCACTCACTCCTACACGGACAGCACTGGCTTGAGCCATCACACACTACCTCCTGGCCGGCTGCCCCTGAAATCTCTGCCTGTAGAGTTTGCTACCCGAGGATGTAGCTGTCTAGAAGATACCCGCGAAGACTCAAACCGTAGCACGGACCTCTGGAGGTGCGGGTACCTCAGGAAGGGGTGCTAGGTCCTGGGCGGGGGCAACTGGGTCCTCCTCCAGAATAGGTGCCAACTCGGGCTCCGGCGCTGGTGCGGGTACTGGTGCAAGCCCGGGTACAAGTACCTCGAAGGGTACCATGAAGGGAACCGGGGCCATGTCTGGCATCGGTGGCATGGGCGGTACATGTCCATCCGGCTGTCCAACCGGGAACGGAAGAGTAGTACCAAAGTGAAACGTGCCGGTAAAGCCTATGGGCGGTCCTTGTCCTAGCCTAGAGGTAACGGACATCAGACCCATATATACCACGAAGCGGGTGACTGTGTCCACAAGTCACCCGTTCGGATCGATGCACTCGACCTCAAAGGTTCCCGAGGTGGGAAACCCCGGGTCCTGCGTCATCCATGGGTGATCCTAGTGCGCCATCAACTATATCTGAATCAGTGATACAAAGCATATATATATACAAACACACAGCAAAAGAAAAAGGGGATAAGAAGCCATACAACATCAAACGTGGAAAGGGTTTAGCAACATTTAATTAAATGACGGCACACTAAACATCCGTCTCCGAGATATGTGTCTATATATATGACACAATCATCCTCAATCCACATCTAGGATCTTTCCTCTACCCTCCTTCATGACGCAATGCAAATGCTGTATGAATCATCTCATCAGGTATCGCCAATATCCGGATATCACATCAATACAATCGCCACGTCCCAGAGTCCCCAATGCACACCCTCGTCGGCGGATGGAGGGTTCTCACGCAAAGCAATGACACTATAGCTACACAATCCGGTGCACACCTCTGGACCACCATCCAGGGTGCTCATGCAATGAATGAACTATAGCTGCGACTAAAATGAAATCATGTCTGGGACGGTCGGCCGTTAGCCTATCCCCGGGAATTCTCCCTCCGAGGCTTAGACCCCACACGACCATGTTTCAGGTCCACACGACCATATTTCAGGTCCACTATATCACAGACCATGTTCCAGGTCCTCCCCCAGTGCCCTAACCGCTCATCATAACCTCATAATTAACCTCAAAGTAGTTCATCTCATCAATCTCATAATTATATTCCAATAATCATATCGGTTAGGGACTACTATCTCATATCATATGCATTCCCCAATACATCATCATGTCTCAACAACCTCTAAGCACAATCATAACACTCATCATATCATCACAATCATCATCATGTTATCAAAAATCATCATCATATATCATCATGTCATAACATCATTTCCAAATATAATAATCATCACAATAATATAATAATATTAAATATAAACAGAGTCTCAATAATTCCAACACTCATAATATCAATTACCAATACCATATCAAACAGTCAAGCAGACAATTACTAGATAGTAAAATAATCATATATATATATATATATATATATATATATATATATATATATATATATATATATATACATATATATATATAGACACACACACACACACACACACACACACAGCGGAACGATGATAAACGCACAATTTCTATATCATCACCGGTACAACTAAGTATTCCCCAATGTGGTATAGACATTGTCCGTTACTCGCTCTCGTGTAAGGTTTGGGTCGCCTTATGCCATTATCGAATTAAATGTAACCGCGCCGTTTCCGACGTTAAATAGTTTCTTTCCCCCCACCTGGAGAGTCGCGTGCTACACGGAACGAGACGAAACGAACTAAAATGAAGCATCCTCGAAACTCCTCTATTCTCCCTCACCTAGAAATAGGGTCTCCGATCCTCAAAATCCACCTACGAATCACATTGTGAAAGACACATTGTAAGGAACTCAAAATCGGCAACAAATAACACCAAATCTGTCACTGATTTGGCCTCATATATCACAATTCAGACATTTTTTATAAAATTGAATGGTGAGATTAAATAACTACCTTCCCTTTACCTTCTCCAGAAGTTTTAGCTCGATCCAACGGTAGATGAACCGGGGATGAACCTCTCAAGATGACTGGTCTGGAGTTACCCGAGTTGAACTCAACTCCAACTTCTAGGCTGAATAACTCACACTCTAGGAAAGGTACAAAACTTCCAACTGTTAGATATGAAGAACTTCTAGCTTAGAAACTGCATGTCAAGTTTGTACACAATCCAATAGAGGATGAAGGCGTGGTGATGATTTCTCTGAAACTGTTTCAGCTCCTAAAGCTCTTAACAATGGTGTTTTAGGGTTCTTTAGTGATCTCCCTCTCTCATTCTCTAAATCTCCCTCTAATTCTCTCCATTTCTCTCTCTAGAACTCTCTGG
Organism: Sophora flavescens; assembly: GCA_030762895.1. NCBI lineage: Eukaryota > Viridiplantae > Streptophyta > Magnoliopsida > Fabales > Fabaceae > Sophora > Sophora flavescens. Next base: position 128,030,800 of record CM061068.1, read on the forward strand.
CTTTCTGCTCTTTCCAACTCTCAGGCCCCCTCTCTGTTTTCGGTTTCAAATGGATCAAGTGAAATCACTTGAGCCCTTTTTATTTTTTTTCAAATTCCGCTCACGCTCAGCGTGAGTTTACCCACGCTCAGCGTGGAAGCGTCCACCAGCGTGCTTGCATGCGTTCCACGTCACCCTCCAGGTGTCCTCGTGCATGGTACCACTTCTCCACGCTCAGCATCAACTCCCCAACGCTCAGCGTGGCCTCTAGTCAGCAACATTGACCTCGTACGTTTCTTCGCGTTCAGAGCTCGTTTGAAGTCCGATTGACCTCAAATTTGAGATATAGGCTGATCTAGACCTAATAAACAACCTCAAACCATCAAAAATGCCGAATCTCAACCCTAACTCCAAATTTCTTGTTTCACACGCATACGTCTTAAAGACAATAATCGGGGAAAACCCTAAGTTGTTTTCACGTTCAAACTCACTCGAGATGACTTCGTACTTTCCATGCAAAGGTTCCTAGACCTCAAACAACATCTTAAATATTTAATCCAAGTCTTAAACCTAATCCTCTTAATTAAACAAAACATACAATTACGGCTGCTACATTTCTACCCCCTTAAAAGAAATTCCGTCCTCGGAATTTGCATACCTGAAAACAAGTGTGGATACTACTGCTGCATGTCTACCTCACGCTCCCAAGTAGCATCTCCTGTGACATCATCCCAAATGACCTTAACCAGGGGAATCTGTTTACCGCGGAGTTCTTTAATCCTTCTATCTGCAATCTTAGACGGTAAAGCCTCATATTCTAGATTCTCTTGGAGTTGTATTGACTCTGACTCAATTACATGAGAAGGATTTGGGTAATATTTTCTCAACTGGGAAACATGGAAGACATCGTGTAGGTTAGAAAGGTTAGGCGGTAAGGCTATCTGGTAAGCTACTGGACCAATCTGTAGACGAATATGAAATGATCCAATGAATCGGGGAGTATGCTTTCGAGACTTTATAGCTCTGCCAATTCCGGTCTTCGGAGTGACTCTCAAGAACACGTGATCACCTTCTTGGAACTTTAAGGGTCTCATCCTCTTGTTACTGTAGCGTCTCTGCTGATCCCGGGTTTCCTTCATTTTCTCTCTAATTTTCCTAACTTGTTCTGTTGTTTGCTGTACCACATCAAGACCCAACACTTGGCTCTCACCAGTCTCATACCAACACAACAGAATCCTACACTTTTTACCATATAGAGTCTCATACGGTGCCATCTCGATACTGCTGTGGAAACTGTTATTATAGGTGAACTCAATCGGTGGTAGGAATTCATCCCAACTACCCACATGTTCCAACACACAAGCTCTTAAAAGATCCTCAAATGATTGAATTGTTCTCTGACTGTCCATTCGTCTGACGATGATAAGAAGAACTCATCCTCAACTTTGTTCCCAACGCATTGTGTAACTGTCTCCAAAATCTAGATGTAAATCTGGGATCTCGATTGGAGACAATACTCAATGCCACACCGTGCAACCTGACAACTTCCTTGATGTAGATCTAGGTCAACTTCTCAAGACTATAACTCTCACCAATAGGTAAGAAGTGAGCATACTTCGTCAACCTATCAATGATAACCCAAATCGTATCAAACCTCTTCGGAGTTCGTGGTAATCCAACCACAAAGTCCATTGCTATACTATCCCACTTCCACTCTGGGATATCCAAGGACTGCAACAACCCTGCGGGCTTTTGATGCTCTATCTTAGCTTTCTGACATACCAAACATGATAGAACATACTCCGCCATTTCTTTCTTCATTTTTGGCCACCAAAACAGCTTCTTCAAGTCGTGATACATCTTGGTGGCTCCTGGGTGGAAACTCAGCTTACTTTTATGTGCTTCCTCTAAGATATTCTTCCTAATCTCTAAGTCCTCTGGCACACATATCTGATCTCTAAACCTTAACACCCCATATGATCCTCTCCTAAACTCGGACACCTTTCCTTCATCTATACTTCGACTCATATCTATCAAATATCCATCCTGACCTTGCTTAACCTTAAAATCTCTCAAAAACTCACTACTGATGGTGATCATACCTAAGCATATTCTATCCTCAGACAAATTCATACCTAGGTTCAAATCTCTAAACCGTTCAAGTAACTCCATCTCTTTCACCATCATCGCGGATACGTGCAAAGATTTCCGACTTACTGCATCCGCCACAACATTTGTTTTTCTTGGATGGAATTGAAGATCAAACTCATAATCCTTAATGAATTCCATCCATCTACGTTGCCTCATGTTCAGCTCCTTCTGATTAAAAAAATACTTAAGACTCTTGTGATCGCTAAACACATTAAACTTGGATCCGTAGAGATAGCGTCGCCATATCTTCAATGCGAACACTATGGCTGCTAACTCCAGATCATGGGTTGGGTAATTTCTTTCATGAACCCTCAACTGTCGGGAAGCATAAGCTACAATTCTTCCCTCTTGCAGCAACACACAACCCAAACCTTGATATGACGCATCACAATACACCTCAAACTGTCCTAATGGATCTGGTAATAGCAGCACATGAGATGTAGTCAACTTCTCCTTTAGCTTCTGAAAGCTTTCCCCACACTTCTCCGTCCACAAAAACACTGTACCTTTTCTCGTTAACCGCGTCATAGGAAACGCAATCTTCGAGAAACCTTCGATGAACCTCCTGTAATACCCGGCTAATCCTAGGAAACTCCTTACCTCACTCACTGTCTTAGGCCTTTCCCACATAATCACGGCCTCTACCTTGACGGGATCCATAACTATCCACTACATGGTTAGCCGAAAGCCAATCCATGCCAAGGATAACATCTATCTGTTGCATAGGCAAGCAGATGAGATCTACAAAAAATGTCCTATTTTCAACAACTATAGGACACTGTAAGCAAACAAACATAGTGATCAAAGGATCACTGGTAGGGGTAGATACTGTCATAGTATATGGTAGCTGGGAAACGGGAAAATGTAAATGATCTACACACTCATGTGAAACAACCGAATGTGTAGAGCCTGAGTCAAACAACACAGACGAGAGTCTGCCAGATATTAAACACATAGCTTGAATAAGATCTGCAGATTGAGAGTACTCAGATCCTCTCACTCTAAACACCCTCCCTGTGGCCTGAGGTTTGGCCGTCTGTCGTCCTACTCCTCTCCCAGCTCCTCTAGAACCACTGGCTCCTCTGCCGGCAGTTGGTTGCTGCTAAACCGCTCTCTGTCTGCAATCCCTAGCAAAATGACCTGGTTTGCCACAGACATAGCAACCAGATCTATCCGTGCAATCTCGGATATAGTGCGAACCTCCGCATCTGAAACATACAGGGCCCCTCTCAGTAAGCGTGGTCTTTGGTGGTGCAGATGTCTGAGCGCTCTGCCCGGGTCTAGTATATGGTCCTCTCCTCCACTGACAACCTCTATCACCTCTCTTCTGATGACCTGCTCTGGTAGGACCCCCACTACACTATTGTCTCTGATCTGCAGCCTACCTCTGGTCGATACTCTCAATCATGGTTCTAAATTGCGGTTGCGGTCGCTACGGTTGCGGTCATTGCAGCTGCTGCGATACGCAATGTGGCCGCTGCGGCGTGAAATAATTTGACGATTTCACAAAATGAAAAAAAATTCATTATTTTGTTTGTAATTCTTTATATATCTTTTATTATTGGTGTTGTATATATTTATATTGATTTTTAAGACATTGCATTGTGTTATGAATAATTTAAGCTTAATTGCAGTGAAAATAATATTATTATAAATAAAACTTTTAAGCACATAAAAGTATGAAATTAACAAAGAAGTAAGAAAGTGACAAACTTAAAAGTGCACAAATATATACAAATCACAAATAAAAACAGATTAGTGTCACAGAGGAATACAACCAACTGTAATTGTGATTCTAAAATAGCGTCACATTGTCACCACTTAGAGACACGTCTTCACTACAAAAAAAAATGATAAAAGTAAACAAATTAATAAATTTAAATAATAATAATTAACAAATATATGAATCAAAGATAATAAAAATTGAACTTACATGATACTTGCTAGTTGCTACCACATGGTGGAATGACGTGGTGGTTCATAACCTCTATTCTCACTTTGGCTATCATCTTGTATAGCTCCTTGCACAAAGACATAATAAAAAAATCCACCACTTGATTGTTGATGATAAGGATCTTGATAATTCATTGATGGTTGGTGGTAATAGGGAGCTTGATCACTTGCGTATGTGTTATATGTGTTGAAATAAGGATATTGATAATACGGTAGATGATATTGTTGACTACTCTGAGAAGAATCGGCAATACCAAAGTCACTAAAACTTTGTGCAATACTAGAAGAGGAAGAATCTTCGAGTGAAACATTCTGTTTTCTTTTTCCTCTCCTAGAATGTGACCCACCTCTCTTTGCTCTCGGGTAATGAACTACCAGAAGGAGCCATATCAGTCAAGCTCCTATAAAGCCTACTATTTGGTGAATCTTGAGATTGATCATTTTGAAATTGCCACCATCATTATGACCACCACCACCTTGTTCAGCTTCTACATTACCACCCCCATCACCACTATTATCACTTGGTGGACTTAAACCACAACCATCTTCATTTGAATCATCATTGTCACCAACAACTTCCACATTTTCTTCATCATTTGTATCCAATAGAGGCAACCATTCTGTATTTTGTACTCCATCTAATATCGGTCTTCTCTTTCTTCAATCCATGGAGATAATGCATCATCTTCTTGAAATATATAATCAAGATTGATAGGATTAAAACTTGCCTCAATTTCAGCTTGACTTTTTCTCATTTGATGCCTCATTTTCAACTTCATATTGTAGTGCGTGAAGACAATCTTTTGTAGCTTTTTATACTTCATTATATTCCTTGTCTTCGTGTGGATATAACTAAATGTGCTCCAATTTCTCTCACAATTTCTGGCTGAAGTTGTTTGGCTAAGAACTTTTATAGCCACACTTTTAAGCTCAGGAGCACATACACCAAAAAAGGACCACCATTCAGCTTTATAAAGGAGCAACAAAAGGTAAACAAATTGTTAGTTATTATATTAAAAAACCAGCGTTAAAGTTGACTGATATATAAAGAAATTATTATTTTACCTGGATTCATCTTAGACCAACCTGCTTGAGCTTGAGGTGTACCAAATGTTTCAGCCTTTTCTTTAAAAATAATATAATATAATATAATATAATATAATATAATATAATATAATATAATATAATATATCAACATGTAAATATATTCATTTGATAAATAATGAATTATAAGAATAAAAATATAAATATTCATTACTAACCTGGTTCATAGCTTTAATCTGATTATCAATGTTTCTTTCTAATTTGGTGATGACTCTGCTGGTTCCTTCAAACATTTCTTTGTAGACATCATCCCCATGTTCAACTCCGAATTGAAATTGCGGATTAAGTAAATAACCTAAAAAAGGATAATCAATTATTTTGGATGAAAGTATATATATATTTATATATATAAATTACATGATAAAAATAAATTTGTAAATTATATCGACATACCGCCAGAATGAAGATCCGAATGCATGAATTTCCATCACTTGTCTATAATTTCATTATATCTGGAATGATAACGAGAATTCTGTTTAATTGCTTGTTTAGCTCTGTCAATGGCTTCATATCTGAAACCCATGGTTGGTTTCTCGTCACCATCAACAAGTCTCAAAACTTTTACTAAAGGCTCGAACACCTTCAATATGTCTTGGGACTTACTCCAGAATTCACTGTCATCAACAATTTGCTTTGCTTAAAATGCCGATTTATTTTTCTCTTTAACAAATTTAGATCGTCTAAACTCTTCAGAGTTGAACATGTTCCTCAGACCTTGCTTTTGTTGTACAATTGCTTGAAGTTGTAGGAACTGCGTTGCAAATCAGGTAACACCAGGACGAACAATTTCTCTACCTCCAGTGTATTTTTTCATGAGATTGATAGTCCATATATGGTTATAGATGAAATTTGTCACAATCTTTGCATCCTTTAATGCCTTCTGTACATTTTTATTTTTTCCTATATCCTCCAAGCAAAGATCTAAATAATGAGCCGCACAAGCAGACCAATACAAGTGAGGCCGCTTCCCTATCAGTTTCTGACCAGCAGCTTTCAGTGCTGCTTCATTATCTATAACAACTTGAACAACATACTCTTCTCCCACTTCTTCAACAACTTTATCTAATAATTGAAAGTAGTAATCGGTATTTCTGCTAGCAACACTAGAAGCATCAATAGATTTCAAGAAAATTGTCCCCTTACTACTATACACCAAAAAATTCATAATATGAGTATGGTTGATAGCGTCTGTCCAACCATCACACATTATTGTCACCCTTTTTTCTTTCCAAGTACCTCTCGATGTATTCAACCACTTGCGCATTTCCTTATATTCATTCTCCAAATATACATTTGAGATTTCATAAGGGGTCGGACATTTAACCCCTTTACCCACTTCAGCAGCTGTAACGATCAAATTATGAAACCAAGGAGAGTTAGCTAAATTCATAGGTAAGCGCTCAAAAATAATAAACTTGCTTACTGCCTCCCATAGCTTCTTACTCAATGTCTTCATGATACCCCTACCGATATTTGGTTGCTTCATGCTTTGGCTCCTCATAAGATCAATATTTGTAGTTCTCAACCTAAAAGAGCTATCTTGAGACCTTTCGCCTCCACCAACACTCGCATGAGAGCTTCCAACTTGTTCATATATATTTTGATGCCCTCCTGTTTGTTGTCTAAATTGTTGCCAGTCTTCCTATTCACGGTGTGATCTAAGGCTTTCCTGTGTAGCAAACCTTATTCGTTTATCAATACGGTGATCCACATCTTCATCTTCATCTTCTCCTCTCAGGCGTGCTTCAAATTCTTCTTTTCTTTTTTTGGAGTCATTTTTCTTTGCTTTTCCTTCAAGGGGAAGCTTCATCATACCTTCTCTAGCCAATGCACTCACTCTAGCACAGCCATCCACTTATCCTTTCATATGTGCTATATGTTGTTTCAATCTTGTAATGCCACCTTTTAATATTTTGTTACAAAGTTTGCATTGGATATTGTTTCGACTTCCGACTACAGGGTTTCCAAAATGCCATCCAATATCGTCACTTGGAGCACCATCTAATCTTTGTATAGGAAATTCTTCTCTTGGTGGCGTTGTGTATATTTTTATACAACCTGATCAATATTTATAAATAAACATCAATCAATAATTCAGCCAAACTTACAATAATTCAATCAATAAATAAAGTTATTAACCTTTAATTTGAATAAATACTAGCTAAACATATATTTGCGTAAAAAAAAAGTTAAACATTACTTACAATTTTAACATAAACTAGTAATTAGGCAAACACAAATAATTTAGTTATTCACATTTAATTTGAATAAATACTAGCTAAACATATTTTTGCATAAAAAAAGAGCTAAACATATATTAAAAAAAATCTATTTTTTTCATCTCCCTCTTGGCTAACCTCCTTCCCCTCCTAAATTTTCTCAAAATTTCCCTCTAGTAATTCCCAAATCTGATGATATTCCCACCCAAAATTTTTCCTCACTAAAATCAAATATCCCACCCACTTCTGATAAAAAAAAATATCCCACCCATTTGTTGATTATAACATGACTCACTCCTTCCCCCTGACTCACACGCCCCTGGCTCACTCCTTCCCCACCTTTATTTTCGCCCCTGATTTCTCCTTTTTTTTTCTCTGAAATTTTCACCCATGGCCTCACCCCTCACGACCCTGTCGCCCCTGCCCCTCACCCATGGCCTCACGGCCCTCAAGCCCACACCTAGAGGACGGCAGGGACCACCATGACGCTCACCCACCACTCCTCCCCCCTCTATTTTCGTAACCCACCCCTGATTTCTCCCTTTTTTTCCTCTGAAATTTTCACCCATGGCCTCACGGCCCTGCCGCCCCTGCCCCTCACCCATGGTGAGACACCCCGTTATCCCCGGTGTTTTATTAGCTTAAAACCTTATTAATTCATTCCTTAATCACGCGCTTAACGTGAAAACACGTAAAAATTAAAACTTTATTTAAACAATCATATAACTTCTGCAAATTAAACACATTAAGGTTGTAATATATAAATACACACCTGTTTATTTATTACATTACTAAAACACTGTTGAGGGTATCCTCTCAGTAGGATCCCTCACAGGCATAAACTTAAACAAAAGTTATACTAGCGGAAACATGCAAAAATACTTCCCTAAGACACACTGGCCATACTATCTAGACTCTAATCACCATGGATTACAGCTCGTCCTTCGACCTCTAGTTCATACGGAGTTTGATATGAGCCAAGGGGGGGCAAGTCAACTTGTCATCAAGAATTATATGAGCCCAATAAGGAGCATGGACCAAGGAGCACTAAAAGGACTTGGTGGGTCTAAGACAAGAGCAAGAGCCAAGAAAGTCCAAGAAGTTCTAAACCAAATAGTGTCAACCTTGATGGAAACAAGCCCAAGTTCAAGTATTGATGGAGTGGAGGACAAAATGGTTACTTATCTCATCCAACTTGAAGACCCATGATGGGCTTGGACGTCCACTTCCCATATTATCATTTTCTAGTTTATTTCTATTAAATAAAGTGCAATAAAATTGGGTTTTATGAAGAATTTCGAATTTGGGTGCATAGTGGGAGGAATCTTGTTGGTTTGCATACCAATAGTAACTCCTTTAAGTTTTTAGCCTTTTTTATGTTTTGTTAATTATGTGGGGGTTACACTTTTAATTAGAGAAATTAAGTGTGGCTGCTACATAATGATAGAGAGAGGGTAATAAGTCACTATTAAGTGGTTGAGTTAAGTGTGAGTTTAGTAAGTCATGAATAGGCTAGTTATGTGGGGGTTATGGAATCATTGGGAAGACAAAGGGTGAAGCCAAATGTTGGCAGCCACACCCCTATATGTAACATGCCTAAACACATGAATAAACAACTTAGATGTTGAATCTGGATTAAATCCATTTGTGAGGGAATTGTCTCTCTTTGGTTCTTGGTTGAGCCATCTTGTTCTTATCAAGAATCCACTATTCTTGTGGCGAACCTCACTTGGCTTATCAAACTCTCTAGTTTGTGGCGCCATCACCATCTCTATTCTCCATCCATTTGTTTCTTTTCTTCCCTTTATTTTAATCTCAAAAATTGTTCCGCGAAGTAATTGTTAAAATTCAACCAAAAAGATCATCAAAGGCAACCTCACCATTTGGTTGTCATCAGAGTTCCATCCAACTCCTTGTCAATCATCTTCTCAACAGGGTCTTCTCGGACGATTCCATAAAAGATAAAACATAACATACAAAAAACATAGGGGATAAGAAACAGTTCTATCATTAAGAACGGAAAAGAAACCATATCATATAATATAACAACAGCCAAAGACACACATCACACATAACTAACAATCATCCTCAAATTAACAATATCATCCTCTACCCTTACTCTCATACATCTAAACCTTATACTAACGGGACCACTACAATCCTTTCACACCATCTCCACCCAAATAGGAATATTAGTCCTTCGTCCGAGCGAGCACTCCCCTTTATCCAATTATATATATATAGTAGCCCAATTGCTACCCATAAACTATATCACTAGTAGCCCGATTGATACACATACAATTTTATATTTAGTATCCCAATTGCTACATATACCATTATATCACTAGTAGCCCAATCGCTACACATAAAATTATATCTCTAATAGCCCAATTTCTATACATACACTTATATAAACCTCACCGACTCTTACGAGTCATAACCTAGTGCCTCAACCTCTCCCTAGAAACTCGTATAAATCCTCAAATTACGATATCTCATAATCCTATCTGTAAAACAACTTAATTAAGCTAGGCCCTCTAAATCACACCCATTCTCTCCCAAGCAAACATCTTCCGAACAACACTTATCCTTGCTTAAAATCCACTAAATAAAATATTAAAACCGGGAAGATCTTGCATAACACAACATCAACAAAATATTCAAACATCATAAAATATCACATAGAGCAAATTATTACAACCAGCATATCACAATCAAATCAAATAATAAAGCCAAAATCCTCAACATCATAAAATCAACCTTAATGTCGATAAACCTACAATCCCTGAATCACCATTGGTTTTACAGAAAAGGTTTCCAATGTGATTTTGGTCTTGTCGATTTCTCGACTACTAGTAGGGTTTAGGTCGCCCTACACAATTATTATATAATATACTACTTATCGATTCCGATGACAGAGTGATCCTTTCCCCCACCTAAGTTACCACCGGAAACACAAAATCGACGATCCTTGATATCCTGCCACGAGTTACCAAAACCACCTTCAACCAAATCAACAAATTAACAAATTAATCAAACAAATCTAAATATGACCATATGGTGCTAGGTTCGGCCAAGTCATAAAAATAAGGCTAGGGTTATTTTCTTAATCCAATCTTTTAGATGCTAATTCCCAAAGTATTAACTAGCATATATTAAGTGTTAATAGTTAAGATTGTAAAACATAATCCTTTAACCAACTAGGTTAGGGTTTTCGGCCTCAATAAGCAAAATAGGTTAGAAATTCCGTTTTCTCACCAACTCTTGGATCTATAACTTACACACCTTAGTTAGGTCATACAAATCATGATCTAGTTAAAGATTGAAGAAAATTTGTTTTGCTGACATGAACACAAATTCGGTCAAGGCTAGAAAATAGGGCTAGGAATTTCTTTTCATTTCAAGTTTCTAGTTATAACAACTATAGGTATTAAAGAGTAAAGATCAAGTGTCATATTGTAAAAATTGAACAAAACTTCCTTTGCCTAAAAATATATAGATTCGGCCTTCAATAGATAAATAGGACGGAAAATGATTTTGATTACATACTCTTAGATGATGATAGTAGAGGACATATTAAGATCATAGAAATTGGTTTCACATTAAAATGATTTTTCTACAATTTTCTAGAAATATTTGAAATTCTAGATCTAAGAATGAAAAACTCATGAAAACTTGATGATAATGACTTGGAAACAAGAAAATCAATGAAGAACAAGATGTTTATTTATCAACAAGAGTAAGGTATACCTCTTAGATGTTGGAAAATTGAAAGGAATGGATCAAGTCCTTCACAAAATTGCTTGAAGTGTTCTTGAGAAAAGTGAGAGAAAATGAAGAAAATGAAGAAGATGAAGGTGTGAGTGAAGGGGCTGCGGTTTTGTGGTATATATAGTCTATATCTTAGGCCTTGTTTGGTTTGTTAGATGTTGGATTAATAGCTTTTGTTTTTATTTAATTAATATAAGCTTAACCATAGTTAATAATTAACTTAACTAGGGTTACTTTGCTAACTTTGGTTAATAAATATGTGGCTCACATTTAGTGGAGGGTGTGACTGATTTTAGACCACGCAAACTAACCACGGTTCCTTAACCATGGTTAAAATCTAACTTAACTTTGGTTAGGTTAAGCTAAAACGACATTTTGGTCATTTCACCTAAATTTGCATGTAATGCTTCATAAATTCTTGGTGAGTCATGGTGGTGACTCACTGATAAGCCTCTGGCTCATCTAGTTTTATGGCTAGTATGACCAGGGTTTTGTGCAAATTATATCCTACTTTCACCCAAATTAGATTAGATTGTCCTCAAGCAAGGTTTTTGAGTCGTTTGCGTAGTTTTAGGTTAATTTAGCTAGTTTTGAATTAAATAAAGCTTATGGCTATTTTGTTGTTTCAGGATAATAAGAAGAGCAAGTAAGGAAGTGTATCTGAAGCAGAGGCTATCACGCCCAGGCCGTGACACTGGTCACGGCCGTGATGAGAAGATCATGAAAAGTCAGAGGCGATCACGGCCCAGCCGTGATACACATCACGGGCGTGATAAAGAAATGCAAAAAGTCAGAAAGGATCACGATGTCGACCGTGATGAAGGTCACGCAGTAGTGACGGAGAGAAACCAAAAGTCAAAATCTATCACGGCCTGCCCGTGATAGACATCACGGCCGTAACGTGCGAGAATGCGAAAAGTCACCCTTGGCGAGAGACGATCACGGCCTGGCCGTGACAGACCATCACGGCCGTGATGCACGACCTCTTATAAAAGCGTAAACGCTGAGGCAGAAATCATCCTGTTTTTCACTACTTTACATTACACTTTTGAGTTTTCCTTCTATCTGTAATGGAGCACTAAGTCCTAGGATTAGTCTCTTGTTTGAGGATCCTATATACTTGAGGTTATGTAAATCCCTATTTTAATTGCTTTTCCCTTTTCAATATCATATTGCATATTTCTGTTTGTTATTTCAGGAGTGTGTAATATTGTATTGATTAGTTTGATGATGTAAATTTCCTATACATAATCGCGTTTGTTAATTCGCGTGTGTTCATTCATGATCGTTTGATTATGAGCGCTTAATCCCGTTTGTTATTTCGGGAATAGGAATTTGCATCCATAGTAGCAATTACGTTGTTAGTTATTCTTGAATGCGAAAGGGGATTAGAATCGCTTAGGGCTTGGGTTTACATTAACCAAGGATAGTAAGGAATTCTTGATGATGATTAATCGTTGTTTGATAATTGACAATCCCTTTTCAACTGCCTTAGTTTTGATTGCTCTGTTTTGTTTGTTTCTTAATTGCATTCCAATCCAAACCCCCCCCAAAACTTATTTTTGTGAAAAGTAATATTCTCGAGTCCTTAGAGACGACATCCGAGTTGTCGCACTATACTACACTTTTAACCCGCTCGTCCTTTTTGCGCGTGTGTACATGCAAATGCGACCAAAAATTGGCGCCGTTCTTGGGGACTTCTGAGTTGTTATTTTTCTCAATTTGTTTTTATTTTATTTTATTTTCTTTCTTTTATTTTCTATCTGTTTTGAATTGGTCTGGCTACTAGGTCTCATTGCCCTGAACTGTGTGATTTTGACCCGGAAATTGAAAGAACATTGCACACACTCCGTAGGGAATTTCGGGCTAGCACTAGTAGTAATTCCAATTTTAAAACTGCTTTTGAAAACATGGGAGACCAGAGGACATTAAGGCAGCTTGCTGCCCCTGATGTCAACTATAATGGATTATGTATTTCTTATCCTGGAGCTGACACCCCTTTTGAGCTAAAATCTGGTTTTATTCACCTTTTGCCCAAGTTTAATGGTCTTGCGGTGAGGATCCTCACAAGCACTTAAAAGAATTCCAAGTTGTATGCTCCACAACCTCGAGAGCGAGAGGGAGTCACCGAGAGACAGATATTAAGCTGAAGGCTTTTCCATTTTCACTCAAGGAGCTGCAAAGGATTGGCTATTGTACCTTGAGCCTAACTCCATCACAACTTGGAATGATCCGAAGAGGGTGTTTCTAGAAAGGTATTTTCTGCTTCAAGAGAGCTGCTTCAATAAGGAAAGAGATATGTGGCATAAGGCAAGGGAACGAGTCACTAGGTGAATCTTGGGAAAGGTTCAAACACTTGGTCTCTAGCTGCCCTGACATCAAATTTCTGAACAACTCCTGGTCCAATACTTTTATGAAGGATTGTTGCCTATGGATAGGAATCCGTTGGATCTTTGCTAGTGGGGAGCATTAGTTGATAAGACCCCATTTCTTTGCTAAGCAACTTATTGAGAATATGTCGTTGAATTCCCCCAGAGTTCTCTAAAAGAAGAAATTGAGTTGAGCCAAGAGGCGTGCATGAGATTCATAGTTCATCTTCTAACCAGGCCGCCCTTGAGAATAGATTGGATGAGTGACCTCCTTTGTGAGACAATTGGCAATAGACAAGGTTCAACCGGCAAAGTTATGTAGCATGTGCAATGCACCCGAGCATCCTTTTGATCCATGCCCAATCCGAGAGAGAAGAGTTTGTCGGTGAAGTACCTCAGGCTTATGCGGTGAACCCCTATAATCAAGGAGGCAGTCGAGAATCGGTACAGCATTCCGGACCTCTCTACTAATAGGTACCATCCTAGCTGGAGAAATCACCCTGTCTGCGGTATGGGAATTCTTCCCAACAACGGCCGATGGCACCTCGAGAATCATCCTCCGGTGACTACTTACGCACCTTCCGGACCATCATTAGAGGACTTGGTAAAGCAAATGGCTGCATCTAGTGTACGAGTTTCAATGGAGAGGACAGATGCTAGTATTCAAGATTTGAGGACTCGAGATTGGACGATTGGCCACATCCATGAATAGCATACAACAAGGTCAAGGGACAAACCAGCTGCACCTGCACTGACCGGTGATAAATCCTAATGCCTCCAACCCTAATGTGAGTGTCATCTCTCCGAGATCCGGAAAGGTTGTTGAGGCCACACTGGAAAGGATGAAGAAATTGTTAAGGCCACTCCCGAGCCTGCGATGAGGCTACTCCTGAGTAGGTGGTTGAAGTTGAAGGCGAGAGAGTATATAGACCACCCATTCCATTCCCACACAGAATTCAGAAAAATTTGAAGATGGGTGGTGAGAATAAAGAGAAGGAGATTCTTGATGTTTTTGAAAAGTAGCCGTTAACATCCCATTGTTGGATGTGATCAAGCAAGTACCCGGATATGCTAAATTTACGAAGGACCTATGCACTAACAAGAGGAAGATGAAGACTAATGAGAGGGTTGACTTGGGAATGAATGTCTCGGCGCTTATCCAGTCAAAGATAGAGAGAGTTGCTTCTATAGGCCCTAATCAAATACTGCCACAAAAGTGCAAGGATCCGGCACCTTCACTATCCCATGCACTTATTGGGGATAAGAAGTTTGAGAACTGCATGCTTGGACTTGGGGGCATCAATCAATGTCATGCCTACCTCCATCTTTAATAACCTTGATGCGGGGCCATTGCGAGTACCACAGGTCTTACAATCCGAGTTGGCTAACAGGACCAAGTGCCCGACCTATGGGGATGGTAGAGGATGTCCTAGTGCAAGTTGATGATTTGATATTCCCTCTGAGACTTCTATATCCTAGATATGGCGGGAGAGACTCAGTCCAGTAGATCACCCATAATCTTGGGAGACCATTCATGATGACATCCAAGACCAAGATTGATGTTTATGATGGGGACGATGTCGATGGAGTTTGGTGGTATCGTGGCCAAATTCAAGATTTTTGATGCTATGAAGCACCCAGAGAGGAGCACTCTGTATTCCATGTAGAGTTCTTTGTCGAGCTCATTGAGGACACTCATGATGACCTTATTTCTGATTTTCCTGTTATTTCTGGTTTTGATGATGTATATACTTGTACTAACTGCACTAACACTAACCCATGTTCTGTTTGTTCCGAGTTTTTGGATTTAACCTTGCGGGGTGAGGATGATAGTGAAAGTGATAATGAGAGTGAAGCTGTTTTACTCAAGAAAAGTCCTTGACCCTTTGGCTGCTCCCAATGCTCCATCTGTTGAGCAGCCGCCTCCTTTGGAACTCAAACCACTTCCGAGAACTTAAAGTATGCCTACTTGGGGAGGGATGCAACACTTGCCAGTCATCATTTCCTCCGGCCTCAACTCCGATCGGGAAGACAAGCTTTTAGAAGTTCGAGGAAGAACAAGAAGGCCATTGGGTGGACATTGGCCGATATTCCGAGAATTAGCCCCTCCGGATGCATGCACATAATTTTCTTGGAGGATGGGGCTAAGCTCGATCAGACAGCCCAAAGGCGACTTAACCCACCGATTCCGGATGTGGTAAAGAAAGAGGTGACCAAGCTTCTACAGCGGTATTATTTATCCCATTTTCGATAGTTCTTGGGTAAGTCCAGGTTCAAGTTGTACCAAAGAAATCTGGTTTTGACAGTAGTTAGGAATGAGAATAATGAACTTGTGCCTACTAGAGTCAGTAATAGCTGGAGAGTTTGTATAGACTATAGGAAGCTAAACCAGGCCACCGAAAGGATCATTTTCCTTTGCCGTTCATAGATCGGATGCTAGATCGGCTGGCTGGTCAGTCCCATTATTGTTTTCTAGATGGCTTTTCAGGGTATTTCCGATTCATATTGCCCCGAGGATCGGGAAAAGACCACCTTCACGTGCCCCCGGTGACGTTTGCTTATAGGAGGATGCCATTTGGCCTCTGTAATGCTCCTGGCACCTTTCAAAGATGCATGCTTAGTATTTTCTCCGATTTTATTGAAAAGCGCATAGAGGTGTTTATGGATGATTTTTCTGTGTATGGCTCCTCTTTTGATGCTTGTTTGCATAGTCTAGATCTAGTTCTTGAGAGATGCATTGATACTTGATTTGATTCTACGAATTATGAGAAATGTCATTTCATGGTAGAACAGGGGGATAGTATTGGGTCATGTAATTTTCAAAGAGGGTATTTATGTGGATCCTGCTAAAATAAATGTAATTGCTTCATTGCCTTACCCATCTTGCGTACGCGAGATACGTTCCTTTCTTGGACATGCAGGTTTCTACAGGGCGCTTTATAAAGGATTTCAGCAAGATAGCACTACCCTTTGTCAAATCTGCTGAAAAATGATGCCCTGTTCGAGTTTGATGAAAAGTGCAAAAAGTCATTTGACCATCGAAGAAGGCGTTGACTTCTACCCCTGTCATCCAGCCCCGGACTGGACATTACCTTTTGAACTGATGTGTGATGCCTCAAATTTTCTTTGTGGGGGCAGTTCGGCACAAAGGGTGGGCAAGGTTGCCCATGTAATTTACTATGCTTCTAGGACCCTAGATGCCGCATGACAGGCAAATTACACAACCACGAGAAAGAGCTGCTAGCTATTGTATTTGCACTTGACAAGTTTAGGTCTTATTTGCTAGGTTCTAGGGTAAGCTGTTTTTTGACCATGCAGCTTTGAAATATCTCTTTGAAGAAGCGAAGCTAAGCCCGGATCGATCAGGTGGATGCTTTTGCTTCAGGAATTCAATGTGGAGATAAAGGATAAAAGTGGAGCTGAAAATCTAGTAGCAGATCATTTGAGTAGGATAGCAAGGGATGAGGATACATTTCCCATCCAAGATGATTTCCCTGATGAGAGATTGTTACATATGTATGGGGTAACCCCCTGGTTTGCTGACATTGTAAATTTTCTAGTTGCTGGTGTTGTTCCTGCAGGTACAAGTAGACAGAAGTTCCACAAGCTGAAGAGCGATGCAAAATATTATGTGTGGGACGACCCCTATTTGTGGAAGTTTTGCAGTGACCAAGTCATTCGGAGGTGTGTACCCGATCATGAGACGGAGTCCATCCTGCATTTCTCACATGCCTCTCCAGTTGGAGGACACTTTGGACCTCAAAGGACAGCACGGAAAGTCCTGGACTCCGGGTTCTACTGGCCCACACTTTTTAGGGATTCATATGAGGTATATAAGAGATGTAAAGAATGTCAAATAACAGGCCCGGCAATCACTCGTAGGAGTGAGATGCCCCAACAGCCCATGCTCTTTTGTGAAGTTTTTGATGTGTGGGGGATGGACTTCATGGGTCCCTTCCCTCCTTCTTTTGGTTTTGTATATATTTTGTTAGCTGTAGATTATGTTTCAAAGTGGGTGGAAGCAATCCCCACTAGGACTAACGATGCTCAGATTGTGTCAAAGTTTGTTAGGTCCAACATCTTTTGCAGGTTTGGCATACCCAAGGCCATCATCAGTGACCAGGGCACGCATTTTTGCAACAGAACCTTGGAGGCCTTACTCAGAAAATATGGGGTTGTACATAGAGTGTCTACTGCTTACCACCCACAAACCAATGGCCAAGCTGAAATATCCAACAGGGAGATCAAGCAAATTCTGGAGAAGATGGTGCAGCCTAATAGGAAGGAATGGAGCCGCCGTCTGGAAGACGCACTGTGGGCACAAAGGACTGCTTTCAAGACCCCTATAGGGATGTCCCCATTTCGGCTAGTTTTTGGTAAGGCATGTCACCTCCCGGTGGAGGTTGAGCATAGAGCATACTGGGCAGTAAAGTGTTGTAATATGGATATGAATAAATCTGGTGTTGAAAGGAAGCTGCAGTTGCAGCAACTTGAGGAGCTTAGGCTTGAAGCCTATGAAAGCTCCAAGATTTATAAAGAAAAGACAAAACAATTTCATGATAGAATGATTGTTAGGAAAGAGTTTTTTGTGGGCCAGCTAGTATTATTGTTTAACTCCCGCCTGAAACTGATGGCTGGGAAACTTAGGTCCAAATGGGATGGCCCCTTTGTCATTACTAATGTGTTTCCTTATGGTGCAGTAGAGATTACACGTGCAGGTACACACAAGCCTTTCAAGGTTAATGGGCAGAGGTTGAAGCCATTCCATGGTGTGGATGCTGTTGTTCCTATGGCTACCAATGTTGAGGAGCTATCTTTGGATGCTCCAACCTACACTGATGCTTGATCAGGGAGTTTTCTTTTCCTTTCCCTCACTCACGATTGTAAAGTCATTTGTTGTTCATTGGGGACAATGCATGTTTTAAGTGTGGGGGAGGGAACTAGTTGTAGTTTTTCTTTTCTTTGAATAAAGCTCCTGAATAATTTGAGAAACTCAGGAGCATTTGTGTGTTAAGTTCTTTTCTTTGAATAAAGCTCCTGAATAATTTGAGAAGCTCAGGAGCATTTGTGTGTTAAGTTTTTAGTTGGCAAGTTTGCTAGATTTTGATTGATGTTGCACAGATTGCTTGCATGATTGATAAGTGATGATCCCCCCTAGGCTGACAAAAAAATTTTGTGATTCCCATGTGAAATTGAAAACTGAACTTTGGGATTTTGTTATGATAGCATGATGAATGATAAGTTTGGGGTGATAGGGAGCACACACTAGGGATAGTATCTCTTTCAAACAATTTGCATGAATGTCCGGTGAGGTTTTGAGCCTCCAACATGTTTTAAAATGTGTGAAAATCACTTTCAAGTTGCACTTCCCTGGATTTGATTGAATCTCTTTTTGGTTTGCATGATTATATGTGAGTAGCAAATGATTTAGGCAGTTTCTTTGTAAATAGTTACTTGGCCTGAATAAACTAATTCCTTTTGCATGTTCCCTAGTTAGCCCTTTTGAGCCTATTAGCCTATTAGTTCTTGATAACCTAATGTTATAAGCCCAAAAATCTGGAAAACCATGTTAACCCGATCTTAGGATTAGGAGAGCATGTAATCTTAGAGTGGGTGCAAGAAACTAAAGTTTGGGGTGGCTGCAAGGTGTAATATGTTGTTGGGATTGAAAAGAAAAAAAAAAGAAAAAAAGAAAAAAAGAAAAAAAGTTGAAGCCAAAAGCTTGTGAAAAAAAAAAAAAAGTGTTCATAAAAAAAAAATAATAATAATACAAAAAAATGCCAAAAAGAAATAAAAAGAGCTGTAGCCACCCAGAAGTGTAAAAAAAAAAAATAAAGAAAGGAACTTGAGTGAAATTCAAAGTGTAAATATAGTTCATGCTCTCTTAGTTCCTAGGGTCTTCAGCCTAGTTCTTTTGTATATCCTACCCTTAGCCAGGCCCCATTACAACCCAATAAAGACCTTTTGATGTTGCTTGCATATTTTCTGTGGGAGCCATTTTGAGGTGAAAAGCAAGTTTTTGGGAAGTGTACTTGAAAAGTGAAACTGAGTGCAAGTTGTTAGCCTGACATAAACCGAGTGGTGAGTGAACAAATAATGCCCTTGTGAGGAAGGCAGTTGTTTGGATTTGGTGATCTCCCTCTTGTGTGTGACTTAGACCCCCTGCTTAGATTTCTGATTGTTTTCATGATGAAACTCTCAATTGTTGGAATAAATGAATGTGGGGATTGCTCTATTTGAAAAGGGGGAAACAATGAAGAAAAATTGTTTTTGAAGTTGCTTGAATTTGTGCAATGTTGGTTGAATCTTTTAAGCTTGCCAGGTCTTGAGTCCTTTTGATTTTTGAGTCTTAGTTTGCTTGGGGACAAGCAAAGTTTAAGTTTGGGGTATTTTGATAAGCCTCTGGCTCATCTAGTTTTATGGCTAGTATGACCAGGGTTTTGTGCAAATTATATCCTACTTTCACCCAAATTAGATTAGATTGTCCTCAAGCAAGGTTTTTGAGTCGTTTGCGTAGTTTTAGGTTAATTTAGCTAGTTTTGAATTAAATAAAGCTTATGGCTATTTTGTTGTTTCAGGATAATAAGAAGAGCAAGTAAGGAAGTGTATCTGAAGCAGAGGCTATCACGCCCAGGCCGTGACACTGGTCACGGCCGTGATGAGAAGATCATGAAAAGTCAGAGGCGATCACGGCCCAGCCGTGATACACATCACGGGCGTGATAAAGAAATGCAAAAAGTCAGAAAGGATCACGGTCGATAGTGATGAAGGTCACACGGCGTGACGGAGAGAAACCAAAAGTCGAGAATCTATCACGGCCTGCCCGTGATAGACATCACCAATAACGCGTGCGAATGCGAAAAGTCACCCTTGGCAGAGACGATCACGGCCTGGCCGTGACAGCCATCACGGCCGTGATGCACTGACCTCTTATAAAAGCGTAAACGCTGCAGCATGGAAATCATCCTGTTTTTCACTACTTTACATTACACTTTTGAGTTTTCCTTCTATCTCGTAATGGAGCACTAAGTCCTAGGATTAGTCTCTTGTTTGAGGATCCTATATACTTGAGGTTATGTAAATCCCTATTTTAATTGCTTTTCCCTTTTCAATATCATATTGCATATTTCTTTTTGTTATTTCGGAGTGTGTAATATTGTATTGATTAGTTTCGATGATGTAAATTTCCTATACATAATCGCGTTTGTTAATTCGCGTGTGTTCATTCATGATCGTTTGATTATGAGCGCTTAATCCCGTTTGTTATTTCGGGAATAGGAATTTGCATCCATAGTAGCAATTACGTTGTTAGTTATTCTTCATGAATCGAAAGGGGATTAGAATCGCTTAGGGCTTGGGTTTACATTAACCAAGGATAGTAAGGAATTCTTTGATGAGATTAATCGTTGTTTGATAATTGACAATCCCTTTTCAACTGCCTTAGTTTTGATTGCTCTGTTTTGTTTGTTTCTTAATTGCATTCCAATCCAAACCCCCCCAAAACTTATTTTTGTGAAAAGTAATATTCTCAGAGTCCTTAGAGACGACATCCGAGTTGTCGCACTATACTACACTTTTAACCCGCTCGTCCTTTTTGGCGCGTGCGTTACAGCGCGACCAAAAATAAAGGAATGGATCAAGTCCTTCACAAAATTGCTTGAAGTGTTCTTGAGAAAAGTGAGAGAAAATGAAGAAAATGAAGAAGATGAAGGTGTGAGTGAAGGGGCTGCGGTTTTGTGGTATATATAGTCTATATCTTAGGCCTTGTTTGGTTTGTTAGATGTTGGATTAATAGCTTTTGTTTTTATTTAATTAATATAAGCTTAACCATAGTTAATAATTAACTTAACTAGGGTTACTTTGCTAACTTTGGTTAATAAATATGTGGCTCACATTTAGTGGAGGGTGTGACTGATTTTAGACCACGCAAACTAACCACGGTTCCTTAACCATGGTTAAAATCTAACTTAACTTTGGTTAGGTTAAGCTAAAACGACATTTTGGTCATTTCACCTAAATTTGCATGTAATGCTTCATAAATTCTTGGTGAGTCATGGTGGTGACTCACCCCATGACTCAGCTCCTCCGGTGGCCGGTTTTGTCTCTGCACCTCCCTTCTCGACTCCGTCGGTTCCCCGATTAGGGTTTTATGCCCGTAAAAAAGTGTAATATTTCGTTTTCAGCTGAAAAATTTCAAACTAACCAAACTCGTTGGAAATATGATTTAAATATAAACCATTTCATTCACAAGTCAAAATTATGTTTTCTGATCATTAAAATCTTACTGTCAGTGAAAACACCGACTGTTTTCCGTCCGAACTTTTACCAAAATTCATCCGAATAAACATAATATTTTATTTCTGATCAGAAATTTGGAAAGTAGACTTCCTCACGGACAAAATATAAAAAAAATCTACAAATTTCAGTTTTCGAACTAAATTAGGTTTTTCTGTCAGTATAAAATTATACCGTCTGTAAAAAAACGCTGACCGGGCTCTGTCTGAATTTTCAACCCAAAATTTCACCGTAGCCTTCTACCATAAGATAGACTATGAATATGATTTTATTTTACTTAAAATCACTTTCTAACTCTCAGATTAAAATATAGTTAATTATATTTTAACCAGTTAAACAACGTAATTAAAAAATCAGGCTGTTACATTACTACTCCTCTTAGAAAAAAATTCCGTCCTCGGAATTTCATAACTCGAAACTAGATAGAATCTAGTAACCGTATCTTAATCTACAAATCCTTCATTGTATTTCCTGTCACTGTCTTCCCCTAAGTGACAATGATAACTTCATAACAAAAATCATTCTTATATTATTCTATTTATCCTCGAACTTATCTATCACTACATTCTGTTCATTGTCCTTAACTTTTCCAATATGCATCACGATTAATACTTCCTTAACTTCCTATTCAAGGTACCCAATCACAATCTTAGATCGTTGGAGCTTATTCCACTATTCCAAATTATAATAATATTACACATACCTTCTATGAGATCTGCAGGGTGAGAGGATTCGATTCCCCTCATGGTAAACACTCTCCCAATGGTTGGAGGTCTAGCCATCTGCTGACCTGTTCCTGGATGTTCTCTCCCAGCTTCACCTCTGTAACTTCCAGGTCCTCTACCAGCAGCTACCTTCTGCTGTCTAGCCCGCTGTCTGCAATCCCAAGTTATATGTTCTGATTTTCCACAGTAGAAATAGGTAGGTCTCTCCAGGCAATCTCTAACATGATGCAGCCCTCCGCATCTGAAACAAGCAAATCTTTGCCGTTGATGGCCCGTTCCAACCACTTGTGTTGTAGCAATTGGTGTTGGTGCCACTGTCTGCGATATGCTTCCCGCCACCCCTGAGAACTACTATCTACTCTCCTCTGAGTATCTGATCGAATAGGGCCTCCACTTATCAGTGGTTTCTGCTCATCAACCATCCTCAGATCTATATTTTCTATCGCGCTGCATCTCTCAACCAGTTCCGGCAAACTCTGGATGTCAAGAGATACTACAGCCCTCTGCAGCTCATTTCTAAGTCCTTCCTCAAATCTTCTGCATTGCCAATCCTCATTTGGGAACCTCTGATAGTACTCTGAAAACTTAATCAGCTCCTCAAAACGTGATGCATAATCACCTACGGACATGTTGCCTTGTTTGAGGTTTGTGAATTCTTTTTCCTTCTCGCGTCGAACTAGACGAGGAAAATATTTTTCGAAGAAGCAGTCTGTGAATAACTGCCAGTCAATGTTTCTGTTCTCAGCTTCCAATAATCTTTTCTTTCCTTTCCACCAGAACTCTGCCCCTTCAGTTAACATGAAGGCAACATAAGTCACTTTCCTCTCCTCGTTACATAACAGAAGATGCAAATATCTTCTCAATCTCTTGTATCCACCATTCAGCCTTCTCCGGGTCATACTCTCCTCGGAATTGAGATGGCTTCCCTTTCATAAAAGTAGTCAATCTTGCATCCTCAGCTGCTGCAGCCCTTCTTTGATTCTTTAGTTCCAGCTGATCTCTGTTCATCTGCAACATCTCAGCATTCTGCTGGGTTTGTAGTAGCATACCAGCCTCACACATGACCTAGCGGCTCGCGGACCTCAGCCCCACAACCGGAGGACGCGAGCGACCACCACCACCCTCACCCCCTTACCCAAATCTCCACCAACCACCATCCCCAAAATCCCCACTTACCCAACCCCCAAATCTCCACCAACCACCACCCCCAAAATCACCACTCTTCCTCCCTCCCCCACCACATAATCGCCACACACACCCCCCATTGAACCCCCGACAGAAGAGTCAGCGACTGAGCAGTGAGCAGCACCATAGAAGATCATAGGAGGAAGACTTACCCTGGGGTGAGGCTGGTAGATCGGACGTGAGGAGGCACGGAGCCACACAACCGCGTGAGGCATCAAATGGAGATCTTGATTCTTGAGCAGATCCAGAGCAAACTCAGCAAAGTCATGGGAGAAACTCAGTACAATGAATTGAGGATATAAGACAAGTCAAGCACAAAGCAAAGTCATTAGGGGAGAAAAAAGATAAAGTTAAAAGCAAAAGGTACAAGATTCTTTTAAAAATGATGTACTTTGATTCTCTGAAATATGATTTTTTTTTCTAGTAAGATTCAACGGAACTGGGTTTGAAACTCCATTGCGGTATGATGTGGTTTGTTGCGGACGAAATGGTGTTACGTTGCGGATGAAACGGTGTTACGTTGTGACCGTTACGGGTGATTTCGATTCACACCGCAATTGTGGCCTGATGCCGTTGCGGTGAGTGCCGTAACCGCAATATAGCGGCCGCATTAGCGGTTACGGACTGCAATTTGAAACCATGCTCTCAATGGCACTACACCTCTCTACAAGCTTTGGGAAACTCAAAATATCCAAGGGCACTACAGCCTTCCTCAACTCGTGCCGTAAACCCTCCTCGAATCTCCGATACATCTAGTCCTCATCTGGAAACCTCTGGTAGAACTCAAAACTGAATCAGGGCCTCGAATCTGGCCGCGTAATCACCAACAGACCTATCTCCCTGCTGGAGACTCATGAACTCTCTCTCCTTCTCGCGTCTGACTAACCGCGGGAAGTACTTCTGGAAGAAACATTCTCTGAACAGCTCCCAACTAATAAATCTGCCCTCAGCCTCTAGCAATCTCCTCTTGCCTCTCCACCATGACTCAGCCCCTTCGGTCAGCATGAAGGCGACATAAGTCACCTTCCTGTCATCTCTGTATCTCATGGTATCAAAGATATTCTCGAGCTCCTGAATCCACCACTCTACTCACTTTGGGTCATACTCCCCACCAACTGTGGCGGCTTACCTTTGAGAAAGGTAGCTAATCGTGCATCCTCAGCCTCTGAGGCTCTCCTCATATCCTGTCATTCTTGTAACTCTGCCTCTCTCTGTACCCTCTAAGCATTCTGTTGCGCCTGCTGCAACAGAACGGATGCTAACTCGTGAATAGTCCGAAGAGTCTTAGATGACTCTCCTCCACCTCCAATCCCTGCCTCTGGCTGATAAGGCTCCTCCTCAACACCCTCTATCACTCTACCACCACCATGTCTTCCACGTCCCCGTCCTCGGCCTCGAGCCATGATCCTGTTAAAAGAAATTATTAGACCACATCAATATGACATATAATACTACATAAAATGGAATATAAATACTATATGCCATAGAAATGTCACGTCGGACTCACTACCCAAATTTTGACACGCTGTCGCGCACACGTCAAAAAACGAGTGGTTTGTAAAAATATGTAGTCAGGGAGCGACAACTCGAGTATCGTCTCACAAGGACTCTTGGGTTGTTGTTAACAGAAAAAGTTAGTTTTTGGGGGGTTTTGGATTTGAAATTAAATTAAGAAAGCAAAGCAGAAAAACTATGCAAACTAAGTAATTACCAAATAAGCTAAACGATCAACCTACTGCTTTCGGTTTCCCACTATCACCGGTTCATATAAATCCAAGCCCTAAGCGGATTCTAATCCCTTTTCGATTGTAACATCAATTAACAAGCGAAACCGACGCTACGAGACATATGTTCCTAATTCTGAATTAAGCAAACGGATTAGGCCCTTCGTGAATTAAGCAAACACGAATTGAACACACGCGAATTAAGTAAACACGATTAAGTTTAGGAACACAAATCATCGAAATGAATCAATACATACTCTACACAATTCTGAATTAAGCAAACAGAACATATAGAACAAATATTGTAAGAGAATAGCATTAAGTTTAGGAATTACAGAACCTCAAGCGTCAATGGAACCCGATTACAACAGATTGATCAAAGGAGACTAGCTCTCCATTACAAACATAAACCTAAACCTAATTTGCAGCCGCACTATGAAAAGAAAAGAAGAAGAGAAGATCCTTCATTCTGACCTAAAACAGACTATAAATACAGATTCTGGACTGCGCGCACTCGCGAGGCGAGACAAGACTCGCGAGGCGAATCTTATGAACAAATCTTCAGTGCTTAACTTTCTCGCGAGGCGAGGCAATTATTAGCGAGGCGAGACTTCAAATTCCAGTCTGTCACACCCGTGACTTTCTTCATGGGTAGGCCGTGATGGTCTCTGTCCTTCACGGTTGGATTTCTCGCGGGCGAGACAGTGATTCGCGGGGCGAGACAGAGAGGATGACATTTCTGGCACAGTCAGGCCTTCAGGCTCGTGAGGCGAGTAGCCTCTCGTGGGGCGAAGACTCCAGAACTGCTTCTCTGAAAATGAGAAATAGCAGTAAGTGCTTTATTCGACTCAAAATCACTAAATTAACCTAAAAATACTTTACAGACTCAAAATGTTGCTTGAAGACAATTTAATCTAATTTGGGCGGAAACGAAATATAATTAGCACAAAACCATGGTCATACTAGTCATAAAACTAGATGAGCCAGAGGCTGATCAAAATACCCCAAACTTAAACTTTGCTTGTCCCCAAGCAAACTAGAACTCAAAAACTCAAAAAGACTCAAGACCTGGCAAGCTTAAGAGATTCAATCAAATCCGTACAAATTTCACGCAATTTCAACAAAACAATTTTCCCTCAATGATCCCCCCTTGCAACAATATAATCCCCACATTCAAATATCTTGAACAATTGAGAATTCCATCATTCATGCAATCAGAAATCTAAGTTGAGGATCCAAGTTACACACAAAAGGGAGATCACCAAATTCAAACAATCGCCTTCCTCACAAGGGTATTTAATGTTTCACTCATTCGCTCAGTTTGTCTAGGCTATCAACATTTCACTCAATTTCACTTTTAAGAGCACTTCCCATGAGTTTGATTTTCATCTCTAACAAAGTTCCCACGAAAACATGCATGCAACATCAAAAGGTCTTTAAAGGTTGTAATGGGGCCTGGCTAAGGGTATGATATACAAAGGTACTGGGCTTAAGTCCCTAGGAACTAAGAGAGCATGAACATTTTGATACATTGAATTTCCACTCAGATTCCTTTTTCCATTTTTCTTTATGCTTTGGGTGACTACAACCTTTTTCTTCTAATACCCTTTTTTGACATTTTTGTTCTCTTTTTTTTTCTTTTTCTTTCTTTTACCTTTGGCTCCAACCTTTATTTTTTTCTCTTTTTCTCAATCCAAAATGACATATCACACCTTGCAGCCACCCCAAACTTAGTTTCTTACAACCTTTCTCTTGCTAAGCATCCATGCTCTCCTAATCCTAATATTGGGTTAACATGGTTTTTTTCCAGATTTTAGGCTCATAACATAAGGTCATCAAGAAGTAATAGGCTAATTAGGCTCAAAGGGGCTAACAAAGGAACATGCATTAGGGACTGGTTCACTTTAGGCCAAGTAGCTAATTCAAAGAAAATTGCCTAAATCATTTGATGCAAGCACATAAACATGCAAACCATGAAGAGATTCAAGCAAATTCGGGAAAGTGCAGCTCAAAAGTGATTCACACAGTTAAAAACATACTAGAGGCTCAAATCCTCACCTGGACATTTTTGCAAATTGTTTGACTGAGATACAATCCCTAGTGTGTGCATCCCTTCACCCCAAACTTATCATAAATCATGCAATCATAACAAAATATCTCAAAGTTCAGTTTTCAATTTTTCACATGGGGATCAAATTTCAATTTCAAAACCTAGGGGGAAAACAGTCAACAGATAACAGGCAATCAATCTGTGCAAAATTCAATCAAAACCCAATCAAGCTTGCCGACACAAGACTCACACACAAACTCTTGATCTTCTCAAATTATTCAAGAGCTGAAGAAAACAAAACAAAAACAAAGCAAGGCAAAGCAATTAAAAAGAGTAAGGTTCAGAGAAAACTCATGGGGGTGGTTCCACCAGGATCACATTGCTTGTAACATAAGGCCCAAGTGATAGCCAAAGGACGGAAGCTCATTCCATGCTTCCATAACTTGCAGCCTTGATATGGGAGTGAGCCCTTGACAGTCATGGTGACCTCGCCAAGTGCGGCAGACTTCTCACTCTCTCTTGGGTCAAAGTTGACCCCTTGTCAACAAAGTCCTCCCAATAAAATTGGGGTTCAACCCCTTGGACTGGCCATGGTGCAGAATCCGGTCTCTCTGGCAGAGGCTTGAACTCCATTGCCGGTTGTTCCACAATGGGAGGTGGCAAACAGGTAGAGAGGGTCTCCGGTGCTGCTTCAACTTCTGCACGTTCTTCATTCACTGCATTATCCAATCCATCACCTGCTATACATGCAGAAATCTCAGCACACACCACACAAAGGTTAGTGTTAGTACAATCAGTACATATAGTACAACAAACTGACTCAGAAAAGGCTTGAATGTCTGGAAATTCAACACACAGTTCATCAGTAGTAGTGTTCTCGACATCATTGTTAAGTTCATGTTCAAAAGAAGTATTGCCAAGAACAACTATTTGTGAATCTGTATGTTCTTCCAGGAGACGTTGAGTTTGCAGTGTGGTCAAGGCAGAGGCAATGTGACCAACTTGAGCGGCCAAGTCCTGAAGACTTGCTTCTGTCTTCCGTTGGTATTCAAACATGCCTTGTGCCATTTCTTTGGAGAGTTGCTTGGAATTGAAGATCGTTCTCTGTCATCTGTTGTTGCACCAAAGAAGCTAACTCTTCCAGTGGGTTGGATTTCATTTACTCCAATCATGCCAAAACCACTACTAGACTCATAGCCTTGACAAAGTTAGGATAACATATGCATGGTGGTGGCTCATCAAAGTTAGGATAATATATGCATGGCTCATAATCAACATAAGGTAAACAATCTTGCATATAGTTATCCATGGGATAAACATTAGGCATATAATTTTGCATATAGTTATCCATACTAAGGTTCACAACCAGACCTATTAGCCAAGACTAATTCAACAATGATTTTTTTTAAATTTTAATTTTCTGTTAATAACAACAAGAGTCCCCGGCAACGGCGCCAATTTTGACACGCTGTCACGCACGCGTCAAAAAGCGAGCGGTTTGTAAAAATATGTAGTCAGGGAGCAACAACTCGAGTATCGTCTCACAAGGACTCTTGGGTTGTTGTTAAGAAAAAAGTCAGTTTTTGGGGGGTTTTGGCTTTGAAATTAAATCAAGAAAACAAAGCAGAAAAACTATGCAAACTAAGTAATTACCAAATAAGCTAAACGATCAACCTACTGCTTTCGGTTTCCCACTATCATCGGTTCATATAAATCCAAGCCCTAAGCGGATTCTAATCCCTTTTCGATTGTAACATCAATTAACAAGAGAAACCGATGCTACGAGACATATGTTCCTAATTCCGAATTAAGCAAACGGATTAAGCCCTTCGTGAATTAAGCAAACACGAATTGAAAACACACGAATTAAGCAAACGCGATTAAGTTTAGGAACACACAATCATCGAAATGAATCAATACATACTCTACACAATTCTGAATTAAGCAAACAGAACATATAGAACAAATATTGAAAGAGAATAGCATTAAGTTTAGGAATTACAGAACCTCAAGCATCAATGGAACCCGATTACAGCGGATTGATCAAAGGAGACTAGCTTTCCATTACAAACATAAACCTAAACCTAATTTGCAGCCGCACGATGAAAAGAAAAGAAGAAGAGAAGATCCTTCATTCTGACCTAAAACAGACTATAAATACAGATTCTGGACTGCGCGTGCTCACGAGGCGAGACAAGACCCGCGAGGCGAATCTTATGAACAAATATTCAGTGTTTGACTTTCTCGCGAGGCAAGGCAATTATTAGCGAGGCGAGACTTCAAATTCCAGTCTGTCACGCCCGTGACCTTCTTCATGGGTAGGCCGTGATGGTCTCTGTCCTTCAGGGTTGGATTTCTCGCGGGGCGAGACTCAGGCTCGCGAGGTGAGTAGCCTCTCGCAGGGCGAAGACTCCAGAACTGCTTCTCTTTATTTACCTGAAAACGAGAAATAGCAGTAAGTGCTTTATTCGACTCAAAATCACTAAATTAACCTAAAAATACTTTACAGACTCAAAATGTTGCTTGAAGACAATTTAATCTAATTTGGGCGAAAACGAAATATAATTAGCACAAAACCATGGTCATACTAGTCATAAAACTAGATGAGCCAGAGGCTGATCACTACCCAACTCCTAAGCATAGCTGGTATCCGATGTGGATTCAACTAAATGGCCAATTTACTCTAATCACAGTCATCACAGTTCGTTTCAGAACCGAAAATCTCTGATACCACCGAATGAGACGCCCCGACGTCTAATTAAAGAAAACCCATAATATTTAGGACCTAATTGTATTATCATCGTTAAGCGAATGTATTAAAAACGACGGAAAAATTAAAACTTAAAATATAAACAACATATGTAAACATACATACAACACATAACTATAAATATATAAACACATGCTAGGACTGCTGTCAAGGGATTCTCATAAGTAGGATCCCGATATATGTACAAACTGGTAAAAAAAATACATCAAAAACCCAAAAGAAAAAGCCTCACCGATGCACTCCACACCCCATCCCATCTCAAAATACAGTAAAACCTCACTCACTCCTACACGGACAGCACTGGCCTGAGCCATCACACACTACCTCCCTCATCTGCATCCTGGGGTTCGGCAGGTCCGGACACGCCTCCGCTATCACTGGAAGAGCTCCTGGCCAGCTGCCCCTGAAACCTCTGCCTGTAGAGTCTGCTATCCTGAGGATGTAGCCGTCTAGAAGATACCCGCGAAGACTCAAACCGTAGCACGGACCTCTGGAGATGCGGGTACCTCAGGAAGGGGTGCTAGGTCCTGGGCGGGGGCAATTGGGTCCTCCTCAGGAATAGGTGCCAACTCGGGCTCCGGTGCTGGTGCGGGTGCGGGTACTGGTGGAAGCCCGGGTACAAGTACCTTGAAGGGTACCATGAAGGGAACCGGGGCCATGTCTGGCATCGGTGGCATGGGCGGTACATGTCCATCCGGCTGTCTAACCGGGGATGGAAGAGTAGTACCGAAGTGAAATCTGCCGGTAAATCCTATGGGCGGTCCTTGTCCTAGCCTAGAGGTAACGGGCATCCGACCCGTATATACCACGAAACGGGTGACTGGGTCCAGAAGCCACTCGTTCGGATCGATGCACTCGACCTCAATGGTTCCCGAGGTGGGAAACCTCGGGTCCTGCATCATCCACGGGTGATCCCAGTGCGCCATCAACTATATCTGAATCTGTGATACGAAGCATTTATGTATGCAAACACACAGCAAAAGAAAAAGGGGATAATAAGCTATACAACATCAAACGCGAAAAGGGTTTAGCAACATTTAATTAAATAACGGCACGCTAAACATGCATCTCCAAGGTATGAGTCTATATATATGACACAATCATCCTCAATCCACATCTAGGATCTTTCCTCTACCCTCCATCATGATGCAATGCAAATGCTGTATGAATCATCTCATTTGGTATCGGCCATATCCGGATATCACGTCAATATAATCGCCACATCCCAGAGTCCCCGACGCACACCCTCATCCGTGGATGGAGGGTGCTCACGCAAAGCAATGGAACTATAGCTCCGTCGTTAGCCTATCCCTGGGAATTCTCCCTCCGAGGCATGGACCCCACACGACCATGTTTCAGGTCCACACAACCATATTTCAAGTCCACTATATCACAGACCATGCTTCAGGTCCTCCCCTAGTGCCCTAACCGCTCATTATAACTTCATAATTAACCTCAAAATAGTTCATCTCATTAATCTCATCATTATATTCCAATAATCATCTCGGTTAGGCACTACTATCTCATATCATATGCATTCCCCAATACATCATCATGTCTCAACATAAATTATAACTTACTCAACCTCAAAGCGCAATCATAACACCCATCATATCATCACAATCATCATCATGTTATCCAAAATCATCATCATATATCATCATGTCATAGCATCATTTCCAAATATAACAATCATCATAACAATACAATAATATTAAATATAAACATAGTCTCAATACTTACAACACTCATAATATCAATTACCAAAACCATATCAAACAGTCAAGCAGACAATTACCAAATAATAAAATAATCATATATATATATATATATATATATATATATATATATATATATATATATATATATATATATATATATATATATATATATATATATATATATATATATATATATAACGTAACGACGATAAACGTACAATTTTTATATCATCATCGGTACCACTAAGTAGTCCCTAATATGGTATAGACATTGTCCGTTACTTGCTCTCGTGCAGGGTTTTGGTCGCCCTACGCCATTATCGAATTAAATGTAACCACGTCGTTTTCGACGTTAAATAGTTTCTTTCCCCCACCTGGAGAGTCACGCGCTACGCGGAACGAGATGAAACGAACTAAAACGAAACGTCCTCGAAACTCCTCGATTATGCCTCACCTAGAAATAAGCTCTCCGACCCTCAAAATCCACCTACGAATCACATTGTGAAAGGCACATTGTAAGGAATTCAAAATCGGCAGCAAATACCACCAAATCCCCCACTGATTTGGCCTCATATATCACAATACAAATATTTGTTTAAAAAATGGAACGGTGAGATTAAATAACTACCTTCCCTTTACCTTCTCCAAAAGTTTTTGCTCGATCCAACGGTAGATGAACCGGGGATGAACCTCTCAAGATGACTGGTCTGGAGTTACCCAAGTTGAACTCAACTCCAACTTCTAGGCTGAATAACTCACACTCTGGGAAAGGTACAGAACGTCCAAAAGTTAGATATGAAGAACTACTAGCTTAGAACCTCCATGTCAAATTTGGACACAATCCAACGGAGGATGAAGGCATGGTGATGATTTCTCTGGAACTGTTCCAGCTCCTAAAGTTCTCAACAATGGTGTTTTAGGGTTCTTTAGTGATCTCCATCTCTCATTCTCTAATTCTCTCCCTCATCCTATCTAGAAATCTCTGGCTTTCTGTTCTTTCCAACTCTCAGGTCTCCCTCTCTATTTTCGGTTTAAAATGGCTTAAGTTAAATCACTTGAGCCCTTTTTATTTTTTTCAAAATTCCTGGCCCTCACGCTCAGCGTGAGTTTACCCACACTCAGCGTGGGAGCATCCACTAGGGTGCTTGCTTGCATGCCACGTCACCCACCATGTGTCCTCGTGCATGGCACCACTTCCCCACACTCAGCGTCAACTCCCCCACGCTCAGTGTGGCCTCTAGTCAGCAACGTTGACCTCGCGCATTTCTTCGCGTTCAGAGCTCCTTTGAAGTCCGATTGACCTCAAATTTGACATATAGGCTCATCTAGACCTAATAAACAACCTCAAACCCTAAAAAAATGCCTAATATAAACCCTAACTCCAAATTCATTGTTTCACACTCATACGTCTTAAAAACGATAATCGGGGAAAACCCTAAGTTGTTTTCACGTTCAAACTCGAGATAACTTCGTACTTTCCATGCAAAGGTTCCTAGACCTCAAACAACATCTTAAATATTTAATCCAAGCCTTAAAGTTTATCCTCTTACTTAAACAAAACATAAAATTATGGCTGTTACACTGGTCATTTTAGTTGAATCCACATTGGATATTGACTATGTTTTGAAGTTGGGTAGAGTGTCCGACTCACTAGTTATCTATTGTTTCTAGGTTGCGCAGCAAGGACTCATTATCAAATTATTTATAAGATATTTATATCTACAAGTTTGTGTGAAGATATCTTATGAATATGAGTTGATGGTTACTCTTGCTAGTAATATATGGCTCAGAAAGCTATAGTGCCGCTTGATTTTTAGAGCTTCCCATATCTGGTTGAGAGATGCAGTGCCATAGAGGGCATAGATCGAGAGCTGGGGCTGGCGAGGCAGAGACAAGAGAGGAGTGGAGGTCCCTATCGGATCGGGTTTTCCGAGGAGAGTAGGCGGTGATTCACATGGGAGACGGGGACCCTATACTGCACAGTGTAGAGTGTTCAGACATCTGCATCAGTACCAGCTTCTACAGCACCAGTTGGTGGAGAGGGCCAGCAGCAGAGAGGCCCAGTTTGTTTCAGATGCGGAGGTTCGCATTATGTTAGAGATTGCATAGAGAGGCCTAGTTGTTTCCACTGTGGGAAACCAGGTCACATGGCTCGGGATTGCAGGCAGAGAGGGATACAGCAGCAGGCAGCTGCTGGTATAGGAGCTGCATGCTACAGAGGTGGAGCTGGGAAAGCAGTCCAAACAACAGGACAGTCGATGACCAGACCTCAGGCCACAGGGAGGGTGTTTACCGTGAGGGGAGCTGAATCCTCTCAATCTACAGATCTTATCATGGGTATGTGTTTGATATCTGGTAGACTCTCGTCTGTGTTGTTTGACTCAGGTGCTACATATACGTTTATTACTCATGAGCGTGTGGCTCATTTACATTTGCCTATTTCTTTGTTACCTTATACCCTTACCGTATCTACCCCGTCCAATGATGCCTGACTACCATGTTCGTTTGTTTACAGTCCTAGAGTTGGTGAAAATAGGACATTCCTTGTGGATCTTGTTTGTTTATGATAGTGTGATTTTACATCATGTTTCCTGTACACTTTTGCATGCATTTTTCATATAGATTAAGCATTCTTTATTTGATTTTAGTTAGTTTTTCCCTTGGAATGGGTGAAGCGGTTTCTTGGTGTTGTTTTGCAGGAATCAATCAAAAAATGATCAAAATCAGCCATGATGGAGCTGGGATGAAATAGAGCTTGAAAAGTGAAGAATTGAGCCAAGAAGAGACCATCACGGCCATGATCAAGCAGAGCAGAAGGCAAAAGGTAGAAGCTGTCACGGTCTAGCCGTGATGCCCATCACGGCCTTGACAGACCATCTGGTTAACTTAGAGTCAGGGAATGAAGAAACAGTGGAGAATGAAATTATGGGAATGCTCGCCCCGCGAGAGGTTACTCGCCTCGCGAGACTGAAGACCAGCCAGAAATAGCAGAATGTCATCCTTTCTGTCTCGCCCCGAGAATCACACCTCGCCTCGCGAGCCTGAAGGCTGACTGTGCCAGAGAATGCAACTATTTCTGTCTCGCCACACGAACCATGTCTCGCCTCGCGAGCCTGAGGACCAGAAGCCATCACGCCCAGGACCTGATACTCATCACGGGTGTATTTGAGAAGACCCTTACTGTCTCGCCTCGCGAGCCACTCTCGCCTCGCGAGAGATCCAATCTCCGAAGACCATTTTTCAACATTCGCCTCGCGAGCTACGTCTCGCCCCGCGAGCGCACGAAACCCAGAACCCCTGTTATAAGCTGTTTTAGGGCAGAATTGTAAGGGGATTGATTTGGAGAAAAGGAGGCGGCCAAGAAACCCTAAAAAATGCAATTTCTGCTGCTGTGGCCGGGTGCATCCTTCCATGGAGTTCTTCCCTTCCTTCATCTTAGTATATTTTCTTTTCCCTTTTTCTTTGATGATGTGTAGCTAAACTCCCATTGTTGGGGTTAGGGTAGCTATTTCTGAATTCTCATGTATATGACTTGATCTTGTAATATGGTTTTTACTTCTTTATTGAGTGATTGATTTTCTGTGCTTAATGCTTGTTGTGGCTAGCACCCCCATGACTTTATTAGTGTTTTGATATGCAATTGGAAAATTCGTATTAGAACCGGAACTGGAATTAATCACCTAGTAAACCTTGTATCTAGGAATGGAACTAGGTTTATTAGCAATTACGTAATCCCTAATCATCATGCAAATTCATTAATCTAGGCCACCTAAGGAATTAGGGTCTATTAGTGGATTTAGGCTCTTGTAATCTGAGGAATCGGGGCTTGAGTAATCTAGTGGATTGATTGTCATATTTGAAGTAGAAGCTGTTTATTAGTCATTTCATTGCATGGGGATGAAGTTTAGTGAACCTAATCCCAACATCTTTTATCATATTTGAAAACCATCTTTTATTGCCTTCCAAGTGTTTGAGAAAATTACAAAAAGAGTTTGTTTTTCTTATTCTGTTTATTTTTACTTTTGTGGGCTTGATATGTCATATTGAGCTCCCTTCCATCCAAAGAATCGCTTAGATAGTAGTTGAATTGGTACGTGCTAGTACTTGTCTCAGTCCTCGTGGGAACGATATCGGTCTCACCAAACAGATATTTGTACGACTCGGTATACTTGACGAAGTCTCAACAGTTTACCTATGCAACAGATAGATGTTATCCTTGGCATGGATTGGCTTTCGGCTAACCATGTAGTGTTAGATTGTTCCAGCAAGACCTTGTCATTTCTTGAGCCTTCTAGCATAGTATCTGCCAATGAAGGAGTACCTATGAGGAGTGATGGTTCTCGACTGTATGTGATGCTTTTCTCAGTGGAAGCTAAGGAGATTCCGACTATAGATTTTATGCCTATCGTGAGAGAATTTCTTGAGGTTTTCCCTCCCGATGTTCTGGGTTTGCCACTATAGAGGGAAGTGGAGTTCACCATAGATCTTATACCAAGGACATGACCTATATCTATAGCACCTTATCGGATGTCACCTATAGAGTTAACCAAGTTAAAGAAACAATTGGATGATATGTTGACAAAGGAATTTATCAGACCCAGTGTTTCACCGTGGGGAGCTCCAGTGTTGTTTGTTAAGAAGAAGAATGGAAGTGCTAGGTTGTGCACAGATTACAGGCAGCTAAATAAAGTGACGATCAAGAATAAGTATCTGTTGCCTAGGATAGATGATTTGATGGATCAATTAAAGGGAGATTCATTATTCTCCAAGATTGATCTGAGGTCCGGGTATCATCAGATTAGAGTGAAGAAGGAGGATATACCCAAGACAGCTTGCAAGACGAGGTATGGACACTACGAGTATTTAATTATGCCTTTTGGTGTGACTAATGCTCCACCAGTGTTTATGGATTATATGAACATGATATTTAGACTGTTCCTCGATAAGTTTGTGGTGGTGTTTATAGATGATATCCTTATCTATTCCCGTACATGGGAAAAGGATGATGAACATCTGAGAATAGTGTTGCAGGTGTTGAAGTATAGACAGTTGTATGCTAAGCTTTCTAAGTGCTAGTTTTGGTTGGAGGAAGTTCAGTTCTTAGGTCATGTAATTAACAAGGAAGAAATGGCAGTAGATCCTGCTAAAGTTGAAGCAGTGCTTAAGTGGGAACGACCTAAGTCAGTTAGTGAAGTGATGAGTTTCTTGGGATTGGCTGGATATTATAGGAGGTTCATCGAGGGTTTCTCGAAGATTGTGTTGCCTATGACGCAGTTAACGAGAAAAGGTATAACATTTGTTTGGACGGAGAAATGAGGAGAGTTTTCAACAGTTGAAGGAAAAGTTAACCACATCACCTGTGCTGACTTTGCCAGATCCTTTAGGACAGTTTGACGTGTATTGTGATGCTTCATATCAAGGGTTGGACTGTATGTTGATGCAAGAGGGAAGAGTTGTAGCTTACGCTTCCCGACAGTTGAGAATTCATGAGAGGAATTATTCGACCCTTGATCTGGAGTTGGCAGCTATAGTGTTCGCACTGAAGATATGGCAACACTATTTGTATGGAGCCAAATTCAATGTGTATAGTGATCATAAGAGTTTGAAGTATTTATTTGATCAGAAGGAGATGAATATGAGACATTATAGATGGATGGATTTTATCAAGGATTATGAGTTTGATCTTCAATACCATCCTGGGAAGGCGAATGTTGTAGCAGATGCACTGAGTATGAAGTCTTTACATGTATATGCGATGATGGTAAAGGAAATGGAGTTGATCGAGCAGTTTAGAGATATGAACCTAGGGATGGAGTTGTGTGAAGATAGAATATGCTTAAGTATGATCACTATTAGTAGTAAGTTTCTGAGAGATCTTAAGGATAAACAGGTTCAGGATCAATATCTGCAAGAGGTGAGTAGAGGCGTAGATGAGGGTAAGATTTCAGAGTTTAGTAGAGGGCTAGATGGTGTGTTGAGGTTTAGGGACATGATATGTGTGCCAGAAGACTTAGAGTTTAGGAAGATGATTTTGGAAGAGGCGCATAAGAGTAAGTTGAGTTTTCACCCCGGAGCCACCAAGATGTATCAGGATTTAAAGAAGATGTTTTGGTGGCCGATGATGAAGAAGGAAGTGACAGAATATGCTTTGTCTTGTTTGGTTTGTCAGAAGACTAAGATAGAACATCAAAAGCCTGCTGGTTTGCTACAGTCCTTAGATATTCCAGAGTGGAAGTGGGATAGCATAGCTATGGATTTTGTGGTTGGATTACCACGAACTCCGAAGAGGCATGATGCAATTTGGGTTATCATCGACAGGTTGACGAAGTGTGCTCACTTCTTACCTATTGGCGAGAGTTTCATTTTGGAGAGATTTACCCAGATCTACATTAAGGAAGTTGTTAGGTTGCATGGTGTACCATCGAGCATTATCTCTGATCGAGACCCTAGATTTACAACTAGATTTTGGAGACAGTTGCGTAGTGCTTTGGGGATGAAGTGGAGGATGAGTTCTTCTTATCACCCCCAGACTGATGGACAATCAGAGAGAACGATTCAATCATTGGAGGATCTTTTGAGGGCTTATGTTTTAGAACACATTAGCAGTTGGGATGAGTTCTTGTTGTTGATTGAGTTTACATAAAATAACAGTTTCCATAGCAGTATCGGGATGGCACCGTATGAGGCTTTGTGTGGCAGGAAATGTAAGACTCCTTTGTGTTGGTATGAGACTGGTGAGATCCAAGTATTGGGTCCCGATGTGGTGCAACAGACGACAAAACATGTTAGAAAGATTAGTGAAAAGATGAAGGAAGCGCAGGATAGGCAAATGAGCTACAATAATAAGAGGCGGAGACCCTTAGAGTTCCAGAAGGCGATCACGTGTTTTTGAGAGTCACTCCTAAGACTGGAATTGGCAGAGCTATCAAGTCTAGAAAGTTTTCTCCTAGATTCAGTGGACCTTTCCAGATTCCTCGACGGATTGGTCCCGTAGCCTACCATATTGCCTTACCGCGTAAACTTTCTAATCTTCATGATGTCGTTCACGTATCCCAGTTGAGAAAATATTATCTGGATCCTTCTCATGTACTTGAGCCTGAGTCAATACAACTCCGAGAGAATCTAGAGTATAAGGCTTTACTGGTTAGGATTGCAGATAGAAGGATTAAGAAGCTTCACGGTAGACAGATTCCTTTGGTCAAGGTCATTTGGGATGAGATTACAGGAGATGCTACTTGGGAGCGTGAGGCAGATATGCAGCAACAATTTCCACATCTTTTCAGAGGTACGTACATTCTAGGGACCAAATTTATTCTGAAATTTAAATGGAGCATCACCATGATGAATGCTATAACATCCATGTTTTAAGGTATTATTTATATGTTGGATAATTAGTTTTAAGACCTTTATTTAGGGTCTAATATGCATGCTTAGGTATTGGGAACCTTGCATGGAAAGTACGAGATTAACCGGCATTGAATTGAATAAGAACGTGAACGTATTCTAGGATTTTCTGTATACCGTTTATAAGGCTTAATAATGCACAATAAGAATTTTTTTTTGAGGAAGAGATTAGGTATGTTTGAGGGCATGGTCTAATTCCTTATGTATAGAGGAGTCTATGTTTAAAATTTCATGTTGGTCGGACTTTAAACGAGCTCAGAACGCTATAAAATGTATGAATCAGGACTTGCTGGCAGCATGAGGCGTTGAGCGCTGGCTAGTAGGACATGTGGCACGTTGTGATTCTCGGAGAAAGGGTGGTGCAGCCCACCAATGCTGATGCTGGCTTATGGGCGTTGAGTGCCCAGCGCAAAAAAAATGTTTTAAGTTAGCCATTTCGTTGAGAAGCTGGTAGAAGGGTCAAGAGGCAGAAAATTACATAGATAGAGAGAGGAGAGGAGGTGGTAGAGAGAGAAACTTCCGGAGGAGATTCTGATCAATCCGTTCGTCCTATTGAAAAACCGATTATACCGTTGTGATCCTCGCAATGTCTACTTCATCATCCTACCTTTCTTTTTTTTTCGATTAGGCTAAGGGAAGCCTATGTTCTTATTATGTCGAAATGCCATCGGTGACGGTATTGAAGTTATCTTTCAATCCATGTATCGGTTTTCAATTTCATCTTCAGATTTGGGTTACACGTAACGTGTGCTTCACAATGATGTGTTCAGGTGAATTTTTGGAGCTCCGGAGTGTGGGGAACTGAATGTGGTAGATTTGAGGAGTTTAGAGGGGGCTCGTTTCATTTCTCCTAAGCTAGACTACAAAACTTCAGGTGGGGGAAAGAAGGCATCTAAAGTAGGAAATGGCTAAGTAACATTTTATTCAATATTGGTGTAGAGCGACCTAAACCCTATTAGTGGGCGAATAATTGACAATGTTAATATCACATTGGGGACTACTTAATGGTACCAATGATGATATGGAGATTGTAGGTTTATCGCCGTTATGTTAAATTTATGTTATTAAGGTTGTCTGATTTTTATTATATTGACCTGTTTACTATGTGTTGTTTGGATTAATGTGACACCCTAAAACCCGGCGTCACATGGTTACCCGTTGCGGAAAAGAAACTTATTTAAAACGCTGGTCGCCTTCGGAAAAATAACCTTTTATATAAGGTTACTGAAAAAAGGTACTCATTTTTTTTTCCGTTTATAATAGTTAAAAGTAGTTAAGAAAAGATGATGAACACTCAGAACATGAAATTAAACATCGTACATATAGATATAACTGTCCCATTTGGGATCTTAAGTTTGATTACAAGACAGGCCTTGTCGAACTGTCCAACATATACTGAAACAACTACTGAAGAAATAGGTAAAAGATAACATCAAATTGGGAATAGGGAATTGGGTACAAGACTCAAAAGATGGCTCTAACAGCCTAGGGACTATCGGGACAACTCCAAAAGCCAACAAACGATCTACCAATGCCTCTTGCATGCAGAGTGACCACAGACGCTACCCTCAGATGAGATATCAGTTGCCGGATCAATAACGTCACCGCCATCGTCGATAGGGATGTCGTCATCACCGGGATCCTGCGGATGGTACTTTGGCTCCTCCTCCTCCTCGTCCTCAACCTCTATGAACTCAAGAGGCTCTTCCTCGGGATCTTCTTCGATATCCTCCTCCACTGGATCCTCCGCAAGCGGTTCCACTGGATCAAGGTGCTCATGAAGTAGTCCGGTGACTTGTAGCGTATGGAGGTAGTACCATGGAGGTGGAAGCGTCATAGTCCTCGTCTCGACAATATGAATCCTTCGTACGGGTCCTCCGTCAGCATTCGTTTCGGTGGTCGTGACTGGCCCCCGATATGTCGCGGTCATCGTACCCTCGTGTATTGTCCAATTCCCTGTCGACCCAGGGTGATCAAATACTCGCTCCTCGAGCTCGACGGTGCCAAGGGAACGCCCGAATCCATCTAAGAGCACGCGCATTCCCGATACAAGAAGAAAAGAACAGAACATACAGTTGTGCAAGAGTGAGATATCGTCATAAGATATATCCCACAACAACCATATACATGATACATACATCACAGAATTATAGAAGCAATTAAATCATGCATATACATAGCATAACAGTGTTATATCAAAGGGTCTCAAACCCGCACAGTCAACCTTTGAAAATATGTATGGCACTTCAATATCAGGCTCTAACTTAATCTCATGAGATATCAACACCGTTTTTCACTGGAGAAGAATTAGAGTTGGTCAATCTCTAGCCCACCGGGCAGTTGCCTCCATACCCTCATGCATTTAAGGTCTCAGGACGAGCAACGTCACATGTGCCTCTGAACTCGGTTTACATGGACAGACTCCCAGATACCACCTTGTATCTGATATATAAGAAAGCACGTCTGCTTGAGGAATGCACATGAGAAAATATTTTATTTAAAAGGTTTTCTTTGTGTTCATTCTTTTCCACCGTCGCAGCTCAAAGCTAACGACTTAATCATCATTTCCCCATCACTTGAAAACTTAGAAGCATAGGACACACAGTCCGAATGCTCAATCACAACGCTCGAGACCGATGCCGCAGTCAAGGGTTGTGGTCGTAGAAAACAACATTCACCTTTTACAATGTTCATCACAACGTGGTTAAGACACACAGTCCACAACAACGTGATTAGGACACACGGTGCACAACAACATGATTAGGACACACAGTCCACCACAACGAAATCAGAACACACTGTCCTCAATTTCGAGAATTGGACCCTCAGTCCAGAAACATCATGAATAGGACTCATGGCCCCGAATTAACACTGATCCTGAATACTAGAGGCGACGTCTCGCGTACTAGATTCTCTTTCTTAAGTACTTATTTTTCGTTCAGTGAAAATCAAATTCAAAACCGAATCCTCGATACCCTATCCAGGCTATCGGAAAGTTTCTAAAACATTTTAGGAGAAAACCTTTTCTTTGAAAATCTTTTATAAAGCATCTTTGAAATACTTTTATCTTTGAAAATTCCCAATAGGATATTGCCAAATAATCTTGAAAGTTTTCACTTGAAGACACATAGTTCGAAAATGATTTTTCTCTTGTACAACAATAGTTCATCAAAACCATTTCAACATTTCAAACAAGTACTTTAAGTTAATGAGCTTTTGGAAAAGAACACCAATCCCTTCATCTTCAAAGTTTATTAAGGTTTTTAATCCTTATAATGATTGAAGCACGCACACAAGTCCGTCTTAGAAAACTTTCAATCAACAACATTATATATATTCTCAGTTTAATGCTAATATCACAGTTGAAAGTAGTTCATCACAAATAAGCATTATAACATTTAGAACAAGCACAATTCAATATCAGATAATAGCATAACAGTTCAAGTACATTAGATAACCAGGTAAGCTCAATCAACATATAAATATACAGTTAAACACCTACACACATGCATACAGTTATTGAATATCTTTA
Organism: Sophora flavescens; assembly: GCA_030762895.1. Lineage (NCBI taxonomy): Eukaryota > Viridiplantae > Streptophyta > Magnoliopsida > Fabales > Fabaceae > Sophora > Sophora flavescens. The sequence goes on from CM061068.1 coordinate 128,073,752, forward strand.
GGAAATCCCCTTTTACCTTTCGTGAAGGTAAAGAGATTAGATGCTTGGAGAGGTAAACCACGAATGTCCTTGTTTCCTCCGCGATGAAAGTCTAAGGTTATGAACACAAATTCACAAGTTAAAATCAAACAAGAACACTAAACCACAAGGTATAGGTTCGGCCAAGACTAGTTCTTAGGGTTAGAGATTCCCGAAAATTATACAACTCATGGATTTATGATCCTTAAGTGTTAGGAGTTCATAAACAATGATCTTTTAACAAAGTTGAATTAAAAATCCCACTAAGTACTTGACTTAGGGTTTCGGCCAAGCATAGATAATTAGGCAATGAATTTCTAAACTTTCCAATCTCTTTAGGTTAGCATCCATACATAGTAAGGAGCTTGAAACCATGATCATTTTGGAAAATGGAAAGAATCAAATGTCTAAGACCATGAACTCTTAGGTTCGGCCTTAACAAGTTTGTGAGGTTAGAGATCTTTAAATCATCGAATCTTTTGGACATAGCATCCTTTAACAAAAAGGAGTTTTAATCCATAATCATCTTGGAAAACAAAATAAAATAACACACCCTAGGTCAAATGTTACATTCGGCCATCATAGGAAAATGAAGCAAGAAAATATTTTAAACTTTCCAATCACTTAGACATAGCATCATTTAACATAAGGAGCTTTTTAGTCCATGATCACTCTGGAAAACAAAACTCAACATCTTTGCCATAACTATTGAAGGTTTCGGCCTTTTCAAGAAATAGGGGTTATAAATCTTCAAATTTTCCAATCTCTTGGACCTGGCATCCTCCTATATCAAGGAGTATTAATCCATGATCATGTTGGAAAACATAACTTAAACACCATTGCTTTAAAACTCATTGGTTTTGGTCTTTATAAAAAAATAGAGTAAAAATCTTTAAACTTTCCACTCACTTAGACATAGCATGCTTTAACATAAAGGAGCCTTGGTCCATGATCATTTTGGAAAACAAATCTTTAAACTTTCCAATCACTTAGACATAGCATCCTTTAACATAAAGGAGCCTTGGTCCATGATCATCTTGGAAATGAAACTCAAATACAAACTCATACTTGTAAAAGTTGAAACAAGATCCATCTAAACCATATACATGGTTTCGGCCTCCTTAGAAAGAAGAGGTTAGGAAAATTTGTTTTACAAAACCTTTTATTATGTGATAGTATGAGTAAATAAAAGAATATAGAAAGTGGTTTCAACTCAAAAGGAGTTTTCTACCATTTTTAAGAGATTTTAGAAGTTTGAAAGCTTAAAGGAGACTTAAAGAAAACTATGAACATAAAGACAATAACTTGAAAAATAAACAACATAGGATCATTACCCTCAACAATATGAAGAACTTAAAGTAAAAAGCTTGATAAAAATGTAAACTTTGTAAGAATGAAGAAGAAGAAGAAGAAAGGTAGTAAAGTGAAAATGTGAGAAAATGGAAGAAAGTGATGAATGGTGGAAATGAAGGGTATTTATAGAGAATGAGTGAGGGGGTCATGGTTTTGAGAGGAAAGAAGAAGAAAGAAGAGAAGAAAGAAGAAGAAAGAAGGTGGGTTGCTTGTAGAGAGGATAAGGAGTTAAGGTGATGTGATGTGATTGGAGAGAGAAATATGAAAAAGTAAGATTTTGAAATAAAGTCAAGTTTCACTTTTTTTTATGTGTGTCATAGCCTTCACATCAAGTCACTCCATGTCACTTCATCCCCTTGATGCTCTGCTCCATTGCGTATCAGATGACTTCCCCGATCGTATTTCCCAACGATTTCACCCTGGAAATCCCTAAGATTTGGCCCCGAACAAGATTTTTCGAAAAACTCCGAACCCACACAAAACATCATAAAAACACTAACCGTCTCGTTCACGAATTAAAATTTTGTCTCTAGCTTAGTAAACTTGTACTGGCAGTGAGAACCTAGACCGGTTTTTGTCTGAATTTTCGATCGAAAATTTTACTGTGACTTCATATGGTAAAACAACACAAGAAAATAATATTATTTTAAATAAAATCATCCTCTGGATTTTATAAAAAATAAATACATTAAATCATGAATTTACTGATAAAGAAGCATACGAAAAACAGGGTGTTACAACTCTACCCCTCTAAAAAGAATTTCATCCTCGAAATTACGTACCTTGAAATAATTCAGGGTACCTCAAATTCATCTTGTCCTCAGCTTCCCACGTTGTTTCTCCGGTTGTCTCATTCCAGATGACTTTGACCAAAGGAATTTGCTTACCTCTGAGCTGCTTTGTCATCCTATCCGCGATTCGTGCCGGCGAAGTCACAAAGGACAAGTTTTTTTTTTAACTGTACTTTATCAGGCTTTATGATATGTGATGGATCAGGAATGTATTTTCTCAATTGAGAGACATGAAAAACATCATGAATATTGGAAAGAAAGGGTGGTAAAGATATTTTATAAGCTACTGGACCTACACGACGAAGAATTTGGTAGGTCCAATGAACTTGGGTGTAAGCTTTCTGGACTTTAGTACTCTGCCAATCCCAGTCGTTGGCGTGACTCTCAAGAATACATGTTCGCCTTCCTCAAACTCTAGAGGTCGTCGTCTCTTGTCCGCGTAGCTTTTCTGTCGGCTCTGAGTAGTCTTCATTTTCTCCTGGATCATCTTCACCTTTTCTGTTGTTTGTTGCACGAAGTCTGGACCCAACAGCAAACTCTCACCATCCTGGTACCAACACAAAGGCGTCCGACATCGTCGACCATACAGGGCTTCATAAGGTGCCATTCCAATGCTTGAATGGAAACTATTATTGTAGGTAAATTCTATCAACGGTAGGGACTCGTCCCAACCCTCGACATCCTCCAAAACACAAGGTCTCAGCAAGTCCTCTAGTGACTGGATTGTCCTTTCCGTTTGTCCATCCGTCTGCGGATGATATGCAGAACTCAATTTGAGTTTCGTTCCAAGCGATTTTTGCAAACTCTGCCAAAACCTCGATGTAAATCGCGGGTCTCGATCTGAAACAATGCTTGAAGGCACACCATGCAGTCTAACAATCTCTCCGATGTACAGTTGGGTTAACTTTTCCATAGAGTATCTCATATTGATTGGCAAAAAGTGAGCTGACTTAGTCAGTCGGTCAACTATTACCCATATAGCCTTATACCCCTTCTTAGTCCTTGGTAAACTGGTCACGAAATCCATTGAGATTCCATCCCATTTCCAATCTGGAATATCTAAAGACTGTAACATTCCTGCTGGTCTCTGGTGTTCCACTTTGGCTTTCTGACATACCAAACAAGAAGCGATGTATTCCATCACATATCTCTTCATCCCATACCACCAATACAACTTCTTAAGATCTTGATACATCTTCGTGGCCCCTGGGTGCATACTCAACCTACTCTTATGAGCCTCTTCTAAAATCAGCTTCCTTAGCTCAACATCATCAGGTACACAGATTCTCTCGCCAAACCTCAAGATTCCATCTATTCCTTCTCTAAATTCTGATAGAGCTCCTTGACGTACTAAGTCTTTTTCTGTCTGTAGATACGGATCAGTCTCTTGCTTCTCCTTTATCTGCTCCATTAATCCATTTGACACGGTGGTCCTGTTCAGACACAGTTTTCCTGGTGTATTCTCAACTAACAAACTTAGATCTCAGAATTGTTCCAGCAATTCCTGCTCTTTAACCATCATCACTGATGCGTGAATTGTCTTCCTGCTTAAGGCATCAGCCACTACATTCGCCTTTCCAGGGTGATACTGTAGTTGAAAGTCATAATCCTTCAGGAATTCTAACCAACGTCTGTGACGCATATTCAACTCCTTCTGATTAAACAGGTACTTCAAGCTCTTATGGCCACTGAAAACATTAAAAGTAACTCCATACAAGTAATGTCTCCAGATTTTTAATGCAAAGATCACATCAGCTAGTTCTAAATCGTGCGTCGGATAGTTCCTCTCATGAATTTTCAACTGCCTCGAAGCATAAGCTACAACTTTTCGATTTTGCATCAGCACATAGCCCAAACCTTGATGCGAAGCATCACAGTAAACCTCAAAAGATTCCTTGGGATCAGGTAGGATCAATACCGGTGAGGTTGTCAACCTCCTTTTCAACTCTTGGAAGCTCCTCTCACAAGCTTCTGTCCACACGAACGCTTGGTCTTTACGCGTCAACTGGGTGAGAGGTCCTACAATCTTGGAAAATTCTTCAATGAACCTCCTGTAGTCGCCAGCCAAACCCACAAAACTACGGATTTCTGTTGCCGTTGTCGGCCTTTCCCATTCCAAAACAGTCTCGACCTTCGTCGGATCCACAGCGATTCCTTCGCAGGATATTACGTGCCCCAAGAACTGAACTTGATCCAACCAAAATTCACACTTCTCTTGTTTTGCATAGAGTTGTTTCTCTCTCAGGATCTGAAGAACAATGCTAAGATGTTCAGCATGAGTCTCCTTGTCCGGAGAATATATTAGAATGTCATCAATGAAGACGACTACGAACTGATCCAAAAAGGGACGAAAGATCCTATTCATATAGTCCATGAATATAGCAGGTGCATTCGTCACTCCAAACAGCATCACCAAATACTCATAATGCCCATAGCGTGTTCGAAACGCTGTCTTAGGAACATCTTCTACTTTTACTCGTATCTGGTGGTATCCTGACCGCAGATCTATCTTTGAAAACACTATCGCGCCACGTAACTGATCCATAAGATCATCTATCCTTGGAAGAGGATATCTGTTTTTAATCGTGACTTTGTTTAACTGACGAAAGTCCACACACAGCCTAGCAGTTCCATCTTTCTTTTTTACTAGCAGGACCGGAGCTCCCCACTGTGACACGCTAGGTCGTATAAACTCTTTCCTCATCAGTTCCTCAAGTTGGTCCTTCAAGGTTTCTAACTCTGATGGCGACATGCGATATGGTGCCATGGATATTGGTTCGGTGCCTGGAGTTAGATCAATCGTGAACTCGATCTCCCGAACAGGTGGCAATCCAGGTACATCCTCAGGGAAAACCTCCGGAAACTCTCGAACGACAGGTACAGATTCCAAGTCAAACTCGCTCTTGACGTCCAAGGAAAACAGCAGCATGTAACCTTGAGCTCCTTCTTTCAAAGAAGCTCTTACTTGACTAGCAGATAAAAATCCAGAAATATCCTCCCTAAATATTAAGGTTTTCTGAGCACAATCTATTAGGATATGGTTGAAAGATAACCAATTCATGCCTAAGATTACATATAACTGTACTAAAGGCAAACAGATCAAGTCTACAAGGAAATGTCTATTCTGAACGATGATAAGACAGTTTAAGCAAACAGAATTAACAGTCACACGTTCAGCAGTTGGGGTAGAAACAATTAGATTATATGGCAAGGTGGAAACAGGGAAGTCTAGAATTTTCACATGATCCATCGAAATAAAAGAATGAGTTGCGCCTGAATCGAAAAGCACAGACAAGAGATTACTAGCAATGTCGCACTTACCTTGCACAAGATAATAGGAGTTCGATGCCTCAGCACCACTCATGGTATACATTCTTCCCTTAACGGTTGACTTGTTTACTCTGGCATGGTTGACAGAATGCTCCCTCTTCGGTGCACGGCACTCCTTTGCCAAGTGTCCCACGCGGTCACAATTGTTACACTTGTAATCCTTCTTCGGGCAAGCATTGGCCAGGTGGCTCGGATCTCCACACCTGAAACATCTCCTTTCTTGGCCTTAATCGTTGTTTCTCTAGACTCCACTTCCTGTCCCCGAAACACTGGGACGAGCTTGTTGTTTCTGGTTGTAGTTAGATGCCTGGTGATACGACTTACTCTGGTTCTGCTTCCACTTTGAATTCTGGCCTTGATTCTGGCTCTTAGGACGAACAGGTCCTCCTGCTCTTCCCTTGTTATCCCTTCCTCTATGCATCATCTCAATTTTCTGGCACTTCTCCACTAGTGCTTGGAAGTTCCTGATTTCCAACGACAATACCGATTCCTTAATCTCGAAGCGTAGACCGGCTTCAAACTGCTCACACTTCCATTCCTCACTGGGATTGTCTTGAAAGAAACGAAAATACTTGGCAAGGGATTCAAACCTCGCCGCATACTCCCCTACTGTCAGGTCCCGCTGACTCAGCCTCATGAACTCCTGCTCCTTCTCTTTCCGGGCACTCTGAGGAAAGCATTTGTCTAGAAACTTGCCACGAAATACTCCCCAGGTGATTTCCTGGTGCTCAGCCTCCAACAACTGCCTGGTGCCCTTCCACCAGTACTCAGCATCTCCCACTAGCTGGAACACGGAATAGGGTACCTTAGATTCCTCTGGAGTGTGTACCAGATCGAAGATCTTCTCTAGATCCTGAATCCAAAGATCAGACTTTATTGGATCCACGTCTCCATCAAACTGCGATGGATTCTGACGTCGGAAAGCATCCAGATGCCTTCCCTCTGCAGCTTGTTCTGCCCTCTGTTGCTCCTGTTGGTTCTGGGCAGCAGCATTAGCTGTCTGAAGAGCTATGGCAGCAGCCACGTCAGTCAGCGCTTGGGCACCAAAATCCATTCCTCCGTAGCCCCGTCCTCGTCCACGAGCACCTCTCTGGTTCATACCGACCTATACCACACAAGCAGTCAGATAACAGCCAGAAAAGGGATGTGAACCACGGGTTATCACACATTACCTCAAGGAAGTAATTCAAACAACATCCAGACAGAGAAAACACAACTTCAACACAACAGACCTAAACCCAAACATTCCCGAAAGACTCGACTAGCTCTGATACCAACTAATGCGACACCCTAAAACCCGGCGTCACATGGTTACCCGCTGGTCGCCTTCGGAAAAATAACCTTTTATATAAGGTTACTGAAAAAGGGTACTCATTTTTTTTTCTTTTATAATAGTTAAAAGTAGTTAAGAAAAGATGATGAACACTCAACATGAAAATAAACATCATACATATAGATATAACTGTCCCATTTGGAATCTTAGGTTTGATTACAAGACAGGCCTTGTCGAACTGACCAACATATACTGAAATAGCTACTGAAGAAATAGATAAAAGATAACATCAAACTGGGAATAGGGAATTGCGTACAAGACTCAAAAGATGACTCCAATAGCCTAGGGACTATCGGGACAACTCCAAAAGCCAACAAACGATCTACCAATGCCCCCTGCATGTAGAGTGACCACAGACGCTACCCTCAGACGAGATATCAGTTACAGGATCAAAAACATCACCGCCATCGTCGATAGGGACGTCGTCATCGTCGGGATCCTGCGGATGGTACTCTGGCTTCTCCTCCTCCTCGTCCTCGACCTCTATGAACTCAAGAGGCTCTTCCTCGGGATCTTCTTCGAGATGCTGCTCCACTGGATCCTCCGCAAGCGGTTCCACTGGATCAAGGTGCTCATGAAGGAGTCCGGTGACTTGTAGCGTATGGAGGTAGTACCATGGAGGTGGAAGCGTCACAGCCCTCGTCTCGACGGTATGAATCCTTCGTACGGGTACTCCATCAGCATTTGTTTTGGTGGTCGTGACTGGTCCCCGATATGTCGTGGTCGTCGCACCCTCGTGTATTGTCCAATTCCCTGCCGACCCAACGTGATCAAATACTCGCTCCTCTAGCTCGTCGGTGCCAAGGGAACACCCGGATCCATCTAAGAGCACGCGCATTCCCGATACAAGAAGAAAAGAACAGAACATACAGTTGTGCAAGAGTGAGATACCGTCATAAGATATATCCCACAACAACCATATACATGATACATACATCACAGAATTATAGAAGTAGTTAAATCATGCATATACATAGCATAACAGTGTTATATCAAAGGGTCTCAAACCCGCACAGTCAACCTTTGAAAATATGCATGGCACTTCAATATCAGGCTCTAACTCAACACCGTTTTTCACTGGAGAAGAATTAGAGTTGGTCAATCTCTAGCCCACCGGGCAGTTGCCTCCATACCCTCATGCATTTAAGGTCTCAGGACGAGCAACGTCACATGTGCCTCTGAACTCGGTTTACATGGACAGACTCCCAGATACCACCTTGTATCTGATATATAAGAAAGCACGTCTGCTTGGGGAAATGAACATGAGAAAATATTTTATTTAAAAGGTTTTCTTTGTGTTCATTCTTTTCCACCGTCGCAGCTCAAAGCTAACGACTTAATCATCATTTCCCCATCACTTGAAAACTTAGAAGCATAGGACTCACAGTCCGAATGCTCAATCACAACGCCCGAGACCGATGCCGCAGTCAAGGGTTGTGGTCGTAGAAAACAACATTCACCTTTTACAATGTTCATCACAACGTGGTTAGGACACACAGTCCACAACAACGTGATTAGGACACACGGTGCACAACAACATGATTAGGACACACAGTCCAACACAACGAAATCAGAACACATTGTCCTCAATTTCGAGAATTGGACCCTCAGTCCAGAAACATCATGAATAGGACTCATGGCCCCGAATTAACACTGATCCTGAATACTAGAGGCGACGTCTCGCGTACTAGATTCTCTTTCTTAAGTACTTATTTTTCGTTCAGTGAAAATCAAATTCAAAACCGAATCCTCGATAACCTATCCATGCTATCGGAAAGTTTCTAAAACATTTTAGGAGAAAACCTTTTCTTTTAAAATCTTTTATAAAGCATCTTTGAAATACTTTTATCTTTGAAAATTCCCAATAGGATATTGCCAAATAATCTTGAAAGTTTTCACTTGAAGACACATAGTTCGAAAAGGATTTTTCTCTTGTTCAACAATAGTTCATCAAAACCATTTCAACATTTCAAACAGGTACTTTAAGTTAATGAGCTTTTGGAAAAGAACACCAATCCCTTCATCTTCAAAGCTTATTAAGGTTTTTAATCCTTATAACAGTTGAGCACAGACACAAGTCCGTCTTAGCAAACTTTCAATCAACAGCATTATATATATTCTCAGTTCAATGCTAATATCACAGTTGAAAGTAGTTCATCAAAAATATGCATTATAACATTTAGAACTAGCGCAATTCAATATCAGATAATAGCATAACAGTTCGAGTACATTAGATAACCAGGTAAGCTCAATCAATATTTAAATATACAGTTAAACACCTACACACATGCATACAGTTATTGAATATCTTTAGTAAATCCCCCTTACCTTCCGTGAAGGTAAGGAGATTAGATGCTTGGAGAGGTAAACCACGAACGTCCTTGTTTCCTCCGCGATGAAAGTCTAAGGTTATGAACACAAATTCACAAGTTAAAATCAAACAAGAACACTAAACCACAAGGTATAGGTTCGGCCAAGACTAGTTCTTAGGGTTAGAGATTCCCGAAAATTATACACCTCATGGATTTATGATCCTTAAGTATTAGGAGTTCATAAACAATTATCTTTTAACAAAGGTTAATTAAAAATCCCACTAAGTACTTGACTTAGGGTTTCGGTAAAGCATAGATAATTAGGCTGGGAATTTCTAAACTTTCCAATATATTTAGGTTAGCATCCATACATAGTAAGGAGCTTGAAACCATGATCATTTTGGAAAATGGAAAAATCAAATGTCTTAGACCATGAACTCTTAGGTTCGACCTTAACAAGTTTGTGAGGTTAGAGATCTTTAAATCATCCAATCTTTTGGACATAGCATCCTTTAACATAAAGGAGTTTTAATCCATAATCATCTTGGAAAACAAAATAAAATAACACACCCTAGGTCAAATGTTACATTCGGCCATCATAGGAAAATAAAGCAAGAAAATATTTTAAACTTTCCAATCGCTTAGACATAGCATCCTTTAACATAAGGAGCTTTTTAGTCCATGATCACTTTGGAAAACAAAACTCAACATCTTTGTCATAACTATTGAAGGTTTCGGCCTTTTCAAGAAATAGGGGTTATAAATCTTCAAACTTTCCAATCTCTTGGACCTAGCATCCTCCTATATCAAGGAGTCTTAATCCATGATCATGTTGGAAAACATAACTTAAACACCATTGCTTTAAAACTCATTGGTTTTGGTCTTTATAAAAAAATAGAGTAAAAATCTTTAAACTTTCCAATCACTTAGACATAGCATCCTTTAACATAAAGGAGCCTTGGTCCATGATCATTTTGGAAAACAAATCTTTAAACTTTCCAATCACTTAGACATAGCATCCTTTAACATAAAGGAGCCTTGGTCCATGATCATCTTGGAAATGAAACTCAAATACAAACTCATACTTGTAAAAGTTGAAACAAGATCCATCTAAACCATATACATGGTTTCGGCCTCTTTAGAAAGAAGAGGTTAGGAAACTTTTTTTTACAAAACCTTTTATTATGTGATAGTATGAGTAAATAAAAGAATATAGAAAGTGGTTTCAACTCAAAAGGAGTTTTCTACCATTTTAAAGAGATTTTAGAAGTTTGAAAGCTCAAAGGAAACTTAAAGCAAAACTATGAACACAAAGACAATAACTTGAAAAATAAACAACATAGGATCATTACCCTCAAGAATATGAAGAACTTTGATGAAGAACTTAAAGCAAAAAACTTGATAAAAATGTAAACTTTGTAAGAAAGAAGAAGAAGAAGAAGAAGAAGAAGAAGAAGAAGAAGAAGAAGAAGAAGGGTAGTAAAGTGAAAATGTGAGAAAATGGAGGAAAGTGATGAATGGTGAAAATGAAGGGTATTTATAGAGAATGAGTGAGGGGGTCACGGTTTTGAGAGGAAAGAAGAAGAAAGAAGAGAAGAAGAAGAAGAAGAAAGTAGGTGGGTTGCTTGTAGAGAGGATAAGGAGTTAAGGTGATGTGATGTGATTGGAGAGAGAAAGATGAAAAAGTAATATTTTGAAATAAAGTCAAGATTCACTTTTTCTTAGGTGTGTCATAACCTTCACATCAAGTCACTCGATGTCCCTTCATCCTCTTGATGCTCTGCTCCATTGCGTATCAGATGACTTCCCCGATCGTATTTCCCAACGATTTCGCCCGGGAAATCCCTAAGATTTGGCCCCAAACAAGATTTTTCGAAAAACTCCGAACCCACACAAAACATCATAAAAAAACTAACCATCTCGTTCACGAATTAAAATTTTGTCTCTAGCTCAGTAAACTTGTACTGGCAGTGAGAACCCAGACCGGTTTTCGTCTGAATTTTTCATCGAAAATTTTACTGTGACTTCATATGATAAAACAACACAAGAAAATGATTTTATTTTAAATAAAATCATCCTCTTGATTTTATAAAAAATAAATACATTAAAGCATGCATTTACTGATAAAGAAGCATACGAAAAACAAGGTGTTACAATTAACATGTTAATTATAGTTGTTATGTTTATTTGAATATGTTATTATTATTTTATTATTATTATCATTATGTTATTATTATTTTATATTGATTATGGTTGATAACCTGTTGTCTTGATCGATAATATGGTTTATCTGGAATGACATGCTTAGTTGGCATCTAGGTGATGATATATGATATTTGTTTAAAGTGATGCATGCTGGGGGAGAGTATGATATGTGATTTTGTGCCTAACCTATTGATGATGTGATATTATTTGAGGTATTTTATGAGTAAGTGATGAGAGGTTAAGGCACTAGAGTATGATTTGATATACGTTGGCGAGATCCATATAGATGAATGTTGTTGATCACAGCCGTGTGTTTGGAACACACGAGGTCATAAGTCCTCACGAGACCGTTCCAACTTAGAATTAGGCTGTGCAGCTATAGTGTCATTGCTATGCATGAGCATCCTTGAGAGAGAACCGGGGTGTGCACCGAAGTGAGATGTGCAACTATAGTGTCATTGATTTGTATGGGCATTCTCACCGCAGATGAGAGTGTGCACCGGGATTTGGGGACGCATTGCTTGAACGACTGACTAACATCCCTCAGCGGGCGAGCGATGTGTGATAGGATTGGTGGTGGCCACGTCATCATAAGTTGTATGAGTGCGAAGGGTAGAGGATGATAATGTGTGTCAAGGATGATTACATACATACATACATACATACATATATATATATATATATATATATATATATATATATATATATATATATATATATATATATATATACATCTGTGGTGCATGTTTATGTGCCTTTATTGTTTCTATGTTACGTACTCTTTTCCTTATATGATGATAGATAGTTTCTTATCCCCCTACTTCTTTTCTATATATGTTTCTTTTATGTGATCATTTTGAGAAGACCCTGCGGAGAATCCAGCTACTGAGGAGCTTGATGGGACTATGAGCCAGATGCTGGAGGAAGAGCAATAACCTCTAGCTGTTGAGTTTAGAGTTTATGACAAGTGCGTCTTTTTGTGACGTTTTAGTTTCCGTTGCATATATCGTTTTATATCAGTATGTATATTTTGGGATCCTACTGATAGGTACCCTCTTTAGTTTATCAGCACAGTATGTTTGTATTTATATATGTGTGTGGTGTGATATTTAATTTTTGTTCTTTACTTTTAAGTTTTTAATATTTATGATTTTCTATATATATGTCTAATGCTAATATTACGATTAAGTTTTAGTTAATTAGGTTTTTCTTTAGTGGGACATCGGGGTGTCTGAACTACCACTTTTAAGAATCAGTAATAATGGATGGTGATCTGATTGGCATCCTGGCAAAGTACAGCAGGTGATAGAATCCCAAAAGTTCAGCCATCTATCATCACAAACAGCTCTGTCAAGTCTTCTTTCAGTGTGTTTCTTTCCAATTCTACCATTAGACCAAGTGAAAGTGGCACCTTTCTTGAGAATATGAGTTAGCTGCCCACTATTGGACCAATTAATAAAATCATATTCACAAGTAGTCTTTGAAGGTAAGTTATTTCCTGAGCACTCATGAGCACCTAACACAGCATTAAAGTCACCTAAGAAGTGCCAAGGCCCCTGGAAAACATTCTGTAGAGTAGACAGATCTGGCCACATCTGTCTTTTATTTATATAACTCGTAGAGGCATAAATCACAGCAATATAAGCTGTTTGATTATTTACAGCAACTAATAAAGAACAAAACTGACTAGTAGAACTGATCAGAGTTGGAGACATAGAAGTAGCACATGCACACCACAAATTAGGAAGTAAAGAGCTTCTAGCATTCAGAGCAAATACCTTTAACCCAAGCTGATTCCAGTAATTTGTAGGAATTTGGTCATTGCTGACCCAAGGTTCAGCCAAAAAGACAATCTCAGGTTCATGGGATTCACAAAATTTTTTTAAAACAAGTATGATGTCATTATTCTCCAGACCTCTTGTATTCCAATAGATCATCTCCAGTAAAGCCTTGATCTGTTTCATCTGCATTATGTTGAGAAGAAGAATCAATAGGAGACTCAGATACTGAGAGAGCATCCTCCTCTGCATCTACCTGATCACACCAAAGTTTAGAGACCAATCTCATGTCTTGTCTAACAGCAGTATTGAGATATGAAACAAAAACAGGAGCTTCCACACCTGTGCTGTTAATGATTCTAGCCTCAACATCATTATTTGATAAAGAATTAACCACAAATTGAGAAGAACCATGGGAAGACTGATTGTCACAGTTGATTGGTCTGATGGGAGAATCCGGAGGATTATTGTCCAAATTAAAATTAATTACCTGCAAAGAAGATTCTTGACCATTCTGAGAATCATGCTGAATAACATCCTGGTTAATCTCAACATCCTTATTTAAATTGCTGCCAGCATCCTTAACAAATCCTAATATAGGATTAGGATCCACTTGCAAGTCGTGTAATGTCAGTGCCACATTATTAACTCCAATTATGTCTATTCGATCAATTATCTCAGTCTCCACAATAACCATGGAACATTGGCCTTTATCTGCTTCCTTTCTAACAGAGACTATCACATCTGCATTAACCGGATCCTCATAATCACAGATAACAACTTCCTTTACTTTATCAGCAGCAGAAAATTTCCCATTAGCCTTCTCATTAACAACTCTAGGCACAGGCTGAACAGGGTGCTCGCGAACTCCCTTCTGCACAAAGGTCGTGGCATCTACATTAACCAAATCTGCATCATCACAGATAGCAATTCCTTTTTCTTTTTCAGCAGCAGATACCGATTCGTTGACCTTCCCTTTAGGCACATACTAAACAGTGATCTTGCGAGGATCCTTCTGCACCACAGTTTCTTTCTTGTTCTTTGCTGCAAGGTATATGACTATATAGGGCCTTTATCAGAACAGGCAATTCTCAAAACTAAGTAAAAAAATAAAGACATAAAAGACACGTAGTGAAACGTCTATGGCCATATAACAAAAACATGGCTCTCAGTAGCCAGAAAGACTGACAAAAACACTACCCAAAAATGGAAACTACCTACAGCTGGTGAAGGACTAGTGGTACTCATTGGGAAGGCCATGGTCAATCCCACTCCCCACAGATGAATCGGAAGAATACACAACTGCACCCTCATCGGGTGAATCGTCGTCATCATCTATAGGAATGTACTCCGGCACATCCTCCACAAACTCCTCCGGGTCTTCCTCCAGATCAATGACCATCTCCTCTAGGTCTACAACTACCTCCTGTGGAGGTGGTGCTGGTGCTGCCTCAGCTAGTGGCTGAGCCTCAAGCTGCCTGTGATCGACCAAGTGTTGTAGTAGTAGCCACACAGGAGGTAAGGATACCTCGATAGTCTCCATCGACTGGTCCTCACGATGTGGCCCCATCCCTATAGTGCCCTCGATAGTATGTACATGCCTGGTGTATCTCATGTTGTGGGCTCCCGGGTGTATAACCCACACATTGATGAGGTCGGCGTCCTTAAAGTGAAGGGAGCGAACCCCCATATGAGCCAGCGGCATCAACGGATCCATCTGTACTCAGATAATAACATACCCATACAGAAAGGAGACAAACAATAAAACATGCAAGGGTGAGAACCAATATATGGATTTTAAAACAATAACCACATGCACGACTCTCAAATACCATTTAACATGAATATTCAAAGATAAACAATATATTTATCATAGAGTTTCATACCCGACAATCGTAACCATTTTAAAAACCACGGCACTTCAATAATCATTAACAAACTTTGATACCTAATCTCCGGAGCTTCAACCAACAAATAAATGAGCTGATCAGGCTCTCATTGCCGAATAAGGCAAAATCAATGCCATTAAGGCAGAATCGTTGCGAGATAAGGCAGAGTTCAAATTAACCATATCACTGTCCAAAACGAGGCAGAGTGAGTGCTATTCATAGTATATATATGGTTTCGTGGTCATATACCCATCAAGGCACAATGATGCAAACATCATGAATACTTGCCATCAAGCATTCAAGTCTTATGCAAAAGCACGTCTGCCCCAAAATGCATGTAAAACATTTTGTTCTTGTAGTTTGTCTTTGTGTTCAATCTTTCCATGTCGGAGCTAAAAGTCTCACGACCAAATCACCATTTTAAACTTTCAAGTTTAATACCACATTCCAAAAATAACTGACTCCAAGTCAAAAGTGTGCAAATCACGAAATCTAGACCGATGCACCAGTCTTAGATACGTAGATTTTAGCGCACAATACCGAATACACGATTTATAGGACATCTAGTCCATAACTTCACCTTTCGGACCCTGGGCCCATATCATAGAACACTAGACCCGACGTCTCGGTAGCTAGGTTTGTTTTCAACTTTAAACTATTTCGTTCTGTGAAATGCAAAACAAAACCAAAGTTTCCTCAACTTATCCAAGTTGACGGAAATAACACCATTGTTTACCGAAAATCTTTTTACGTTGGATATTCGTTTTGTAAAATCGTCAAAATCCCTTAAAACTCATTTTTGTTCAAAAATCAATATTTTGAACTCGGAAACATCATTTGAGACAAATTCTCGGCGTTACTCAATATTACCCTTTTTAATAATACTTTTTTAAATATTGACGAAATTGTTCGTCGTTTGACGTTTTTAAAACGTTTCAAGTCCAAAACAAGACTTTTCTAGTAAAATAATTTTTCCAACACTGTAATAAAATTATTTTTGAAACTTTTTTTCTTAAACCAACATTTTCTAATATTTAGAAATTCCTTATGTGAAAATTAGCAGTGCTAAAATATTTTCACGGTTATGTCCTCACTATGACTCTTAAAACGCTCTTTCATTTGTTCGATCATTAAAATAATATTATTTTTCACTATTTCCCATTTTCACCAAATAATTAATTAAGTAAAATTATATTACCATTTCCACTAAATTAACCTCCTTATTTCATAAAAAAACTTTTAAATGCTTTTAACCTCGTATTTAATTAAGTTTTGACCACTGTCAGGCTTTGCAATCCACAATCCACATCAATAATAATCTCATGTCAATAATATAGCAATTAGAAATTAAAGACATGCCATAAAGTATAACAATAATTAAATGCAGATAATTAAATAATTAACATCAGATAATTATTAAGCAGATAATGCTAACTACGTAAGAATTACATACACCCAATAATTAATACAGACAACAACAATTACACATGGCTACCGGAAAAATCCCTCAGGTAATCCCCTTACCTGTAAACAATATTTCTCCAATATACGATTTGTTGTAAATCCAAGTGCCGATAATGCGCGTACCCGATAAACTAGCTTATCCTTCATTAAACATAACAACCAATTAACAAACAAACAACTTAAAACACCTAATCACCTACATGTTGGTTTCGGTCTAGGGCTGGTTTTAGGGAAAAAAAATCTAAAATTCCTAAACTTTTGGATTAGTGATTCTTAATCACTTTAAACCCTAAATCCACACTTATATTACAAAGATTGAAATCAAATATTACAATCCCTCACTAAATGAAATTTGGCCATGAGCAATAAAATGGCTTAGAGACTCTGATTTAATCCAATCAACATAGATTCAATACAAAAATCCTACCCCCCCCCCCCCAAAAAAAATCTAGGTTCGGCCTCTTTAGGTTAAATAGGCTAGAAATTTTTGTTTGATGCAAGATCATAGATCTAGAATATAGAGATGATAATAGGATCATAGAAATTGGTTTCATGCTCATTGGATTTTCCTATGATTTTCTATGAATTTTTGAATTTAGAAACCCTAATATGCATCATATTGAGAAAGACTTTAAAACACAAAATTAATTGAAGAACATGATGCTAATAAAGGGAGAAGAGCATGGTATACCTCTTGGAATTAAGAAATGGGCAAGAAATCATACACTTCGTTCACAAAATCAAGCTATGTAACTTAAGAGTTTAATGGTGAAAATGAGCAAAGTTGAAGGAATATGATGAACAAGCCTTTTATAGAAGTGAAGATGGGCTCCTTGGGTGGTTGGGACGTGGGGTTTGAGGGGCATTTGGGTCCAAAGCATAATTTTTGAGGGGCAAAATAGTAATCTTGTACAATGGCAAACTTGTGAATAAAACCAACATAAAGGACAAACTAGTAATTTCCTCCTAAAAACCATCATTACCATGGGGAGTCTCCTATATGACTCACCCCTTGTGAGTCATCATGAATGACAAGGTCTTTATCCGTTAACGGGTCCCGCAAATCCCGTTTTCAGTTTCGTCGTTCCCCCGATTTCATATAACGCCCTCATAATATATATTATTCACTTTTTAAGTGAAAAAATTTAAAATAGCCAAAGAAGTGGAAACTTCATAAAAACCCTAAGTTTTTCGTTCACGAGTCAAAATTAGGTCATTTGTGCAGTAAATTTTTTACTGTCATTAAATCGTAGACCGGGTTTCGTCAGAATTTTCGACCCAAAATTTAATCGTAACTCTCTACGGTAAAGTAGAGTATGAATATGATCTTGGTTTATCCAAAATCATTTTCTAAGTTTAAAAATAAAAATATAAACATTTATGTTTATTTTACCAATATAAAAACAGTAAACATTGAAAGCAAAACCCTAGCAGAGCTCTCATTAGGTTCATAATTTGGTACTCTTCTAAATTATTAATTTATCTTTCTTGTTCATTAATTAATGTGGGAAGCCTTTTCTATACTACCAACATAGACTGAAGACATTTTCAAAAGGAAAATCTTTTAGTAATTCTACTTATGTAAGATTTTATTATTATAGTAATGAGATACAATGTATGTTATTGAAAAACATCTCCCTCCAACTATAAGCATGTATATATATGTAACTAAAATCCTATGCTTAAGCCATAATTTCCATGGACAACATGAGTACAACCTCTATTGTTGAACATATAGAATCATATACAAAATCATTTATTCATACATGGTTACACATTAATAACGCAATCTCATATTTATACAAATAGTCATGTATATATATATATATATATATATATATATATATATATATATATATATATATATATATATATATATATATATATATATATATATATATATTTGGGTGAACCCGGGTATCCTCCAGCCGGGAGCCTGTAACACCCCAATTTTTCTGACTTCTAATATCGATAATAAATATATAAACATATATATTTTTGTCCGAGACTTAGAAAATGATTTTGGATAAACTAAGGTAATTTCCATGATATACTTATTTTCATAAGGTTACAGGAAAGTTTTTGGTTGAAAATTCAGAAGGAAATCGGTCTACCGTTTTCTGTGTTTTCATTGACAGTAAAAGTTTACTGCTCATAAAACTTAATTTTAATTCGTGAACGAGATGAATAATGTTTTTATCATATTTTCTACGATATCGGAAGTTTTGAAAATTGTAGCGTAAAAAAAATATAACATTATATTTGATGTGGGCGAAAGCTTTGAAATATCTCGAGGAAAAATCTGAGTCAAATGAACAACGGGGTCAGCAACGGAGTTAAGATGACTAATGTGACGGATGTGACGAGCATTTATGACGATCAGATCGGAATCATAATGGCCATAATGTCACATAAATGCCATTAGATATTTTTGGCATGGAAAGGACCGTTTTGCCCCTAGTTTCACATGGAAACTACAAGGATACCATTATGCATTTTTACCCTTTTACCCCCAAACCCCATGGCTCCACCATCAATAATACCACACTTAGACAATTTTTCAACTTACTTATACCATCTTCATGAACCTAAACTCATTTCTCTCAAAAACCCTAATTGGGTAAAAACCCGAATCGGGTACGTTTGTGAAGAAATATATCGGGAAACAGAACGATAAGTCATCTATGATGACCCAAGAGGAATGAATCATCATGGTGATAATTTACTCTAGTCATCAAGGCGACAAAGAAAATACCCAGATATTTTAAACGTTAACCTAACCTATCTTAGTTAATTTTTAATCATGGTTAAGACTAAGTCATTATCAAAATGGCTTCTCCTTCCTTTTGTGGTCCAAAACTCAGCCACACCTCATTCAACCATGACCACTCAATTCCAATGATTACTTTGGGTTTGAAATGACCATTTTACCCTTGAATTTCTATGATTATTACAAGTGGTGCCATTACAATTTTGGACAAAAACACCCTCCCCCCACACGGCTCCCCCTCTTTAGCACCACACTTAGGCAAATTTGTTTCATTTTCAAGTCCTCTTCTTCAAACATAAAGCCTTTTCTCTTAAGAACTCTAAGAACACACATTGATGTTCATACTCACCGAAATTACATAGAAATTATGATCCTTCTGTTATGAAACACGACAAACTTTCTAAATGAAAGTTGTTCCTCTTTCTCTCTTATTTTCAACAAGCTAAAGATCATAAAAAACAAATAAGTAGTTTGGGAGATATGCCCAAATTACCAAAACAGCTCAAATTCTTCATCTTCCTAACTTTTCTCTCATTTTCTCTCAAGAACACTTAGTGATTTTTGTGAAGAACTTGATCATCTTCATCACTTGTTCATCAACAAGTGTTAGAATCTTTCTCCCCACGATCAATCACAAACTCTTTTTCATTCATTTTGTAAGATCTAGCCATGAATCATCATGTTCTTCATCATATTCAAAGTTCCTGATACAATCTTCAAAAATTCATAGAAAATTGTAGAAACATCCATTTGACTTGAAACCAATTTCTTTTAACTCACATTGATGTCAATATTCATCATATTGAAGAATGACCCCAAAAGAAATTTTCTCCCTATTTTTTTCAAGTATGACCGAAACCCTAGATTTTGGGTTACATGGGTTTTTGCTTCAAAGGTTGTCAAAATGATCATTGGTTTCATCTTTTAATCCTTATGGTTGTTTAATCCAAGTGATTAGAAAACCAAAAATCAACTTCTAACCAATTTCACTATTAGGGGCCGAAACCCTAAGTTCTTGGTGTAAAGGAATTTTGATTCAACTTTTATCTTCTGACACTTGATTTCATCTCTATACTATCTATGTTTATTGGATCCAAGAGATATAAATCAAATAAATTTTCTAACCAAAATTTAGTGTCAAGGCCGAAACCCTAACTCATGAAGTTAGATGAGTTTTTGTTCAATGTTCTTGGTTCATGATCATTGATTAAGTCTCCATCATGTTTAAGGATCATAAATCCATAAGTTAGAAATTTTTTAACATCCCTAGTCTAATGATTTAGTGAAGGCCGAACCATAACCCTCATGAACTCAATAAGTCTAGTTTGATTTTGTTAATTTTTGGTTATGATTTGTGTGAAGGATCAATTTGGGCTTAGTTGATCTGAGCGGTACGAAGGACACCGGATCCAAATCGGGAAATCATCCATGAAATCAAGAGGTAAGGGGAGTTTGCCTGAGGAGTTTAAGATAATCCCATGCTGTTTTAGAGTTGTCTGTAAATTATCTGTGGTGATTCTCTGTGATCTTGAATTGTTTATAGTTGAATTGATTATATGCTTACTTGATTATTTGTGATATGTTGAGTTACATGATTATAATTGGAGTGTTAAATTATAATTGTGATGCATGCCATAAATTGGATGTATGGCATGCTATATTATGGTGAAGTTATCTGCTGTTGAGTGATGGATTGAGAAATCTGACATTGGTTAGTGTTTAAATTAATTTGAGGATAAAAGCTTGATAAGTTTAAATAATTAATCAAAAAGATTAATTTGTGGAAATTTGAGGAAAAGTGGAAAAATGTTATTTTAATAATATATTTTTTTGTGAAAGATTTGTCAATAAGTGACAGTATGGGCGGAACGGTGAAAAAATTTCACAGGCGTTAGTTGGGAGCGTGAGGCAGATTTGCAGCAGCAATGTCTACATCTTTTCATAGGTACATAAATTTCGGGGACGAAATTTCTTCTGAAATTTAAATGGAGCATGACCATGATGACTGCCGTAACATCTATGTTTTAAGGCATTATTTATATGTTGGATAATTAGGTTTAAGACCTTTATTTAGGGTGTAATATGCAGGCTTAGATATTGGGAACCTTGCATGGAAAGTACGAGATTAACCGGCGTTGAATTGAATGAGAACGTGAACGTATTCTAGGAGTTTTTGTATACCGTTTATAATGCATAATAATGCACAATAAGAAATTTATTTTTGAGGAAGAGATTAGGTATGTTTGAGGGCTTGGTGTGATTCCTTATGTATAGAGGAGTCCATGTTTCAAATTTCAGGTCGATCAGACTTTAAACGAGCTCAAAACGCGATAAAACGTATGAATTAGGACTTGCTGGCAACATAGGTGCTGAGCGCTGGCTAGTAGGACACGTGGCACGCTGTGATTCGAGGAGAAAGGGTGGTGCAGCCCACTAGTGCTGAGCGCTGGCTTATGGTTCTAAGTGCCCAGTGCAAAAAAAAAATTTAATTATTCATTTCGTTGAGAAGCTGGTAGAAGGTTCCAGAGGCAGAAAAACATAAATAGAGAGAGGAGAGGAGGTGATAGAGAGAGAAACTTCCAGAGGAGATTCCGATCAATCCGTTCGTCCTATTGAAAAATAGATTATACCATTGTTCATCATCCTACCTTTATTTTCTCAATTAGGCTAAGGGAAGCCTATGTTCTTATTATGTCGAAATGCTGTTGGTGACGGTATTGAAGTTATCTTTCAATCTGTGTATCAGTTTTCAATCTGTCTTCAGATTAGGGTTACACGTAACGTGTGCTTCACAATGATGTGTTCGGGTGAATTTTTAGAGCTCCGGAGAGTGGGGAACTGAACGTGGTAGATTTGAGGAGTTTAGAGAGGGCTCGTTTCATTGCTCCTAAGCTAGCCTACGACACTTCAGGTGGGGGAAAGAAGGCATCTAACGTCGGAAATGTCTAAGTAACATTTTATTCAATATTGGCGTAGAGCGACCTAAACCTTATTAGTGGGCGAATAATTGACAATGTCAATATCACATTGGTGACTACTTAATGGTACCAATGATGATATGGAGATTGTAGGTTTATCGCCGTTAGGTTAAATTTATGATATTGAGGTTGTCTGATTTTTATTATATTGAACTGTTTATTGTGTGTTGTTTGGACAATCAGAAATTATATTTGTTATGTTTATTTGAATATGTTATTATTATTTTATATTGATTATGGTTGATAACCTGTTGTCTTGATTGATAATATGTTTTATCTGGAATGACATGCTTAGTTGGCATCTAGGTGATGATATATGATATTTGTTTAAAGTGATGCATGTTGGGGGAGAGTATGATATGTGATTTTGACGTGCCTACCTATTGATGATGTGATATTATTTGAGGTATTTTATGAGTAAGTGATGAGAGGTTAAGGCACTAGAGTACGACTTGATATACGTCGACGAGATCCATATAGATGAATGTTGTTGATCACAGCCGTGTGTTTGGTACACACAAGGTCCTAAGTCCTCGCGGGACCGTCCCAACTTAGATTTAGGTTGTTCAGCTATAGTGTCATTGCTATGCATAAGCACCCTCGAGAGAACCAGGGTGTGCACCGGAGCGAGATGTGCAGCTATAGTGTCATTGCTTTGCATGAGCATTCTCACCACGGATGAGAGTGTGCACCGGGATTTGGGGACGCGTTGTTTGGACGACTGACTAACATCCCTCGGTGGGCGAGTGATGTGTGATAGGATTGGTGGTGGCCACGTCAGCATAAGTTGCATGTGTGCGAAGTGTAGAGGAAGATAATGTGTCTCGAGGATGATTGTGTATATATATATATATGTGTGTGTGTGTGTGTGTGTGTGTGTGTGTGTGGTGCATGTTTATGTACCTTTATTGTTTCTATGTTACGTACCCTTTTCCTTATATGATGATAGATAGGTTCTTATCCCCCTACTTCTTTTCTATATATGTTTCTTTTATGTGATCATTTTGAGAAGACCCTGCGGAGAATCCAGCTACTGAGGAGCTTGATGGGACTATGAGCCAGATGCTGGAGGACGAGCAGTGACCTCTAGCAGTTGAGTTTAGAGTTTATGGTCAGTGCGTCTTTTTGTGATGTTTTAGTTTCCGTTGCTTATATCGTTTTTGTATTAGTATGTATATTTTGGGATCCTACTGATAGGGTACCCTCTTTAGTTTATCAGCACAGTATGTTTGTATTTATATATGTGTGTGGTGTGATATTTAATTTTTGTTCTTTACTTTTATGTTTTTAATATTTATGATTTTCTATATATATATATCTAATGCTAATATTATGATTAAGTTTTAGTTAATTAGTTTTTTCTTTAATGGGACATCGGGGTGTCTGAACTGCCACTTTTAAGAATCAGTAATAATGGATGGTGATCTGATTGGCATCTTGGCAAAGTACAGCAGGTGATAGAATCCCAAAAGTTCAGCCATCTATCATCACAAACAGCTGTGTCAAGTCTCCTTTCAGTGTGTTTCTTTCCAATTCTACCATTAGACGAAGTGAAAGTGGCACCTTTCGTGAGAATATGAGTTAGCTGCCCACTATTGGACCAATTAATAAAATCATATTCACAAGCAGTCTTTGAAGGTAAGTTATTTCCTGAGCACTGATGAGCACCTAACACAGCATTAAAGTCACCTAAGAAGTGCCAAGGCCCATGGAAAGCATTCTGTAGAGTAGACAGATCTGGCCACATCTGTCTTCTATTTATATAACTTGTAGAGGCATAAATCACAGCAATACAAGCTGTTTGATTATTTACAGCAACTTATAAAGAACAAAACTCACTAGTAGAACTGATCAGAGTTGGAGACATAGAAGTAGAACATGCACACCACAAATTAGGAATTAAATAGCTTCTAGCATTCAAAGCAAATACCTTTAACCCTTATCTGGTGAATCGTTGTCATCATCTATAGGAATGTACTCCAGCACATCCTCGACAAACTCCTCCGGATCAATGACCATCTCCTCTGGGTCTACAACTACCTCCTCTAGAGGTGGTGCTGCCTCAGCTAGTGGCTGAGCCTCAAGCAGCCAGTGATCGACCAAGTGCTGTAGTATTAGCCATATAGGAGGTAAGGATACCTCGATAGTCTCCATCAACCGGTGCTCACGCTGTTGCCCCGTCTGTATAGTGCCCTCGATAGTATGTACATGCCCGGTGTAGCTCACACTGTGGGCTCCCGGGTGTATAACCCACACATTGATGTTGTCGGCATCCTCAAAGTGAAGTGAGCGAACCCTCGTATGAGCCACCGGTATCTCCGGATCCATCTATACTCAGATAATAACATACCCATACAGAAAGGAGACCAACAATAAAACATGCAAGGGTGAGAACCAATATATCGATTTTAAAACGATAACCATATGCACGACTCTCAAATACCATTTAACATGAATATTCAAAGATAAACAATATATTTATCAAAGGGTTTCGTACTCGACAATCGTAACCGTTTTAAAAACCATGTCACTTCAATAATTATCAACTAACTTTGATACCTAATCTCTGGAGCTTCAACCAACAAATAAATGAGCTGGTCAGACTCTCATTGCCGAATAAGGCAGAATCAATGCCATTAAGGCGGAATTGTTGCCAGATAAGGCAGAGTTCAAATTAACCATATCACTATCCAAAACGAGGCACAATGAGTACTATTCATAGTATATGGTTTCGTGGTCATACATCCATCAAGGCACAGTGATGCAAACGTCATGAATACTTGCCGTCAAGCATTCAAGTCCTATGCAAAGGCCTGTCTACCCCAAAAATGCATGTAAAATGTTTTGTTCTCGTAGTTTGTCTTTGTGTTCAATCTTTCCATGTCAGAGCTAAAAGTCTCACGACCAAATCACCATTTTAAACTTTCAAGTTTAATACCTCATTCCAAAAATAACTGACTCCAAGTCAAAAGTGTCAAATAACGAAATCTAGACCGATGCACCAGTCTCAGATACATAGATTTTAGTGCACAAAACCAAATACACGGTTTATAGGACATCTAGTCCATAACTTCACCTTTCGGACCCTGGGCCCATATCTTAGAACACTAGACCCAACGTCTTGGTAGCTAGGTTCGTTTTCAACTTTAAACTATTTCGTTCTGTGAAATGCAAAACAAAACGAATGTTTCCTCAACTTATCCAAGTTGACGGAAATAACACCATTGTTCACCGAAAATTCTTTTACGTTGGAAATTCGTTTTGTAAAATCGTCAAAATCCCTTAAAACTCATTTTTGTTCAAAAATCAATATTTTGAACTCGGAAACATCATTTGATACAAATTCTCGGTGTTACTCAATATTACCCTTTTTAAGAATACTTTTGTAAATATTGACGAAATTGTTTGTCGTTTGACGTTTTTAAAACGTTTGAAGTCCAAAACAAGACTTTTCTAGTAAAATAATTTTTCCAACACTGTAATAGAATTATTTTTGAAACTTTTTTTCTTAAACCAACATTTTCTAATATTTAGAAATTCTTTATGTGAAAATTAATAGTGCTAAAATATTTTCACAGTTACGTCCTCACTATGACTCTTAAAACGCTCTTTCGCCGTTAAATCATTAAAATAATAATATTTTTCAATATTTCCCATTTTCACCAAATAATTAATTAAGTAACATTATATTACTATTTCCACTAAATTAACCTCCTTATTTCATAAAAAAAACTTTTAAATGCTTTTAACCTCATATTTAATTAAGTTCTGACCACTGTCAGACTTTCCAATCCACGATCCACATCAATAATAATCTCATGTCAATAATATAGCAATTAGCAATTAAAGACATGCCACAAAATATAACAAAAATTAAATGCATATAATTAAATAATTAACAGCTGATAATTATTAAGCAGATAATGCTAACTACGTAAGAATTACATACACCCAATAATTAATACAGACAACAACAAATACAAATGGCTACCTGAAAAATCCCTCAGGTAATCCCCTTACCTACAAACGATATTTCTCCAATATACGATTTGTTGTAAATCCAAGTGCCGGTAATGCGCGTACCCGATAAACTAGCTTGTCCTTCATTAAACATTACAACCAATTAACAAACAAACAACTTAAAAACACCTAATCACCTACATGTTGGTTTCGGCCTAGGGCTGGTTTTATGGAAAAAAATCTAGAATTCCTAAACTTTTGGATTAGTGATTCTTAATCATTTAAAACCCTAAATCCACACTTATATTACAAAGATTTAAATAAAATATTCCAATCCCTCACTAAATGAAATTCGGCCATGAGCAATAAAAAGGCTTAGACACTTTAATTTAATCCAATCAACATAGATTCAATACATATATATACTATAAGATTGAATCATACAAGATTATATAAGAAAACGAACAACCCCACCCCCCAAAGTTAGGTTCGACCTCTTTAGGTTAAATAGGCTAGAAATGGGCAAGAAATCACACACTTCCTTAACAAAATCAAGCTATGTAACTTAAGAGTTTAATGATGAAAATGAGAAAAGTTGAAGGAAGATGATGAACAAGCCTTTTATAGAAGTGAAGATGGGCTCCTTGGGTGCTTGGGTCGGTGGGTTTGAGGGGCATTTGGGTCCAAAGCATAATTTTTGAAGGGCAAAATAGTAATCTTGTACAATGGCAAACTTGTGAATAAAACCAATATAAAGGACAAATTAGTAATTTCCTCCTAAAAACCATCATTACCATGGGGATTCACCTATATGACTCACACCTTGTGAGTCATCATGAATGACAAGGTCTTTATCCGTTAGCGGGTCCAGCAAATCCCGTTTTCAGCTCCGTCGTTCACCCGATTTCATATAACGCCTGCATATATTATTCTCTTTTTAAGTGAAAATTTTTGAAATAGCCAAAGAAGTTGGAAACTTCATAAAAACCCTAAGTTTTTAGTTCACGGGTCAAAATTAGGTCATTTTAGCAGTAAAATTCTGATTGTCATTAAATCACAGACCGGGTTTCGTCAGAATTTTCGACCCAAAATTTAATGGTAACTCTCTTCTGTAAAGTAGAGTATGAATATGATCTTGGTTTATCCAAAATCATTTTCTAAGTTTAAAAATAAAAATATAAACATTTCTGTTTATTTTATCTATATAAAAAAGTAAACATTGAAAAATCGGGTGTTACAATGTGAAGCAAAACCCTAGCAGAGCTCTCATTAGGTTCATAATTAGGTACTCTTCTAAATTATTAACTTCTCTTTCTTGTTCATTAACTAATGTGGGAAGCCTTTTCTCTACTACCAACATAGACTTAAGACATTTTCAAAAGGAAAATATTTTAGTAAATCTGCTTATGTAAGATTTTATTATTATAATAATGAGATACAATGTATGTTATTGAAAAACATCTCCCTCCAACTATAAGCATATATATATATATATATATATATATATATATATATATATATATATGTGTGTGTGTGTGTGTGTGTGTGTGTGTGTGTGTGTGTGTGTGTAACTAAAATCCTATGCTTAAACCATAATTTGCATGGACAACATGAGTACAACCTCTATTGTTGAACATATAGAATCATATAAAAAATCATTTATACATACAAGGTTACACATTAATAACGCAATCTCATATTTATACAAATAATCATGTATGTATATAATTTTTTTTCGGTGAACCCGGGTATCCTCCAACCGGGAGCCTGTAACACCCTAATTTTTCTGCTTTCTAATATTGGTAATAAATATATAAACATATATTTTTTATCCGAGTCTTAGAAAATGATTTTGGATAAACTAAGGTCATTTCCATGATATACTTATTTTCATAAGGTTACGGGAAAGTTTTTGGTTGAAAATTCAGACGGAAACCGGTATGCCGTTTTTTGTGTTTTCACTGACAGTAAAAGTTTACTGCTCATAAAACCTAATTTTAATTCATGAATGAGATGAATAATGTTTTTATCGTATTTGATACTATATTGGAAGTTTTTAAAATTTTAGCGTAAAAAAAATAATATTTTATTTGCTGCGGGCGAAAGCTTTGAAATATCTCGAGTAAAAATCTGAGTCAAACGAACAACGGGGTCAGCAACGGAGCTGAGATGACTGATATGACGAGCATTTATGACGATCCTATACAAATCATAATGGCCATAATGGCACATAAATGCCATTAGATATTTTTGGCATGGAAAGGACCGTTTTGCCCCTAGTTTCACATGGAAACTACAAGTATGTCATTATGCATTTTTACCCTTTTGCCCCCAAAACCCATGGCTCCACCATCAATAATACCACAATTAGACAATTTTTTAACTCACTTATTTCATCTTCATGAACCAAAACTCATTTCTCTCAAAAACCCTAATCGGGTAAAAACCTGAATCGGGTACGTTTGTGCATAAATATATTGGGAAACAGATCTTCAAGTCATCTATGATGACTCAAGAGGAATGAATCATCATGGCGAGTCATGGTGATAATTTACTCTAGTCATCATGGCGACAAAGAAAATACCCAGATATTTTAAACGTTAACCTAACCTATCTTAGTTAATTTTTAACCATGGTTAAGACCAAGTCATTATCAAATTGGCTTCTCCTTCCTTTTGTGGTCCAAAACACAGCCACACCTTATTCAACCATGACCACTCAATTGAAATGATTACTTTGGGTGTGAAATGACCATTTTACCCTTGAATTTTTATGATTATTACAAGTGGTGCCATTACAATTTTTGACAAAAACACCCTCCCCCTCTTTAGCACCACACTTAGGCAAATTTGTTTCATTTTCAAGTCATATTCAAACATAAATCCTTTTCACTTAAGAACTATAAGAACACACATTGATGTTCATACTCGCCGAAATTACACAGAAATTATGACACTTTTCTGTTATGAAACTCGAAAAACTTTCTACATGAAAGTTGTTCCTATTTCTCTCTTCTTTTCAACAAGAGATCATCAAAAACGGATAAGGAGTTTGGGAGATATGCCCAAATTAAAGAAACAGCTCAAAATCTTCATGTTCCTCACTTTTCTCTTATTTTCTCTCAGGAACACTTAGTGATTTTTGTGAAGAACTTGATCATATTCATCACGTGTTCATCAACAAGAGGTAGAATCTTTCTCTCCATGATCAATCATGAACTCTTCTTCATTAATTTTGTAAGATATAGCCATGAATCATCCTGTTCTTCATCATATTCAAAGTTCCTGATACAATCTTCAAAAAGAAACTTGATTTGAAACCAATTTGATTTGAAACCAATTTCTGTTAACTCATCTTGATTTTTATGTTCATCATCTAGAAGAATGATCCCAAAAGAAATTTTCTCCCTATTTTTTTCAAGTATGGCCGAAACCCTAGATTTTGGGTTACATGGGTTTTTGCTTCAAAGATTGTCAAAATGATCATTGGTTTGATCTTTTAATCCTTATGGTTGTTTAATCCAAGTGATTAGAAAACCAAAAATCAACTTCTAACTAATTTTACTATCAGGGGCCGAAACCCGAAGTTCTTGGTGTAAAGGAATTTTGATTCAAATTTTATCTTATGACACTTGATTTCATCTCCATACTATCTATGTTTATTGGATCCAAGAGATGGAAATCAAATAAAATTTCTAACCCAAATTTAGTGTCAAGACCGAAACCCTAACTCATGGAGTTAGATGAATTTTTGTTCAATGTTCTTGGTTCATGATCATTGATTAAGTCTCCATCATGTTTAAGGATCATAAATCCATAAGTTAGAAATTTTTTAACATCCCTAGTCTAATGATTTAGTGAAGGTCGAACCATAACCCTCATGAACACAATAAGTCTAGTTTGATTTTGTTAATTTTTGGTTATGATTTGTGTGAAGGATCAATTTGGGCTTAGTTGATCTGAGCGGTACGAAGGACACCGGATCCAAATCGGGAAATCATCCGTGAAACCGAAACTTGAATCTTCAAGAGGTAAGGGGAGTTTTCCCGAGGAGTTTAAGATAATCCCATGCTGTTTTAGAGTTGTCTGTAAATTATCTGTGGTGATTCTCTGTGATCTTGAATTGTTTATTGTTGAATTGACTATATGCTTACTTGATTATTTGTGATATGTTGAGTTACATGATTATAATTGGAGTGTTAAATTATTATAGTGATGCATGCCATAAATTGGATGTATGCCATGCTATATTATGGTGAAATTATCTGTTGTTGAGTGATGTATTGAGAAACCTGACATTGGTCAGTGTTTAAATTAATTTGTGGATAAAATCTTGATAAGTTTAAATAATTAATCAAAAAGATTAATTTGTGGAAATTTGAGGAAAAATGGAAAAATATTATTTTAATAATATTTTTTTTGTGTGAAAGATTTGTCAATAAGTGACAGTAAGGGCGAAATTATATTATAAAACATTATTTAAAGTGATTCAGTTATTAAAATGTTATTTAAAGTATTTAAGTTATTAAAACAGTGTAATATTGATGACAGAATAAATATTTACAACCGAAAGGTCATTTTGAGTTATGAAAGGATTTTTATGGCATAAGTTTTGGAAAAATGGTTTTTTTTTGTTACAAATTTATCGAGAAAGGACTTTTTAAAAGTTGATATTTTTATGAGAATGATTTTAAAAAATTAAGTAATTGGAAAGAAAAGAATTTATTGATGATTTCACGTTTTATAAACGTTTTTAACAGAAAAGAATTTATGTAAAGGAATTTTATTCAGCGGATTTATTCCGTTAAACTTGGATAAGTTTTCGGAGGTTTTGTTTTTGGTATTTGTTATTTCACTGAGCGAAATGTTTTAAATAAGAAAAATGAACCTAGTGACTGAAGGGATTTTGGAGTTTCTAAGAGCCGATAGAGGGTTTATCGTAGGATTTTGAGATGATTCAAGGGGATGAATCATATTTTTAAGTCTAGAAGGTTCTACAGGGTTAGAGTGAAAATTTAGGAATTTTACGCTTAAGTCCCTGAACTTTCTGTTAATTACTCTTTTGTCCTTAAGTTAGTTTCTAAGTTTTTTTTAAGTGAATTGGGCTAGAATCCTTGTTCCCAATCTCTTAATGGACGTGGCTATGAAGCCCAAGTTTCCTAGTTCATGGATCGATTCCATAAAGCCTATTTGAAACTATACAAGTTTCCTATGTCAAGCTTAATGCTTAAATCTTTAAGTGGGCCCCACAAAAATGGATTCAAGCCCAAATGGAGTAGGCCCATGCGCAAGCCCATGAGGAATTTAAGGTTGCCCTCATTTTTTGTTGGATGAGTCAAGAATTTTCTAGAATGTTCTACATTCTTCCACTTTGTTCTTCAAGCTTCTAAAAGCTTCTTCAACATTCTTGAATTTCTTAAAATATCTATGACACAAAAATCAGCCCAAAATAGTCAAGATAAGCTTGCATTAAATGTGGCAACAAGTCATCATGACAATTTATTGACAATTTGCAAACTAGTCCTTAAACTTTTGGAATCTTTGCAAATTGGTCCCTAGGAAGTAATTGCATTTTAATCCTTTTAGCAAGACAACTCATCACTTCTAGATCCTTCCCAAGATGGCGCCACTATCTCTATAAATACCATACTCTCACTTTTCACTTAGTTTCTAATGCCTTTTTGTTCAAAACCCTAAGTTCATAAGTTCTTTAGTGTTAGATTTGTGAAGTAAGTTTCTTGGATTTCCTTTGTCTTTGATTTTCAAGAGGTAAATCCTAATCTTCTTCCTTAATCATGCCTATGTTCTTTAGCAAGTTTCTTGATTCAAGGTTTATATTATAGTTGTTCATCACTTTAAAGTTTCTAACCCTAGAACTTTGAAAAGTCATAATAAATTCTAGAAAAATCTAATGATGATGAAACTACTTTCTATCTTCTTGATATCATGCATATTATCTAAATCTAAGAGCATGATGTAATAAAAAATTTCTTTCCTAAAAACCTAGCCTTGGCCGAATCTATCAAAGTAGGTTTGGTAGAGTTTTTGTTCATGGTTTTCATTAATGATCTTGTTAATCAAACTATTAGTATGTATGCTTAATAAATCCAAGTTGGTTTATTAAACTAAGAACCCTAACCCTATGAACATGTTGAGGCCGAATCCTTGTATAAAAGAGATAGGAAGTTTTGAGTTTCAACTTCAGTTGTTTAGTCACTAATCCATGATTTAGGTTAATCAAGGATCATTAATCTATGACTTATCATGATTAGGAATTTTAAGGATTTTGAACACTAAAAGTCAGCCCTTGACTGAAACCCTAACCCTAAAGGTTAGAGGATTTTTTTTCAAATTTTAGTCTTGTAATAAGTAATCTATGTTAGTTAAGACTCTAGTAACTAGGATCCAAAAGATGGCATTAAGAAGATAATCCCAAACCTATTTTCTAAGTCTTGGCCGAACCTAACCCTAAAGTGTAATAGATGGTTGTTAGTTGATTAATTATAGTTATGTTGTTTGGTTAAAAGTGGTTGTGTTAACTCGTGGCGGGATAACGAGGATCGTCGTGTACGTGTTTTCGGTGATTACTCAGGTGGGAAAAAGAATCAACCTATCGTCGGAATCGATAAGTAGTAGATTATATGATAACTGTGTAGGGCGACCTAAACCCTACTAGTAGTCGAGTAATCGACAAGACCAAAATCCCATTGGAAACCTTTTCTGTAAAACCAATGACGAGTCGGGGATTGTACGTTTATCGACATTAAGTTGATTTTAAGTATTTGAGGATGTTTGATTTTATGTTATCGAATTTACTGTGATACGCTGGTTGAGGTATTCCATCTGCATGTGACGTATTATTGCGGTGTTTGAATATTTATGATATTGAGGATGTTTGTTGTCTGTTACGGCCGTGATGGCTATCACGGCCAGGCCGTGACAGGGTCTGACTTTATTATTTATTTGGTTGGACTATTATGAGTTGGTTGTGATAAATTGCCTTATATGATATTGAGATAATTGAATATTCTGTTGATTAATGTGTTATGCATGATCTGCCTGGGTTTAATATTGTGCTTAGCTGATTTTTAAGTAAGGATATGTGTTGTTCGGGAGATAATTGTTTGGGTGAGAGAATAAAGGTGATTTAGAGGCGCCTAGCCTAATTAAGTGGTTTTATCTATGAGGAAAAAGGTGTTGAGACTTTGATTGAAGGTTGAGGCACTAGGTTGTTATTGATGTAATTTAGGGAGATTCATTTATAGATGTATTGTTATTCACAGCCGTGTGAGTGGAACACACGAGGTCGGGATATCCTATTTTGGAGATATCGGATATTGCGGGTGAGTGCCCTACGGATGTGGATACCGAGGTAGACTACCGTGATACTCTTTAGTTCTTGACGAGTTCGCATGTTCTTGGCACTGGACCGTTAGGGAATGATATTCCTTGACGAGTTCGTATGTTCTTGGCACTGGACCGTTCTGGATTGATACTCCTTGACGAGTTCGTATGTTCTTGGCACTGGACCGTTATGGAATGATATTCCTTGACGAGTTCGTATGTTATTGAACTTGGACCATTTTAGACTAATACGTGTTTAGTCTTTGATGCGTTCGAAAGTTATTGGTCTTTGGACCGTTACGGACTCTTGACTAATGTGACGGGAGTGAAGATGGCCACATCAAGATATAAAGTTTTAGTTGCATGGAGTGAGGGTAGAGGATGATATAGTGAATTGAGGATGATTGTTGATTTTGAGTGATGCGTGTTTATGACAATTACTGTATAATTTACTATTACTCTTTTCCGCTTTTTGATGATAGAACTATTTCTTATTCCATATATCTTTCTGCGTTTTGTATTTTATTTCTGATGTGATCGTACGAGAAGACCCGACGGAGGAACCAATTGCTGAGGAGTTAGATGGAACTCCTTACGAACCAGATCTTTGGAGGTCGAGCTGTAATTCATGGCGATTAGAGTATAGACATTATGGCCAGTGTGTCTAAGGAGTATTTATATTTCCGCTAAGTATGTCTGTAGTGAAGTTTATACCTGTGAGGGATCCTACTGAGAGGGTACCCTTAACAGTGTTTTGGTTTTGTAATAAATAAACATGTGTGTATTATGTGATTTAGTTTTGGTGTGTTTTATATCTGCATAAGTTATATAATTATTAATTAAGTTTTAAATTTTTACGTATTTTCAACGATAAGCGCGCGATTAAACAAATAAATATTAAGGTTTTAATGTAATAATACGATGGGGCACATCGGGGTGTCTCATTTGGTGGTATCAGAGCAGTTCGATTCTAATCGGACTGTGAGGTCTAGGATGTTGTTACTGGTCGTGTCTAGTTGAGTCCACATAGGATTTTAACTATGCTTAGAAGATGGGTAGTGTGTCCGAATCCGACGCGATAAACAACATTAGTGTGGCATATGGTATTTATATACTTGTCTATGTGGTATTATATGTCATACTGATAAGAGCGAATGATTTCATTTACAGAATCATGGCTCGTGGAAGAGGACGTCCGATCGTCAGTAATGACAGAACTCCTGAAAGAATTGTGGAAGCTAACAATGTGGAAAATAATCATACAGGAAGTGGAGGAGAGTCATCTGAGACTCAAGATACCATGAAAAACAGTTACTGCTCTGTTGTTACAAACACAGCAGAATGCTGAGATGCTACAGATGAACAAAGAACAGCAGGAACAACAGAACCAAAGGAGAGCTACAGCAGCTGAAGATGCCGGAATGGCTACTTTCCTGAAAGGGAAGCCACCTTAATTCCGAGGAGATTATGATCCAGAGAAGGCGGAATGGTGGATACAAGAGATCAAGAAGATATTCGATACCTTGCGGTGCAGAGAGGATAGGAAAGTGACGTATGCTGCTTTCATGCTAACTGGAGGAGCAGAGTCTTGGTGGAGAGGCAAGCGAAGATTGCTAGATGCCGAAGGCAGAGTTATCAACTGGCAGTTGTTTAGTGACTGCTTCTTTGAGAAGTATTTTCCACGTTTAGTTCGACGCGAGAAGGAAAGGGAATTCATGAGTCTCAAACAAGGAACATGACTGTTGGTGATTATGCATCACGATTTGAGGCTCTGATTAAGTATTCTGAATTTTATTAGAGATTCCCAGATGAAGATTGGCAATGTAAAAGGTTTGAGGAAGGACTCCGACATGAACTACAGAGGGCTATAGTGTCTCTCGATATCCAGAGTTTTCCGGAGCTAGTGGAGAGATGCAGTGCCATAGAAAGCATAGATCCGAGGCAAGCTGCTGAGCAGAGGAAGCAGAGGAGTGGAGGTCCAATTCGATCAGGTCTCCAACGGATAGAAGATAGGGGTTCTCAAGAGAGACAAGGACCATATGCCAGACAATTACAGACAGTGGCACCAACACCAGTAGCTACCACACAAGTGGTCGGAACACGCCAGCAACAACAAGGCTTAGTTTGTTTCAGATGCGGAGGACCGCACCATGTTAGGAATTGTAAGGAGGGATCTGGTTGTTTCAACTGTGGGAAATCAGGACATTATGCTCGTGATTGTAGACAGAAAGGTATGCCGCAGCCGGTAGCTGGGAATAGGGAAGCTGGAGGTTATAGAGGTGGAGCCCAGGGAGGAGTTCCCGCAACCGATCAGCAGATGGTTAGACCTCAAGCTGCTGGGAGAGTGTTTACCATAAGAGGAGTTGAATCCCCTCACATTGCAGATCTCATACACGATATGTATGATTTTGATATAAATTGGAATAATAGGATATGTTCGAAGGATTAAGTTTTAATTATGTCCTTTAAGTATGTTAGATCAAGTGGGAAAGGTTAAGGACAATGAATAGAATATAGTGATGGATAAGTTCGAGGATAAACAGAATGATATAAGCATGAATTCTGTTATGAAGTTACCGCTGTCACCTAGGGGAAAAACAACGATGAGAAATATATTGTTGGAGCTTTAGATTAAGATAAGATTACAAGATGATGTCTAGTGTTGAGTTAAGAAATTCCGAGGACGGAATTTTTTTTCTAAGAGGGGTAGTAATGTAACACCCTGTATTTCACTGTTTGAAATAACAGTAATACATATAAATATGTTTATAAATTTATTTGAGTTTTAGAAAATTATTTTAAACAAATGGAGTTTGCTACTCAATCCTACTTGAATGTAGGAAGCTACGATTAAAAGTTAGGTTGGAAAGTCAGGCGAAACCCGGCCCGTGAATTCCATTGACAGTATAATAATACTGCTCAAAAGACCTAATTTTAATTCGTGAACGAAAGACTTAAATTTAGTATTTTATTTCCTACAATTTTGTATTTTTAGAATTATTTCAGAAAAAAAAAATTATGTTTTTTTCGGGTGAAACGCGTAATCGGGTAGACGCCGGAAGGGATTTTGGAGTTTCTATGAGCCGATAGAGGGTTTATCTTAGGATTTTGAGATGATTCAAGGGGATGAATCATATTTTTAAGTCTAGAAGGTTATACAGGGTTAGAGTGAAAATTTAGGAATTTTATGCTTAAGTCCCTGAACTTTCTGTTAATTACCCTTTTGTCCCTAAGTTAGTTTCTAAGTTTTTTTTTAAGTGAATTGGGCTAGAATCCTTGTTCCCAATCTCTTAATGGACGTGGCTATGAAGCCCAAGTTTCCTAGTTCATGGATCGATTCCATAAAGCCTATTTGAAACTATACAAGTTTCCTATGTCAAGCTTAATGCTTAAATCTTTAAGTGGGCCCCACAAAAATGAATTCAAGCCCAAATGGAGTAGGCCCATGCGCAAGCCCATGAGTAATTGAAGGTTTCCCTCATTTGTTGTTGGATGAGTCAAGAATTTTCTAGAATGTTCTACATTCTTCCACTTTGTTCTTCAAGCTTCTAAAATCTTCTTCAACATTCTTGAATTTCTTAAAATATCTATGACACAAAAATCAGCCCAAAATAGTCAAGATAAGCTTGCATTAAATGTGGCAACAAGTCATCATGACAATTTATTGACAATTTGCAAACTAGTCCTTAAACTTTTGGAATCTTTGCAAATTGGTCCCTAGGAAGTAATTGCATTTTAATCCTTTTAGCAAGACAACTCATCACTTCTAGATCCTTCCCAAGATGGTGCCACTATCTCTATAAATACCATACTCTCACTTTTCACTTAGTTTCTAATGCCTTTTTGTTCAAAACCCTAAGTTCATAAGTTCTTTAGTGTTAGATTTGTGAAGTAAGTTTATTGGATTTCATTTGTCTTTGATTTTCAAGAGGTAAATCCTAATCTTCTTCCTTAATCATGCCTATGTTCTTTATCAAGTTTCTTGATTCAAGGTTTATATTATAGTTGTTCATCACTTTAAAGTTTCTAACCCTAGAACTTTGAAAAGTCATAATAAATTCTAGAAAAATCTAATGATGATGAAACTACTTTCTATCTTCTTGATATCATGCATATTATCTAAATCTAAGAGCATGATGTAATAAAAAATTTCTTTCCTAAAAACCTAGCCTTGACCGAATCTATCAAAGTAGGTTTGGTAGAGTTTTTGTTCATGGTTTTCATTAATGATCTTGTTAATCAAGCTATTAGTATGTATGCTTAATAAATCCAAGTTGGTTTATTAAATTAAGAACCCTAACCCTATGAACATTTTGAGGCCGAATCCTTGTATAAAAGAGATAGGAAGTTTTGAGTTTCAACTTTAGTTGTTTAGTCACTAATCCATGATTTAGGTTAATCAAGGATCATTAATCTATGACTTAATCATGATTAGGAATTTTAAGGATTTTGAACCCTAAAAGTCAGCCCTTGGCCGAAACCCTAACCCTTAAGGTTAGAGGATTTTGTTTCAAATTTTAGTCTTGTAATAAGAAATCTATGTTAGTTAAGACTCTAGTAACTAGGATCCAAAAGATGGCATTAAGAAGATAATCCCAAACCTATTTTCTAAGTCTTGGCCGAACCTAACCCTAAAATGTCATAGATGGTTGTTAGTTGATTAATTTTCAAATTTTAGTCTTGTAATAAGAAATCTATGTTAGTTAAGACTCTAGTAACTAGGATCCAAAAGATGGCATTAAGAAGATAATCCCAAACCTATTTTCTAAGTCTTGGCCGAACCTAACCCTAAAATGTCATAGGTGGTTGTGTTAACTCGTGGTGGGATAACGAGGATCGTCGTGTACGTGTTTCCGGTGATTACTCAGGTGGGGAAAAGAATCAACCTATCGTCGGAATCGATAAGTAGTAGATTATATGATAACTGTGTAGGGCGACCTAAACCCTACTAGTAGTCGAGTAATCGACAAGACCAAAATCCCATTGGAAACCTTTTCTGTAAAACCAATGGCGATTCGGGGATTGTAGGTTTATCGACATTAAGTTGATTTTAAGTATTTGAGGATGTTTGATTTTATGTTATCGAATTTACTGTGATACGCTGGTTGAGGTATTCCATCAGCATGTGACGTATTATTACGGTGTTTGAATATTTATGATATTGAGGATGTTTGTTGTCTGTTACAGCCGTGATGGCTATCACGGCCAGGCCGTGATGGCTATCACGGCCAGGTCGTGATGGCTATCACGGCCAGGCCGTGACAGAGTCTGACTTTATTATTTATTTGGTTGGACTATTATGAGTTGGTTGTGATAAATTGCCTTATATGATATTGAGATAATTGAATATTCTGTTGATTAATGTGTTATGCATGATCTGCCTCTGTTTAATATTGTGCTTAACTGATTTTTAAGTAAGGATATGTGTTGTTCGGGATATAATTGTTTGGGTGAGAGAATAAAGGTGATTTAGAGGTGCCTAGCCTATTAAGTGGTTTTATCTATGAGGAAAAAGGTGTTGAGACTTTGATTGAAGGTTGAGGCAGTAGGTTGTTATTGATGTGATTTAGGGAGATTTATTTATATATATGTATTGTTATTCACAGCCGTGTGAGTGGAACACACGAGGTCAGGATGTCCTATTTTGGGGATACCTGATATTGTGGGTGAGTGCCCTACGGATGTGGATGCCGAGGTAGACTACCGTGATACTCTTTAGTTCTTGACGAGTTCGCATGTTCTTGGCACTAGACCGTTATGGAATGATATTCCTTGACGAGTTCGTATGTTCTTGGCACTGGACCGTTCTGGATTGATACTCCTTGACGAGTTCGTATGTTCTTGGCACTGGACCGTTATGGAATGATATTCCTTGACGAGTTCGTATGTTATTGGCACTGGACCATTTTAGACTAATACGTGTTTAGTCTTTGATGCGTTCGAAAGTTATTGGTACTGGACTGTTTTGGACTACTGACTAATGTGACAGGAGTGAAGATGGCCACATCAGTATAAAGTTTTAGTTGCATGGGCTGAGGGTAGAGGATGATATAGTGAATTGAGGATGATTGTTGATTTTGAGTGATGCATGTTTATGACAATTACTGTATAATTTACTATTACTCTTTTCCGCTTTTTGATGATAGAACTGTTTCTTATTCCCTATATCTTTCTGCGTGTTGTTTATTTCTGATGTGATCGTACGAGAAGACTCGACGGAGGAACCAATTGCTGAGGAGTTAGATGGAACTCCTTACAAACCAGATGCTGGAGGTCGAACTATAATTCATGGTGATTAGAGTATAGACATTATGGCCAGTGTGTCTAAGGAGTATTTATATATCCGCTAAGTATGTCTGTAGTGAAGTTTATACCTGTGAGGGATCCTACTGAAAGGGTACCCTTAACAGTGTTTTGGTTTTGTAATAAATAAACATGTGTGTATTTATGTAATTTAGTTTTGGTGTGTTTTATATCTGCATAAGTTATATAATTATTAATTAAGTTTTAAATTTTTAAGTATTTTCAATGATAAACGCGCGATTAAACAAATAAATATTAAGGTTTTAATGTAATAATAAGATGGGGCACATCGGGGTGTCTCAAGGTGGATTATCCGAAAATATAACATGTGTACAATTGCAATAACTATTTGAGTGGTTGTCACAGAGGGGTCGTGTGAACAGTTGTAATAGTTGTTTGAGCAATGGTCACATGAGGTTGAGATGAACGTGCTTCTGAGTCTGATCCGCTCATTTTAAAGAAGTTGGGATCTCCGGAGATTAGGTATTAAATTAGAGCCTGAATATTGAAGTGTCATGCATTTTTATAAAACGACGATGACTGTCGGGTATGAAACCCTTTTATAAAATTATTCTACTGTTTGGATAATTTTGTATGCTGTGAATATCTAGTATATGCTATTTTGTGTGTCGCGCATGTGGTTGTCTTATCAAAAATCATATATTGGTATCTCACCCTTGCATATTTGTTTATTGTTTCCTCTACTCTGTGTGTGTGTGTGTGTGTATATATATATATATATATATATATATATATATATATATATATATATATATATATATATATATATAAGAGTACAGATGAACTCCAAGGAGATGAATCTGTCATACTTAAGGATCAAATCCTTGACCTGTGTGAATGCCGACAATGGTGAGGCTTGGGTGATCAACACGGGAGCTAGAAGTTCTACGTACACCGGACTAGTTTGTATCGTTGAGGGCAATAATTCAGGAACTACATTACGTACGTACCAGACTTTGACGTTGGAGATACCTTTACCACCATTCTGGTTATTTACCAGTTTTCTTGTAGGTCAGGAACTGTTATGTTTTAATACTTCCATAGTTCCGGAAGTAGATGTATCCTCACCAGATATCCCGATAGGAAGGGAAAACCAGGGCGGTCTTCCCAACGATGATTACTAGTATTGACCAGCTGTAGGACTTTTGGTATTTTTGTTAGTTTGTGGACTTGGCTACTGAGAGCCATCCTCGTCGGGTTGTGGTGTCATACTACGGCTATGTTGTAGTTATGTCTTTATAGTCTTATGTTATGACTTTGGGAGATGACTTATTATCTGAATGTCTAAGTGTAAAACTCTTATGATACTTATGTATATTATGTTGATGGTATTGGATTGTATGTGGAGTAAAAGAAAAGGTAAAAAAATTTATCACCAATTTTGAAAGGGATAAGTAACTAGAAAATTTATATTTTTCGGAAAGAAACCAACAAATTACATTTTAATTTATTTCCGCACATAGTCACAAGGTAATGCCCAAGGGGGTGTTATAGAGCCAGAGACTAATCCCTCGAGATACTGAGATCCATTTAAGGGGTTGACCTCTCCCAACAGATGCTCTTCCATATGCATGAGCTAGGAATCAAACCCCGGCCACATGCTTAAGGGGCACAGTTATCTACCAACTATTCCACACCATGTTGGTCAAATAATCAGATATTAATATATATATATATATATATATATATATATAATTACAAATTAGTAGGTAATTACAAAATAACATTCATGATCACATATCAATTAATATAAATTTAGTTATATTTTAACACATACAAATTTGTATTGATATCATAACAACATAAGTAAACATATTATCATATGAAATAACTTATATAACATATATATGTATAAAAATTCTATAACAATAGAAAAAGTTACATTATTAATTATATTAATAATAGGCTTAATTGCAATTTTGATCCCCCAAGTATTGGTAATGTGCGATTTTGGTCCCCACTTTTTTTCTAGCGTATTTGGGCATCCTAGTTTTTCAATTGTGCAAATGTAGTCCTTCCATCCATCTTCCGTCAAATTGTAATGGAGGTTGCTGATGTGGCATGCCACATGGATTAAAGGATTATTTAATTTTTAATTTTAATTTAAATTTAATAAATTTAAAATTTTAATTAATTAAACTGTCACAAATGAGGCCCCAAACCCATAACCCTTTGTAAAACACTGAACCCTAATTGCATTTCTTTCCCAAATCCCTACCCGTACCTGCTTCGCACAAGTGCTGAAGAGCAAGCTTTGTTCCCCAATCCTTATACCTCGTACCTTGTGTGGTATGTTTCTCCATTTCAATCAAAAGAAAGAACCATTACATAGTTGAAGAAAATGAAAGATTCAGAAAAAGTAATTTGGGATGATACTCGAAGCCCTGTCTCTGCCATTCTCATTACTACACAGTCTCGATTCTCACCTTCACCCAAGCTTATGGTATGGCTCATCCTCTTCGTTTCACTCACCTACGCCATTTATACTATCAAGCTTGTTTCCACATCAACCACTTTCAACCACGCACCATTCTCCACCGAGCACCTCTCTTCCTCTTCCCCCATCATCAACAACAACGCCACCGCAACCCGCCACATCCAAACGGAGCTCCGCCACGTAGTGTTCGGAATCGCGGCCTCATCGAAGCTCTGAAAACATGGAAAGAACTACATCAAATTGACCCACGTTTCTGGGGAGGCGCAGATATGGTTATAGCTCGAGCTCTTGTATGGCGCATGGATGGGTAGGGATTTGGGAACGAAATGCAATTAGTGTTCAGTATTTTACAAAGGATTATGGGTTTGGGACCTCATTTGTGACAGTTTAATTAATTAAAAAGTTTAAATTTATTAAATTATAATTAAAATTAAAAATTAAATAATTAAATAATTTTTTTATCCACGTGGCATGCCACATCAACAACCTCTGTTAACAATTTGACGGAAGATGGATGGAAGGACTACATTTGCACAATTGAAAAACTAGGAGGACCAAATGCGCTAAAAAAAAGTGAGGGACCAAAATCGCACATTACCAATACTTGGGGGACTAAAATTGCAATTAAGTCTTAATAATAATACTCACGTCATTAGTAATAATAATTATAATATTAATAATAATAACAACAAGAACAATAATAATAATAATCTTATTAAATAATAATAACAACAATAATAACAGCTAGGCATCCATAGTAACATATACCCTTATTCGAAATCAAGGCGTTACATTTTCAATTTAAGGTCTGGGGACTTCTTCAATTGCAGTGCTTTTGCCCTTATCAGTATCAATTACCTTCTTTGGTTGTTTAGGGACATAAACCTTTCCTAAATTAGGATGATTAGATTCTTTAGTTTTAACTTGATTGCCATTCTTTTTCTTACAATTGGAGATATTATGGTCATTCATGTGACATAAAGAAAAGAAATATGGAAGCTTTTCAAAATCAATACCAACATAGAATGCAAAACCAACCCTTTCGACCATGATCTGAATGGCAAATCTCCTAAAAGCTCAATATCAACAAGAACTCTAGCATATAACCAAAAACTCGATTTCTTGTTGGTTTATCAAGGGATATTGGAGTTCCAACACCACTGGCAATTTCGAAAAGTATCTCAGGCCTCCAATACTCTTGTAGCAAATCATAAATTTGGATCTAACACTACACATGTGTTTGCTTTTGAGTATTAGGATTAAAGTCTTGTGACCATTAATTGAGATATAAACTACAAAAAAAAAGGTCGTTTAGCGACCGAAAAATAGCAACCTACCCAATCCATCACTATTGGCGACCGAAATGATGACGAAAATAGTGCAGTTGGAATCTGACATAATTAATGTACTTTGCGACCAAAATAACTACCGATTATGTGGGTTGCAATGCAAATGAATTTCAAAGTCAATCATGTTGACTAATTTTACGACCTATTTAGCGACCGATTTAAGTGTAACTGTAATATTGGTGCTCGTTCGCGATCGAATTTAGATTCGGTCGCTAAAGCACGTATTTTTAAATTTATAATGTGATGAATGGTGACCGAAATAATGACCAGTTGTTATTTTAATTGTTCTGTGAACGAAATAGCGACCGACCATTTCGGTCGCTGATATTAAAATCCCTAAATCAGCTAACCCTCCCATTTCCTCCTCACCTACGCGATTTCTTCCCCATTTCTCTTAAGACCCTCACTTTCTTCTCTCTGCCACCACCTCTGATCCGGTCGCACCACCACCTCCCTCACCCCCCTCGGTT
Source organism: Sophora flavescens (assembly GCA_030762895.1). NCBI lineage: Eukaryota > Viridiplantae > Streptophyta > Magnoliopsida > Fabales > Fabaceae > Sophora > Sophora flavescens. The sequence goes on from CM061068.1 coordinate 128,117,856, forward strand.
CGTCGCGCCACCACAACTACCTCCCTCCCCTATCTCTCTCGCGTCCCTCTCAGTGTCTCTTTCTCACACGTCACTCTCCCTCTGTGTTTCAGGTCCGGCAGCCATCTCACCCCACCTCCGCCGTGTCACGACCTTCGTCCACCCAGACACCCACGCGTCTGTTCGCGAACCACTGCGCGCCGCGATGCCTTTGTTCGCTGTCCACTGTTCTACGCCGCAACCATTGTTCTGGTACATTTTCACCCTTGTACTCTTTGTTGTTTCATTTTGAATTCCAAAAAAAAAAAGTATGAAATGCATTGCTTCTAAATTATGGGAAATTTGTGAGGGAAATTTGTGGGTGCTGTTCTAAATGGGTGAATTTTGAGCTTGTGAAGTTATGGTTCATAGTGAATGAGGTTTATTTCTTGCCGAGACTATGTGTGTGTTGCCATGTGGTATGTTCTAAATGTGGTTTGTTGAGTTCTTCCAGATTGATTTTTTCTCTGGTTATTATGTTAGTCATTGGGGATAACTATTGATTTTATATAAGATGACATATTTTTAGATATACAAGCTTTTATATAAGATGACATATATGTATGTATTTTGTGCATATTTGATGTGGGTTGTGATTTTGAGTATGATATAGGTATGAAAGTGGTTGAAATTGGTAAAAATATTGGATTTGGTATAAAGTCTTGGATGAATGAATTTCTGAAAAGTGGTTGAGTATAGAGTGGTTGAGTGATTTTTGAACAATTATATGTAACTTGAGTACGAGCAGTGATGGCAATATTAAATTGTGTTTGTATGCGGTTTTAGTTAAACTATTCTTTGATGCAACTTATTGGCATCAACTCTGGTTTAGAATTTAAAATTCCATTAGCTTAGTGAAATTTATACAGCTAGCTTGACATTGTTTCTGCTATGTGAAATTCTCCTAAGTTTTCTTATTTTTGATGCAATGTTGGAATGATTATGTCATTGTTACCCTGTTTTTGCGGAAGCTAACATGACAACCAATTTCAAGTTTTAGTTGAACATCTTTATTTGATTTCTGTTTGTGTGGCAAAGTAGTTATCTTTTTTCAAACCTGAAATTTATACATATGCAAATAAATAAATAATACCTTAATCTGTGGTTTGTTCGATCATAACTTGATAGTTGTGAGACATCAAATAGTTTTTATTTATTTTTTTAAAATCAATTAATTAAAGTGTATTTCTTTGGAAGTGTGAATTTAAAAGCCTTCGAGAACTTACCTTAATCGTTTGCATATGTATGCTAATATGTAAAAACAAGTCCCAACATTAAATTAAATACACGAATTATACACAACGCATTGTCTGGATACTTGTTGAGGAACGATTCTGCGATGTCTGGATATTTCTCCCTTAATAGGTTATCAAGTCACTTCCGATAGGAAAAGTCCTCTCTATGACCATCCTTCAAAAGCACTTTAAAGCATATGCTTTCCTGAAAACTATTATGTCTGCTAATATGTAAAAGCATGTGTGTGTGGATAGATTGAAATTATTAGCTTTCTTACCTTGACAACCAATGCATTTTATAACTTTGCTACAAATTTGCATGTGAAGTTGCATTTCTTTGTTCTATTTAACATGCTAGTCTGCTACATGGATCTTTCCATCTTTGTGTGAACTTATGCCATTGTGCATACTTCCTAATCGTGTTTGTTTGTTTTCCTTATCGTTTTATCATAAAATGGATCCAACTAAATGTTTTGAGACAACCATCCATTTGTACCAGGTACAGTTTCTGATCAAGTGAAGAATAACGATCGAAGAAAAATTAAGATGATTAAGGCATAAACTAATCAATACTAAATTTTTCATGTGCATTTGCAGGATTTAATTTCGATTCCGCGATCATTCTATCATCGTTGGGGAAAAGGAATACCACGTGTTGTGACTATTGAAGACAAATACGGAAATCTGTTCAATCGGATAATAGTAATCCATGAGGATCACCCATATTTTGCAACGAACACAAAGGGTATCAGGTTGTTGTATTTGTTGTCCACTGGTGCATTGGCAAAGTTTAAGTACCTCAGGGGTTCTCGCTTCTACATGTTCATCCCATTGGAGGATTGATGAATTGAATAATTTATCTATGTGTTTGGGATCATTAGTATATTATGCACAAGTTTTCTATCTTCATTTTGTCCAATAATTTTTTTTTATTAACATTATTAAACTTGCGTTAATTAATCTATGAGTTTTCTTGGCCATATTGATTGGGGTGTTTTGGATTGTTAGTACATTATTATATTTATGTATTCTATTTATCCAATAAAAAAATATTGATGTACTCTGTTTATATCAGAAATTAAAAATCAATGGTGTTATTTTTTTGAAAAACAGAATTCGATCGCTATGCTTAAGTTACAAGGAAAAAAAAAGACCTTCATGAATAGCGACCGAATATCAGTCACCAAATTCAGTTATCTGATCATGCGACTAACTTTACCATTCCCGGTTTGGACACATGTGGTAAGAGCAGCCAGAATCAATAATTCATGCATCACCAACTGAACTAGTTGATACCGTGATAACATTTTCGACACTTTCCGCTACACTTGCTGTGTTACTTGAACTACTCTCATTCTTTTCTTTGATCTTTGGACATTCTGCTTTCCAATGCCCTTCTTTCTTGCAATATCGACATATTCCTTTGCGATGTCTAGATTTAGATCTAGACTTGCCTCTTCTATAACTACTCGAGCCAACCTCCTTGGATCTCTCTCTAGCATACAATCCTGCAGCTGGATCATCATGTCCATTATTATCGTGTTCCATCTTTTCACGACTCAAAAGAGAGGATTTAACCTCATCAATATCTAGACGTTCATGCCCATATATAAGCGTCTCACAAAAGTGCTTGTAGTAGGGAGGTAGGGAGCAAAGTAACATCATTTCTTGTTGCTCACTTGAGAATGTCTCATCCATATTTTTTAATTCTATAACGAGTGAAGTGAACTCAAAAATAATATGATCTAATGGATGTCCCTTCATCCATACAAAGCATGTACAAACGTTGCAATATACCAAGACGATTGGCCACTGTCTTCTTCATGTATAAGGACTCTAATTTGGTCCATAGTGTTGCTGCTGTTTTTTCTGATAGAATTTCTTGTAATACATCATCTGTGATGCATAACTGAATAGTGGAAAGAGCTTTATCATCAATATCATCCCAATCAGAATCCTTCATTGTGGCAGGCTTCTTTTCTTTCCCAGAAAGTGCCACCTTTAAATTCCGTTGTGTCAAAAGAGCCATCATACGGACCTTCCACATCCCAAAGTTGATGTGCCCATCTAACTTCTGAATATCAAATATTGTAGTCGCCATTTTTTTTTAAAACAGATCTGCCCAGAATGCTACAAGCGCTCTGATACCAGTTTGTTAGAAATAAAGCAAATAAAGCGGAAGTATAAGCACAAATGTGGTTCAGCTTTGAGCTTACATCCACATGCAACGATGACTATATAACTTGATATTAAATATGGTGGAGAATACAAAAGAGTATTTACACACTTCACTCAAACCCAAATCCCAAATACACCCAAATACCTCATAGTATTTACTCACCGGTGTATACAATCTCTCACAATAAACAAAGAGAAGATACAAAGACAAATCTCTCACAATACCTCTGAGAGTTTTGTAATGCGATTTTACAATTTCACTCTTTTTCATTGAAATGAAAAAACTTTTAATTTATAGGGAATAACTTCCTTTATTAACCAACCAATTACTATGGATTATTAACCAAAATTCTCTCTCTACCATTAACGACAAACGGATGAGAGAATTTCTCTACCTTTGACTTTTCAAAATAGAAGAGAAATTAAAGCCATATATCAACACCTTCCTTATGGCATAGGTTCGGGCAACCATAGAAGAATAGGGAAGAAATTTTATTTTGCTTCATGCTCTTAGATGATGAATATATGCATCAAGATGAGTTAATAGAAATTGGTTTCAAGTCAAAAGGATTTTTCTACAATTTGTTATGAATATTTGAAGAAAGCATCATGAACTTTAAACAAAATGAAGAACATGATGATCAAAGGCATAAACTCATAAAAGTTGTGAAGAGAAAGGCTTATAAAGGCAATATTAAGAGATGTTACCTCTTGAAGATCAAAGAAAGTGATGATTTGTATGATGTTCTTCACAAATCCAACGTAAGTGTTCTTATGAACTTTTGGAGAGAAAGCTTAAGTTAGATGAAGAAGATGACATGAAATTTGCCTAAGTGTGGTGCTAAAGAGGGGGAGACGTGGGTTTTAGGGTATTTTGGTCCAAAATTACAACGGCAAAGCTTGTAATTTTCAAGTGAAACTAGGGGTAAAATTGTTTTATCATACAAAAATATCTACATGTCATAAATGAACCATTATGGGAATTTTGACTCAGATAGGATCGTCATAAATGTTCATCACATCAGTCACATCAATCATCTCAGCTTCGTTGCTGACTCCCTGATTCATCTGACTCATGTTTTCCTAGAGATATCTCGACGTTTTCGCCCGCAGCAAGTATAATATTATATTTTTACGCTAAATTTTTCAAAACTTCTAGTATCGTAGCAAATATGATAAAAACATTATTCATCTCGTTCACGAATTAAAATTAAGTTTTCTGAGCAGTAAACTTTTATTGTCAGTGAAAACGCAGAAAACGACAGACCAGTTTCCGTCTGAATTTTCAAGAAAAAACTTTCTGTAACCTTATAAAAATAAGTATAACATGAAAATGATCTTGGTTTATCCAAAATCATTTTCTAAGTCTCGGATGAAAATATATATGTTTATATATTTATTACCGATATTAGAAAGCACTGAAAATCGGAGTGTTACATTCGCTAAACAGGATTTTTTTGGTAGCGATATAAGCGATGAAATCTAGGATAAATATTCCAAGAACCAATTGTCCACACACTCTTGAGATAGAAATATGATCTTAAGTATGAAATTCCAAGAAATATAAAAGCCTAAGTAGACAATGTCTCTTCATCATTTTATGGAGCCCTTTGCTGTCAACATATTGCAAGTACTCGATGAATAATCTTAATTTCAATATTTTAAGTGTGTTGGAGAGAGTGTTGAAAAGAGTGTGTTTGTAGCATTGCTCTAATTCAATAAGGTAAAATATGAAAATAGATAATCAGAAATTTAATAAATATATTTTAATATTTGAAAATCCAAACAAATTCTAATTTTTTGAACTAGTTCTTCCATCCGTAACCATCAACCATAATATGAGAACTATTTCTTACTTTCTACTAATTATTTGCAATGACTCTTATAAATTTGATTTGTCAGTGAACTTGAGCCATATAATGTGTTACATAAAGGTAATAACCTAGTATTAACAAAAATATATCATCTAGATATCATAAAGATTCAACAAATTAAGTTTTAGGTTTTTGTTAGTTGCTTACCAAAACCTTTTAGTTTATCTAGGCGTAGGAATCAAAACCATTAATTGTTCGAATAGTTAACTACGGCAATAAATAATTATTCATTAAGATCTCCTGGAATATCATTGATTATTTAGCTAATTAGGCTATAAACTATTCCTAAATTAAAATGTTTTATTATCATAAATCACGATTATATAATGGTCTCTTATATAATTCAATATCGTCATCAATCTTTATCTATTATTGTTTAAGAAGCTATATTTACATCATACTTTCCCGTGTTGAAAGGTAACAAATTTAATTTCTCATTAAAAATAGCAGAGGCATATATATATATATATATATATAGGTATATATATATATATATATATATATATATATATATATATATATATATAAAAGGAGGAACGAGAAAATCATATTAAGTAGGTACATATTTATAAACTAAATAAATGTGAAAATATTTTAAAAATAAAAGTCAAGATTTTATTCTATTTTCATTGGTTTTTAAAATAAAACAGTTTCATATAAATAAAAAAATTTAATTTGGATACCAAATGTGGGAAACCTTTTCTATACTAACATAGATTTAATACATTTTCAAAAGGAGAATCTTTTAGTAAATCTACTATTGTAAGATTTTATTATTATAATAATCATATACAATGTATGTTATTGAAAAACATCTCCATCCAACTATAAGCATATTGAGCTATATATATAAGTAACTAAAATCATATGCTTAAACCATAATTTGCATAAACAACATGAGTACAGCCTCTATTGTTGAACATTCAACAACGTTAGATGAAGAAAAGGAAGATGATGGACAAGGTGATGGTGATGATATTAGAAGATTATTGATTGTCATTGATCAAATCAATGAAACACCAAATTTATATAGGTACATGCTACTTGCTAACCCACCCAATATAAACTATATATTATGGTATAGCATAAAATGTTGTTCTTAAACATCATTTAAATCCTTAGATTTTTATCAAAATTAAATGAATATGTGATCAATAATTTTTTTAAGGCTAAATTACACTTTTGGTCCCTAAATCGTTTTTCAATGTTCAATTTGGTCCTCAAGTTTTTAAAATGTTCATTTTGGTCCCTAAGTTCCTAAAACTTATTCAATCGAGTCCTTCTGTCAAGTTGACTAACGGACATGGACGTTGACCTCAAAATAATGGTCCCCAAATTGTTTTTCAATGTTCAATTTGGTCCCCAAGTTGATTTTCAATGTTCAATTTGGTCCCCAAGTTGTTTTTCAATGTTCAATTTTGTCCTCAATTTCGACGGACCAGACGAGGTCAACGTCCATATCAGTTAGTCAACACGACGGATGGACTCGATTTAATAAGTTTTAGGAACTTATGGACCAAAATGAACATTTTAAAAACTTGAGGACCAAATTGAATATTGAAAAACAATTTGGAGACCAAAAGTGTAATTTAGCCTTTTTTTTAATTGTTAACTTTTAAGATGTCTCTCGACCACAACCAGTGGTAAGCATGGTTTCTTTGTTCTTTATAAAAATGTTTTTTTTTAATGTCAAGTATACTTTGTTAGCTAATAAGCTAGTTGGCACAGGAGGTTGTATCATCCCAGCACAACAAGCAGCTCGACTGGTACATTCATAAACGCATTCTATACATTCATCTTTATTACCATTTTTGTTCCATAATTATTATTTATATAGTCTCTATATATGTTTATGTTACAGTGGCGATGGGTGCAGTTGAGGGTGTCGTCTAATATACACTCTTTGAAAAAGGTGTATGCTGCACCACCTACCCAAATTCTGTTACCCTCACCCCTTCCCACCTCTCCCAAGCAGCATCACCAACACCAACACTCCTATCCCACACCACCATCATCATCACTACCCACCTCAACCCAGTAAACGCACCAACACCACCATCACCTTCGCACCACCTCCTCCCCTGACTCATCTACCCCGATTACAATTCTGAATCAATCATCCATGCAAGCACAGTTCGTTTTCCATTATATGGTACATATCCATTAGTTTCTGAATCTATCTCATCCTCTGTGTTGCAAAGTGCGAACCAACAGAGCACATTGCCTCTTGTTTTTCATTTTGTGTCGCTTTTGATCCCTGACCAGAATTCTCAACCTGGTAGGTGATGTAACATCCATGTTGACAATTTCCTTTTAATTTTCCCCTTCACTAACATACCCATGGCTGCACCGGAACCCAGTTTTTCTTTTTTCACTTTTCTATTGACTCCATCAACTGTCTTTCCGCCCTTACCGCCTTTTGCATTGCGAACCAACAGAGCACATCGAGATCTCCATCATATCATCATTTCGTTATTTTGGTGCACTAGCAGCGGTAGGGCGGCGATGGTTGTGAAGGGGTGAAAGAGATGGTGAGAAGGGGTGAATGATATGTAAAGGACAAGGACAATATTGTCATTTTATAATTTTTTATATTTTAGTCTCAATCATTGCTTTTATTTATTAATAAATGTGTGGTTGTGATTGAAAGAGCATTCTGCACCAAAGTTAGGAGGGTGCCTACTAGCATTCACTGTAGTTGAGAAGGAACTGATGACTTTGTTGATTAGCATTCAAGGCACACTTAAGTAATTCACGTTTAATGATTAATTTTATTATTTTTTATATATTGTTTTGTTATATTAAATTTGGACTGATTTGTTTCATTATACGTAATAGGAGGAGTTTTAGGTGAGGATGTCTCAGGCTAGGTCCCATGCATCATCCTCTTCCCCATCCACCCAGCCTGGTCCCAAGGACGAGGAGCAGCTAGCAAGCACTGCAGATTTGGGTGGAGGTTGTTGGTGGCAAGAAGTAGCACTACCTTTATGGTGGTGGAGACCTTTCGATAACTACCTGAAAGGGTTTACTTGCATCCTTGATACTAGTGGAGCATGTGCAAGTCGCAGACATCATTCTCAGGAGTTTGAAGAGATTGATAAATTGAAGCAGAGCATAGCCGCTACTGAGGAGCATGAGTGACGGATGGATCATGACCAATGTTAGATGATGATGATGCAACAGATGTCGGAGGTACAACCAGATATGATATTCGGCTACCCCCCACGATAGTAGCAGCCGACACAACAACAACAGCCCCGTAGCCTCAGCCACAGCCTTGCAGTGTATCGAAGAGGACAAGGAGGAGAAAGATTCATTTGGGGACTTCATATCACGGTGTCCTTATAAGGATTATTAAATGACCATTGTTCTAGACTTTTATGGTGACTACGTGATTTTTTTAAGCAAACTACTAGATTTGTTAAAATTACAATATGTTGTAATTTAATTCTCCTTGTGATTTTAATTATAATTTAGTTTCAATCACTGTTTCATCTATCATGTTTAGTATTAATTTAATCAATATTCAAATATAAGAATATAATTAATATTTAATTACAATACTATAATTATAATATTATTAAAATATTTGAGTATAATAATATAATCATAATTTATTTAATAAAAATAATATAAAATAATTATAATATTTAAACAAAATAAAAATTTATTAAAATAAGTTACCAACAGCTTCAGCGTCGGTAACCATCAACTTACACAAAAAAAAAATATTTATAAAAAGTAAAACTGACGACCTAAGCCGTTGGTAAGGCGGTACATTTTACGACGCGCAAAGGCCATCGAATATCCACGTCATTTTGTTGCAGTCCAGAGTCGTCGGTATTTAACTAGGGCTTTAGCCCATTGGTTATTATCGATAGATTTTGTCGATATTAGTGTTTGACGCCCCATTTTCTGATCGACACATGTCAATTAGTAATTTGTTGTAAAAAAGTGGTTACCGACGACTTTATGGTGTTTCTGACGACTTTTGGTCGTAGGTAATGACGTTTTATTATAATGTTTTAATCGTAATTGCTCCTGACTTATAAACTTACAATGTGTTTTGTTTTTATGTTTTCAGGCCTTTAAACTTATGTCGAGAATAAAACCAGTAAATAGTGGTGGTGGTGGTTAGACAATTTTACGTTTGAAAGTTTTAAATGTAAAAAGTAACAATAGTATATAGTGTGGTTGGTTTTATGTTCTAATTGAAAGCAATGCATTTGAAAATTTGAAATATAACAGATTGAAACTTAAGTTTGGCCAGCAAAGATTTTTTTTCTCCTTTCACGTCGGATGCAATTATTTCTTCAAAAGTGCCATTGAAATCACACGTATTGCGAACGTGCAACCAAAAACATATACAAACATCAAGGCTCGGGGTGGTCAGACACGTAAAGCTATAATTGCTTTTTGCATAGCATTAAGGGAGGGTTTAATAAGTTGCAAAAAAACAAGTCAACAACTATATGTGGATATCATATTTCTTCTTAATTTAGGGAAATCTTTTCAAAAGACACTAGTATATCCGATATTGTTAAATAAGTTGTTCGAACCCTTGTATTTGATTCTTCATTAGACATGCCTACCATCTTTGCTCGAAGCGATCAATCTTTGATATGCCAAAGGTTTTCGAGAAATATGACTTGGAGATTTCTAAAACACCAATGTGTGACACCCTAAAACCCTACATCACATGGTTACTCGTTGCGGAAAAGAAACCGTTTTAGATCGCTGGTCGCTTTCGGAAAAATAACCTTTTATATAGGGTTACTGAAAAAGGGTACTCAATTTTTTTTAAAAAGAAGTTAAGAAAAGGTGATGAACACTCAGAACATGAAGATAAACATCATTCATATAAATATAACCGTCCCACTTGGGATCTTAGGTTTGATTACAAAACAGGCCTCGTCGAACCGGCCAACATACACTAAAACAGCTACTGAAGAAACAGGTAAAAAAAAGAAACATCAAACTAGGGATAGGGAACTGGGTACAAGACTCAAAAGATGGCTCTAAAGGCCTAGGGACTATCGAGACAACTCCAAAATCCAACGACCAATCTATCAATGCCTCCTGAATGCAGAGTGACCACAGACGGTACCCCCAGACGAGATATCAGATGTCGGATTGATAACGTCACCACCATCGTCGATAGGGACGTCGTCATCTCAGGGATCCTGTGGATGGTACTCTGGCTCCTCGTCCTCGTCCTCGACCTCTATCAGCTCAAGAGGTTCTTCCTCGGGATCCTCATCCACTGGATCCTCCGCAAGCGGTTCAATTGGATCAAAATGCTTATGAAGGAGACCGGTGACTTGTAGCGTATGAAGGTAGTACCATGGAGGTGGAAGCGCCACATTCCTCGTCTCGTAACGGTATGAATCCTTCGTACGAGCACTCCGTTAGCATTCGTCTCGGTAGTCGTGACTGGTCCTCAATATGTCGCGGTCGTCGCACCCTCATGTATAGTCTAGTTCCCTACCATCCTAGCATGATCAAACACTTCGCTCCTCGAGCTCGACTGTGCCAAGGGAACATTCGGATCCATCTAAAAGCACACGCATACCCGGCACAAGAAGAAAAGAACAGAACATAAAGATGTAAAAGAGTGATATACAGTCATAAGATATATCCCACAACAACCATATACAAGATACATACATCACATAATCATATAAGCAGTTAAATCATGCATATACATAACATAACAGTGTTATATCAAAGGGTCTCAAACCCGTATAGACAATCTTTGAAAGTATGCATGGCACTTCAATATCAGGCTCTAACTTGATCTCATGAGATATCAACACCGTTTTTCACTGGAAAAGAATTAGAGTTGGTCAATCTCTAGCTCAACGGGTAGTTGCCTCCATACCCTCATGCATTTAAGGTCTCAGGACGAGAAACGTCACATGTGCCTCTGAACCGGTCACATGGACTGACTCCCAGATACCACCTTGTATCTGATATGTAAGAAAGCACATCTGCATGGGGAAATGCACATGAGAAAATATTTTATTCAAAAGGTTTTCTTTGTGTTCATTCTTTTTCGTTGTCGCAGCTCAAAGCTAACAACTTAATCATCATTTCCCCATCACTTGAAAACTTAGAAACATAGGACACACAGTCCGAATGCTCAATCACAACGCCCGAGACCAATGCCGCAGTCAAGGGTTGTGGTCATATAAATCACTTAACATGATAAGGACAATAGCCCACAACAATGAAATCAGAGCGCACTATCCTCGATTTCGAGAATTGGACTCTCAGTCCAGAACATCATGAATAGGACTCATGGCCCCGAATTAACACTGATCTAAGATCACGTGCGTATAACTGAATACTAGAGGCGACGTCTCGCGTACTAGATTCTCTTTCTTGAGTACTTATTTTTCGTTCAGTGAAAATCAAATTCAAAACCGAATCCTCGATAACTCAACTACAGTGAATGCTAGTATGCACCCTCCTAACTTTGGTGCAGCATGCTCTTTCAATCACAACCACGCATTTATTAATAAATAAAAGCAATGGTTGAGACTAAAATATAAAAAATAATAAAATGACAAAATTGTCCTTGTCCTTTGCATATCATTCACCCCTTCTCACCATCTCTTTCACCCCTTCACAACCACCGCCGCCCCACCGCTGCTACTGCACCAAAATAACGAAATGATGATATGATGGAGATCTCGATGTGATCTGTTGGTTCGCAATGCAAAAGGGGGTAAGGGTGGAAAGACAGTTGATAGAGTCAATAGAAAAGTGAGAAAAGAAAAACTAGGTTCCGGTGCAGCCATGGGTATGTTAGTGAAGGGGAAAATTAAAAGGAAATTGTCAACATGGATGTTACATCACCTACCAGGTTGAAAATTCTGGTCAGGGATCAAAAGCGACACAAAACGAAAAACAAGTGGCAATGTGCTCTGTTGGTTCGTACTTTGCAACACAGGATGAGATAGATTCAGAAACTGATGGATATGTACCATATAATGGAAAACGAACTGTGCTTGCATGGATGATTGATTCAGAAGTGTAATCGGGGTAGATGAGTCAGGGGGTGGAGGTGGTGCAGAGGTGATGGTGGTGTTGGTGCGTTTACTGGGTTGAGGTGGGTGTGGGGTAGTGATGATGATGGTGGTGTGGGATAGGAGTGTTGGTGTTGGTGATGCTGCTTGGGAGAGGTGGGAAGGGGTGAGGGTAACAGAATTTGGGTAGGTGGTGCAGCATACACCTTTTTCAAAGAGTGTATATTAGACGACACCCTCAACTGCACCCTTCGCCATTGTAACATAAACATTTATAGAGACTATATAAATAATAATTATGGAACGAAAATGGTAATAAAGATGAATGTATAGAATGCGTTTATGAATGTACCAGTCGAGCTGCTTGCTGCGCCTGGATGATACAACCTCCTGTGCCAACTAGCTTATTAGCTAACAAAGTCTACTTAACATTAAAAAAAAACATTTTTATAAAGAACAAAGAAACCATGCTTACGACTGGTTGTGGTCGAGTGACATATTAAAAGTTAACAATTAAAAAAAAAGGCTAAATTACACTTTTGGTCCCCAAATTGTTTTTAAATATTCAATTTGGTCCTCAAGTTTTTTGAATGTTCACTTTGGTCCCTAAGTTCCTAAAACTTATTCAATCGAGTCATTCCGTCATGTTGACGAACAGACATGGACGTTGACCCCGTCTGGTCCGTCGAAATTGAGAACAAAATTGAACATTGAAAAACAACTTTGGAACCAAATTGAACATTGAAAAACAATTTGGGGACCATTATTTTGGGGTCAACGTCCATGTCCGTTAGTCAACTTGACGGAGGGACTCGATTGAATAAGTGTTAGGAACTTAGGGATCAAAATGAACATTTTAAAAACTTGGGGACCAAATTGAACATTGAAAAACGATTTAGGGACCAAAAATGTAATTTAGCCTTTAAAAAATTATTGATCACATATTCATTTAATTTTGATAAAAATCTAAGGATTTACATGATGTTTAAGAACAACATTTTATGCTATACCATAATATATAATTTATATTGGGTGGGTTTGCAAGTAGCATGTACCAATATAAATTTGGTGTTTCATTGATTTGATCGATGACAATCAATAATCTTCTAATATCATCACCATCACCTTCTCCATCATCTTCCTTTTCTTCATCTAACATTGTTGAATGTTCAACAATAGAGGTTGTACTAATGTTGTCTATGCAAATTATGGTTTAAGCATAGGATTTTAGTTACTTATATATATAGATCAATATGCTTATAGTTGGAGGGAGATGTTTTTCAATAACATACATTGTATCTCATTATTATAATAATAAAATCTTACAATAGTAGATTTACTAAAAGATTTTCCTTTTGAAAACGTATTAAATCTATGTTAGTATAGAAAAGGTTTCCCACATTTGGTATCCAAATTAAATTTTTTTGTTTATATGAAACAGTTTTATTTTAAAGACCAATGAAAATAGAATAAAATCTTTACTTTTATTTTTAAAATATTTTCACATTTATTTAGTTTATAAATATGTACCTACTTAATATGATTTTCTCGTTCCTCCTTTTATATACACATATATATATATATATATACATATATATATATATATACATATATATATATATACATATATATATATATATACATATATATATATATATAGATATATATATATACATATATATATATATATGCCTATGCTATTTTTAATGAGAAATTAAATTTGTTACCTTTCAACACGGGAAAGTATGATATAAATATAGTTTCTTAAACAATAATAGATAAAGATTGATGGCGATATTGAATTATATAAGAGACCATTATATAATCGTGATTTATGATAATAAAACATTTTAATTTAGGGATAGTTTATAGCGTAATTAGCTAACTAATCAATGATATTCTAGGAGATCTTAATGAATAATTATTTATTGACGTAGTTAACTATTCGAACAATTAATGGTTTTGAATCCAACACCTAGATAAACTAAAAGGTTTTGGTAAGGAACTAACAGAAACCTAAAACTTAATTTGTTGAATCTTTATGATATCTAGATGATATATTTGTGTTAACACTAGGTTATTACCATTATGTAACACATTATATGGCTCAAGTTCAATGACAAATCAAATTTATAAGAGTCATTGCAAATAATTAGTAGAAAGTAAGAAATAGTTCTCCTATTATGGTTGATGGTTATGGATGGAAGAACTAGTTCAAAAAATTAGAATTTGTTTGGATTTTCAAATTTTAAAATATTTTATTAAATTTATGATTATCTATTTTCATATTTTACCTTATTAAATTAGTGCAATGCTACAAACACACTCTTTTCAACACTCTCTTCAACACACTTAAAATATTGAAATTAAGATTATTCATCGAGTACTTGTAATATGTTGACAGCAAAGGGCTCCATAAAATGATGAAGAGACATTGTCTACTTAGGCTTTTATACTTCTTGGAATTTCATACTCAAGATCATCTTTCTATCTCAGGAGTCTGTGGACAATTGGTTCTTGGAATATTTCTCCTAGATTTCATCGCTTATATCACTACAAAAAAAAACCTGTTTAGCGAATGTAACACTCTGATTTTCACTGTTTTCTAATATCGGTAATAAATATATAACATATATATTTTCATCCGAGACTTAGAAAATGATTTTGGATAAACCAATGTCATTTTCATGTTATACTTATTTTTATAAGGTTACCGAAAGTTTTTGGTTGAAAATTCAAACGGAAATCGGTCTGCTGTTTTCTGCGTTTTCACTGACAGTAAAAGTTTACTGCTCAGAAAACCTAATTTTAATTCGTGAACGAGATGAATAATGTTTATATCATATTTTCTACGATACTGGAAGTTTTGAAAAATTTAGCCTAAAAATATAATATTATATTTGCTGCGGGCAAAAACATCGAGATATCTCTAGGAAAACATGAGTCAGATGAATCAGGGAGTCAGCAACGGAGCTGAGATGATTGATGTGACTGATGTGACAAGCATTTATGACGATCCTATCTGAGTCATAATGGCGCATTTATGACACGTAGATATTTTTGTAGGAAAAAAACAATTTTACCCCTAGTTTCACTTGAAAATTACAAGCTTTGCCATTGTAATTTTGGACCAAAATACCCTAAAACCCACGGCTCCCCCTCTTTAGCACCACACTTAGGCAAATTTCATGTCATCTTCTTCATCTAACTTAAGCTTTCTCTCCAAAAGTTCATAAGAACACTTAGAACACTTAGGTTTGCTTTGTGAAGAACATCATACAAATCATCACTTTCTTTGATCTTCAAGAGGTAACATCTCTTAATATTGCCTTTCTAAGTCTTTCTCTTCACAACTTTATGAGTTTATGGCTTTGATCATCATGTTCTTCATTTTATTTAAAGTTACTGATGCTTTCTTCAAATATTCATAACAAATTGTAGAAAAATCCTTTTGACTTGAAACCAATTTCTATTAACTCATCTTGATGCCTATATTCATCATCTAAGAGCATGAAGCAAAATAAAATTTCTTCCCTATTCTTCTATGGTTGGCCGAACCTATGCCATAAGGAAGGTGTTGATATATGGCTTTAATTTCTCTTCTATTTTGAAAAGTCTAAGGTAGAGAAATTCTCTCATCCGTTTGTCGCTAATGGTAGAGAGAGAATTTTGGTTAATAATCCATAGTAATTGGTTGGTTAATAAAGGAAGTTATTCCATATAAATTAGAGTTTTTTTCATTTCAATGAAAAAGAGTGAAATTGTAACATCGCATTACAAGACTCTCAGAGAAGTTTTGTCTTTGTATCTTCTCTTTGTTTATTGTGAGAGTTTGTATACACCAGTGAGTAAATACTGTGAGGTATTTGGGTGTATTTGGGATTTGGGTTTGAGTGAAGTGTGTAAACAATCTTTTGTATTCTCCACCATATTTAATATCAAGTTATATAGTCACCGTTGCATTTGGATGTAAGCTCAAAGCTGAACCACATTTGTGCTTATACTTCCGCTTTATTTGCTTTATTTCTAACAGAAGGATATGGGTTTTGTTTCAATTTTTGTAAAATAACACTTGATCTTGTCTTTTTAATACTTCTAGTTGCTAGATCTAGAAGCTTGAGAATTTTTAAACTCTTTAACCTAAATTTTTGTTGTTGGCAGAAAAACCTAGCCTAGAGGTTAGATGTTTTTTTTAAAAAAAAAATTCTTGCTTTTTGACACTAGATTATGTCTTCCTAGAACTCAATGATTATTGATCCAAAATATGGTGAAATTTTGAGATCCCTAGCCAAGTTTTCTAGTTATGGCCTAATTCAAGCTTTAGAGGTATTGAATGGATTTGTTTCAATCTTTAACTTATGACAATTTTCTTAACTCTATACTACTCTAAGATCATGGATCTAAGAGTATGTGAAATTTTGAGGTTCCTAACTTGATTTGCTAACCTTAGCCGAGACCACACTCATGATGAGTTAGATGATTTGTGCGACACCCTAAACCCGACATCACATGGTTACCCAATTGCGGAAATAAAACTGATTACAATGTTGGTTACTTTCGGAAAATATCATTTTCTCGATGGATAAGTACACTAAAAATGGTAGTTATTTTTTTTTTTGAAAGGATAATTGAAATAAAAGTGATGAACACTCAGAACATGAATTTAAGACAACAAATACACACACACACACACACACACACACACAGATATATATATATATATATATATATATATTCATAACATGTCCCAGTGAGACCCAAGTTCTAGTACATAAGCTAGGGCCTTATCAACAGCCATTGCAACAGAGTTAGAAGTCTAGAAGATACAACTGAAAAGAGAATAAGCAAAAACACGGGGAAAGAGGTCCGGAAGCACATCACAAAAGTGACACTAGAAAGTCAGAAGACGAAAGACTATTCACAAAACGTTCCAAACTGGTCACTGACACTGGCTACAAGCAGGTCCCCACAAAAACTCCCATGAGACAAGACATCAGGTAATGGGTCTATGATGTCATCACCCTCATCCACGGAATCGTCGTCGTCGTCATGATCCAGAACGTAATGCTCAGGCTCATCCTCCTCCATGATCTTATAGAAGTCCTCCTCGGGATCCTCCTCAGGGTTCTCCTCGATAGGTACTGCCTGCTTGACGTCCAGAGGTGGTAGCTCGTGTAGTCCGTTAACTTACAGTGCGTGAAGGTAGTACCAAGTCGGAGGCAGAGCAACTCTCCAAGTCTCCAATGTTTGGCTTCAACAATCAGGTCTCCGTCAGCATTCAAATCAGTGGTGGTGATTGATCCGTGGTACGTAGCAAACATCGTCCCGCGTCATCGAAGACCTCAGTCTTAGACAACATCGGCACAAGAGGGATGTTGGGATCCATCTGAGCTCATATACATACGGCGATACCATAAAGGAAGAAAGAATAATAAGCAGAAATGAAAGAGTGAGATACCGATAGCGGATGTATCGCACAACAACCATATACATGATACATACAACGCATTGGCATATTACCATTTAAAACATTATTCATAGGTAAACAACAAGTATTATTTCAGTGGGTCTCATACCCGAATCAATCAGTTTTATAAAGATAATGCATGACACTTCAATCATCAGGCTCTAAACTTAATCTCATGAGATATCATCATCGTTTTATCATTAAGAAATAAAGAGTTCATTAGGCTCGTATGCCGCATTGGCAAGTTGTCTCTGTCACCTCATGTACCCGGATCAACACCATCACGAATCCCTTATCAACGGCCATCTGGATGTATACATCATCGAACACCACATCTTAAGCGGGTATTCGGTAACTCAAGCATGTCTGCTAAGGGGAAATGCATATGAATAAAAGACTTTTCATTATCAAGACTTTTCTTTGTGTTCATTCTTTTCCATTGTCAAAGCCCAAAGCTAATGACTATTCACAATTTTCATCACTTGAAAATCAATAACACAGGACGCGCAGTCCGAGTGCTCAATCACAACACCTTAGACCGATGCCGCAGTCCAAGGTTGTGGTCGTAGAAACAATTATAATTTTATCCATGTTTTATTTCAACATGATAAAGACTCCTAGTCCATAATAATGAAATTAGGACACACAGTCCTCAATTCCAAGATTAGGACTCCTTGCCCATAATATCACGATTAGGACCCTTGGTCCATAATTCTTGACACGAATCCCAGATCGCGTGCCTATAACTGAATGGTAGAGGCGACATCTCGCGAACTAGATTCTCTTTCACATGTGCTTACTTTTCGCTCCATGAAAATCAAAATCCAAAACAAAACCTCGGTCACTTATCCAAGTAACCGGAACGTTTCTAAATAATTTAGGAGAAAATCTTTTCCTTTACAAACTCTTTTATAAAAAAATTAGGAAATTCGTTTGCTTTTGAAATCCTTGATGGAATAAAGTCAAATATTTTCAAAGGGATTTTTCCTTCATAAAACACATAGTTCGAAAAAGGCTTTCTCTCGTACAAACTTTGGATCATAAAAAGGTAGTTTCTATTGACTTAAAAACACTTCAACGTTTCTTTTCAAAACAAGAATCTTATTCTCTTGAAGTAAGCATTTTAAACAAGGAACTTTTATAAATGAAACAAATACTTTCAAAGTTCTATTCAAGGCTTATTAAGGCTTTTAATCCTTATAATCATTGAGCACAGACTCAAGTCCGACTTCTCAAACTTCAATCAACAGTAATATATTCTCAACAATAATATCACAGTTAACGACAGTTCATCACATATATACAACTCACAATACTTTAAGGCAAGTAATAATCAACTTCAAGTAATAATCACAATAGTTCAAGTAAACAAGTCATTTAATTATTTGCTCCATATCATAATAATATTCAAATCACACAAGTAAACACATACACACATGCATATAGTCATTGAATATCCCTAGGCAATCCCCTCTTACTTTCCGTGAAGGT
Source organism: Sophora flavescens (assembly GCA_030762895.1). Taxonomy (NCBI): domain Eukaryota; kingdom Viridiplantae; phylum Streptophyta; class Magnoliopsida; order Fabales; family Fabaceae; genus Sophora; species Sophora flavescens. Next base: position 128,137,150 of record CM061068.1, read on the forward strand.
AAGGAGATTAGATGCTTGAAGAGATATACCACGAACGTCCTTGTTTTCTCCGCGATGGAAGTATAAGGTTATGAACACAAAATCATAAGTTAAATCAACCAAGAACACTAACCCACAAGGTATTAGGTTCGGCCAAGACAATAAATTAGGGTTAGAGATCCTCGAAAATTATACAACTTATGGATTTATGATCCTTAAGTGTTAGGAGTTCATAAAAAATGATCATTTAACAAAGTTGAATTAAAATCCCACTAAGTTATAAACTTAGGGTATTCGGCCAAGGCTAGTAAAATAGGCTAGCATTCACTAAACTTTCCAATCTCTTAGGTTTAGCATCCATATGTATTAAGGAGCTCAAAACCATGATCATCTTGAAAAAATAAGAACAAAGTATCCTAGGTCCATAACCTTCTAGGTTCGGCCTTCATAAGATTTATAAGCTAGAAATCTTTAAACTTTCCAATCTCTTAGACTTAGCATCCAAATATCTTATGGAGTTCAAGTCCATGATCATTTTGGAAAACAATGGAAACTTAAACATTCCAATCTCTTAGACTTAGCATCCAAATATCTTATGGAGCTGAAGTCCACAATCATTTTGGGAAAAAAAAAACTCAAACATACTAGCACCTAAACACTAAGTTTCAGCCATCATAGGATGGTGAGGAAAATATTCTTTGTTTAATAACAACTCTTAGGTTTAGAATCACAAGGTATTAAGAGTTCTAAATCCATGATCATACTTGGAAAGTCGAAACATAGTATCCTAGGCCTACTTATTCATATTTTCAGCCATCATAGGAACAAGCTATCAAACCTTCTAAGATTTATAGATTTAAGATAAAGGGATAGTTAGAAACTCAAACACATGATCATATTCCAAAAGTTGAAACAAAACCCACCTAGACCATATTGCATGGTTTCGCCCTCCTTAGAAACAAAGGGTTAGGGAGCTTTGTTTTACAACCTTTTAGTATGTAAAAATACAAGTAAATACAAGACTATAGGAAGTGGTTTCAACTCAAAAGGAGCTTTCTACCATTTTTAAGAGATTTTATAAGTTTAAAGCTTAATAAGAACACATAACACAAATAGTGAAATAAAATGATAAAATTGTAAAGAAATTTATATGAGAGCGTTACCCTTAAAAAGAGGAAGAACTTTAATGAAGAACACAAGTGCAAAAGACAAATAAAAATGCAAGCTTTAAGTAGTTGAAAAGGAAGAAGATGATGAACTAATATAAGAGTAATGAAGTGATGAAGAAGAAAAGTGGTGAAATGTAAATGAAAGGGGTATATATATGGGGAAGGGGAGAGGCTCACGGCCATGAGGAGAGAGAGGAATAACTTTTGGATTAGAACAGTATTATAATTTGAAAAGGGTAATGATTATACGTATGGAGTGTCATAAACTCTTCCATCATGTCACTTCACTCCTTTTGTGTTCCCTAATCTGCTCCATTGTGTATCCGGTTGCACTTTCGATCGTAGTTTTACGATGTTTTCGCCCGAATAAAATATTGTATTTTGTTTTCGAACGAAAATTTTCAAAATCGTAAAACCCATACAAAACATCACAAAAACATCAACCGTTTCATTCACGGGTCAAAATTAGGTTTTCTGCACAGTAAACTTGTACCGGCAGGGAAACGCAGACCGGCTTCCGTCTGAATTTTCAACCGAAATTTTTATCATGAGTTCATATGATATAACAACACAAGTTAATGATTTTAGTTTAATTAAAATCATCCTGAGTTTAATCTAAAAACAAACACATTTAAATATGTATTTACTGCTACAAAAAGCATAGGAAAAAGAGGGTGTTACAATACTACCCCTCTAAAAAGAATTTTGTCCTCAAAATTACGCACCTGGAAATAATTCAGGATATTTCAATTTCATCTTGTCCTCGGCCTCCCATGTAGCTTCTCCGGTTGTCTCATTCTAGATGACTTTGACTAAAGGAATTTGTTTACCTCTGAGGTGCTTCATCATCTTATCCGTGATTCGTACCGGCGAAGTCTCAAAAGACATGTTCTCTTTTAATTGTACTTTATCAGGTTTAATAACATGTGATGGATCAAGAATATACTTTCTCAACTGAGAGACATGAAAACATCATGGACGTTGGAAAGAAAAGAAGGTAAAGATATTTTGTAAGCTACTGGACCTACGCGACGAAGATGGTAGGGTCCAATGAATTTGGGAGTAAGCTTTCTGGATTTTATCACTCTGTCAATCCTGGTCGTTGGCGTGACTCTCAAGAACACATGCTCGCCTTCCTCAAACTCAAGAGGTCTTCGTCTCTTGTTAGCATAAATTTTTTGTCGACTTCAGGCCGTCCGCATTTTCTCCTGGATCATCTTCACCTTCTCGGTCGTTTGTTGCACGATATCTGGTCCTAACAGCAGACTCTCACCATCTCGGTACCAACACAAAGGTGTTCGGCATCGTCGACCATACAAAGCCTCATAAGTTGCCATCCCTATACTTGAATGAAAACTGTTGTTGTAGGTGAATTCTATCAATGGTAGGAACTCGTCCCAGCTCCCAGTGTCTTCCATCATGCACGCTCTTAGTAAATCTTCGAGTGATTGGACTGTCCTCTCTGACTGTCCATCAGTTTGTGGATGATACACAGAACTCAATTTGAGTTTTGTTCCAAAAGAGTTTTGTAGTCCTTTCCAAATCTCTGACGTAAACCTCGGATCACGATCCAAAATGATACTCGAGGGTATACCGTGCAACCTGATAATCTCGTTGATGTACAACTGAGTCAACCTTTAATCGGGTACTTCATGTTGATAGGAAAAAAGTGAGATGCCTTGGTCAATCGATCCACAATTACCCATATAGCCTCATGTCCTTTCCGAGTCCTTGGAAAGCTGGTCACAAAGTCCATCGAAATACCATCCCACTTCCATTCTGGGATGTCCAATGATTTTAACGTTATTGATGACCTCTGGTGCTCAATCTTAGCCTTCAGACATATCAGACAAGAAGCGACGTATTCCATTACGTCCCTTTTCATTCCATACCACCAGTATAACTTCTTGAGATCTTGATACATCTTCGTGGCTCATGGGTGTAAACTCAGATTACTCCTGTGAGCCTCCTCTAAAATCAACTTCCTAAGCTCGGCGTCATCTGGTATACAGATTCTTTCACCGAATCTCAAAATTCCATCCGTTCCTTCTCTGAATTCTGACAGTGCTCCTTGTCGTACTAAGTCTCTTTCTTCCTGCAGATACTAATCACTTACTTGTTTTTCTTTTATTTGTTCCATTAATCCGTTCGAAACGATGATCCTATTCAGACACAGCCTTCTCGGAAATGTCTCAACTAATAAACTTAGATCCCGGAATTGTTCCAACAATCCCTGCTCTTTAACCATCATTACTGGCGTGTATATTGACTTCCTGCTCAGCGCATCCGCTACTACATTCGCCTTCCCAGGGTGGTACTGTAGTTGAAAGTCGCAGTCCTTCAAAAACTCCAACCAATGTCTCTGACGCATGTTCAACTCCTTCTGATCGAAGAGGTACTTCAAACTCTTGTGGTCGGTGAAAACATTAAATGTAGCTCCATACAAATAATGCCTCCATATTTTCAGGGCAAAGACTAACGCTGCTAACTCCAAGTCATGCGTCGGGTAATTCCTTTCGTGAATCTTCAACTTCCTTGAAGCATATGCTACGACCTTTAGGTTCTGCGTCAGCACATAACTCAACCCCTGATGTGAAGCGTCACAATAAACCTCAAAAGGTTCCTTAGGATCAGGTAGGATCAACACGAGTGAGGTTGTCAACCTTCTCTTCAGCTCTTGGAAACTTCCTTCACAAGCCTCCGTCCAGACAAACGCTTGGTCTTTCCGAGTTAACTGGGTAAGGGGTCCCACTATCTTGGAAAATCCCTCAATGAATCTCCTATAGTAGCCCGCTAAACCCAAAAAGTTACGGATTTCAGTTTCCGTTGTTGGCCTTTTCAATTCTAAAACAGCCTCGACCTTTGACGGATCCACTGCGATTCCTTCGCATGATATCACATGACCTAAGAATTGCACTTGGTCCTACCAGAATTCGTACTTTTCCGGCTTCGCATAGAGCTGCTTCTCTTTCAAGGGCTGAAGAACAATGCTGAGATGCTCAGCATGCTTTTCCTTGTTTGGAGAATAGATCAGAATATCATCAATGAAGACGACAACAAATTGATCTAAGTAAGGACGAAAAATCCTATTCATGTAATCCATGAATATGGCAGGAGCATTCGTCACTCCAAACAGTATCACCAGGTACTCATAATGCCCATAGCGTGTTCGAAACGCTGTCTTTGGGACATCCACTGCTTTCACACGAATCTGATGGTATCCTGACCGTAAATCTATTTTCGAGAATACGGCCGCGCCACGAAACTGATCCATGAGATCATCTATCCTTAGGAGCGGATATCTGTTCTTGATTGTAACCATGTTCAACTGCCGAAAATCCACACGGAGTCGATAAGTCCCATCCTTCTTCTTCACTAACAAAACTGGAGCTCCCCACTGCGATACACTGGGTCGATTGAACTCCTTTCTCATAAACTCTTCAAGTTGTTCCTTTATGGTTTCTAACTCTGATGGTGACATGCGATACGGTGCCATGGATATCGGTCCAGTGCCTGGAACCTGATCAATCGCAAACTCGATATCTCAAACAGGCGGTAGACCAAGTACATCCTCAGGAAATACTTCCGAAAACTCATTGATGACAAGTACGGACTCTAATTCTAACTCACTCTTAACATTTGAGGAAAACAGCAGCATGTAACCTTGAGCTCCCTCTTTCAAAGAAGCTCTTACCTGACTTGCAGATAATAATCCAGAAATCTCATCCCTAAAGACTAAGGTTCTTTGAGCACAGTCTATCAGGATATGGTTGGAAGATAACCAATCCATGCATAAAATTACATCTAGTTGTATTAAAGGAAAACATATTAAGTCTACAAGAAAGTGCCTATCCTAAACAATGATAGGACAATTTAAGCAAACAAAATTAACAGTTACTGGCTCAGCAGTTGGGGTAGAAACTATCAAGTTATATGGTAAGGAAGAAATAGGCAAGTCTAGAAGTTTCACACGATCCATCGAGATAAAAGAATGAGTCGCACCTAAATCGAAAAGTACAATTAAAAGATTACCGGCTAAATCGCACTTACCCTGCACCAGATCGGCGGAATTCAATGCTTCAGCTCCACTCATTGTATACGCTCGCCCTTTATCAGTCGGCTTGCTCACTTTGGCATGATTAACAGCTAGGTCTCTTTTCAGTGCTCTGCATTCCCTGGCCAGGTGCCTCACACGATCGTAGTTAAAGTACTTCATCTCTTTCCTTGGGCACGTATCAGCTAGATGACTGGGATCTCCGCACCGGTAACACTTCCTCTATTGGCCTTGATTGTTGTTTCTCTAGCCTCCACTTCCCGTTCCCGAAGTACCGGAACGATGTTGTTGCTATTGTTTCTGATTGTTGTTGGGTGATTGGTAATATGGCTTCCTATGGTTCTGCTTCCACTTTTACCTGAGGGATTTTTCCAATGGCTATGTGTTATTTGTTTGTGGTCTGTATGTTTATTTGGGGTTGTTAGTTATGGAATTTTATATGTGTTTATCTTCTGCTTTTAATTGATTATATGTTGTTAATTAATTATCTACAGTAATATATTATAGTGTTGTGATGCATAATCTTCCTGGGTTAATGATTATAATGATGTTGTTGGTTGTTGTTTGAGAAACCTGACAGTGGTCAGTGCTCAATTAATTAAACGAGGTAAAAGCTTTAAGAAGATATACGAAGAATATTCAATGTTTAACTGAGAGATATTGGAGTATATTTTGTCTAAATAATTATTTGAAAAAACTAGGAATTTTTCGAAAATATTATTATTTTAATGATCTATCAGTGTAAAAGTAAAATATGAGTCACAGTGAGGGCGTAACCGTGAAATTACTTTTGTACTGCTAATTTTTATGTAAGAAATTCCGTAATATTATAAAAAGTTATTTTATGAACATAATTATTGAAAATAATTTAATTATGATTTTAGAAAAATATTTAAGTGGAAAAAGCTAAGTTTTGGCTTAAATGGCTTTTAAAATGATAATTGACGGCAATTTGGAAAAGTGTCGACGACAAGTGTTTTGAAAACGACAGTACGTATTTTAAGAAAGTTTAAACCTCAAGTGACTCTGTTTTATGAAAACCAAGATTTGGTAACCAACGATTTTATTAAAGAATTTCCCATTTAAAACGATTTTTCGAAATCAAGTTTAACTCAACTGTGTGTCTCTTTGTATACGTGATGTATACTGTTTAAACATTTAAGATATTTTCTATTACCACAAACCTATGACTTGTGCATCGGTCTAGGGTGTCGTGACTCAGCACTCGGATTGTGTGTCCTGTGTGGATAATAAAAGATTTTAAGACATTGAAAACTACATTGGTCGTAAGCTTTTGAGCTTTGACAAAGGAAAGATTATACATGAAGAAAATGACGAGAATAAAATGTTTTACATCCATTCATTGGAAGACGTGCCCACGTTTTATCTATGGTGCCTTGGTGAATAAGGTATTCCATGCTACGAATTTATGTATGGTGCCTTGGTGTATAAGGTATTCCATGGTGCCTTGGTGAATAAGGTATTCCATGCTACGAAGTTATGTACGGTGCCTTGATAAATAAGGTATTCCGTGCTACGAAGTATGTATTGTGCTTTTATGAATAAAGTATTCCATGCCACGAAGTGCCTAATATAACTGGCTATCGAGCCTAATATAACTGACTACTTGTTTATTTAAGAACTGATGTTGTATGAAAATATATATGTTTATATGCTTTCCTTTGAGTCGCGCATGTAGTTATCGAGTTAAATCCATATATTGGTTTTTCACCCTTGCACTGTTGTCTTGGGTTTGCCTTGCTATGTTGTATATTGTGGAGTTCAGGGGAACCACTCAAGTGATATGACTTCTACAAGAAGAAGAAGGCTATTTAGTTCAGTGCATGCTGATGCTATTTACTACTTTCATAGTGTCTGTTAGTTATGACTAGCTTAGGGTTTTAATTACCTTATGTTTTGTTTTCGAAGGACCTATAATTATTAAGGTCAGGTTGTATGAATCATTATGATGCAGTATAGAAGTGTGTTATATTTATATATCCATATTTGATGATGTTACGTTGTTGTTGGGTTGGTCGAAAAAGAAAGGAAAAGGGGAAAAAAATTATCACCCTTTTCAGAGGTAATAACAACTTAAGAAAATATTATTTTCTGAAAGCAACCATCGAATTAAAGTTTTATTTTCCGCTAAGAGTTAACGGGTAACCATGTGATGACCCAGGTAAGGGTGTCACAGCGACCGAAGAATTCGGTCGCTAAACATGCTAATTCGGTCGCTATACTATTTAGCTACTGAATTAGCGACCGAATAAATGGGGTAGCAGAAACCCTGGTCGCTAAACGTTTAGCGACCGAACTTGTATTTCGGTCGCAAAATGGCGACTGGTAATTTGATTGCTAAAATATATATTTCGGTCGCCAATGAGTTGGTCGCATGATTAGATAACCAAATTTGGCGACTGATATTCGGTTGCTATTCATGAAGGTGTTTTTTTCCTTGTAACTTAAGCCTACAGACCGAATTCTGTTTTTCAAAAAAATAAGACCATTGATTTTTAATTTCTGATATAAACAGAGTACATCAATATTTTTTTTATTGGATAAATAGAATACATAAATATAATAATGTACTAACAATCCAAAACACCACAGTCAATATGGCCAAGAAAACACATAGATTAATTAACGCAAGTTTAATAATGTTTATCAAAAAAAAATAAATTATTGGACAAAATGAAGATAGCAAACTTGTGAATAATGTACTAATGATCCAAAAAACATAGATAAATTATTCAATTCATCAATCCTCCAATGGGATGAACATGTAGAAGCGAGAACCCCCAAGGTACTTTAACTTTGCCAATGCACTAGTGGACAACAAATACAACTCCCTGATACCGTTTGTGTCCGTTGGAAAATATGGGTGATCCTCATGGATTACTATCATCCCATTGAACATATTTCCGCATTTGTCTTCAATAGTCACAACACGTGGTATTCCTTTTCCCCAACGATGATAGAATGATTGCGGAATCGAAATTAAATCCTGTAAATACACACGAACAATTTAGTATTGATTAGTTTATGCCTTAATCATCTTAATTTTTCTTCGATCATTATTCTTCACTTGGATATACTGTACCTGGTCCAAATGGATTGCTGTCTCAAAACATTTAGTCGGATCCATTTTCTGATAAAATGATAAGGAAAACAAACAAACACGATTAGGAAGTAAGCACGATGGCATAAGTTCACACAAAGATGGAAATATCCATGTAACAAACTAGCATGTTAAATAGAACAAAGAAATGCAACTTCACATGCAACTTTGTAGCAAAGTTATAAAATGCATTGGTTGTCAAGGTAAGAAAGCTAATAATTTCAATCTATCCACACACACATGCTTTTACATATTAGCAGACATAATAGTTTTCAGGAAAGCAGATGCTTTAAAGTGCTTTTGAAGGATGTTCATAGAGAGGACTTTTCCTATCGGAAGTGACTTGATAACCTATTAAGGGAGAAGTATCCAAACATCGCTGAATCGTTCCTCAACAAGTATCCAGACAATGCGTTGTGTATAATTCGTGTATTTAATTTAATGTTGGGACTTGTTTTTACATATTAGCATACATATGCAAACGATTAAGGTAAGTTCTCGAAGGCATTTAAATTCACACTTCCAAAGAAATACACGTTAATTAAGTGATTTTAAAAAAAAAACTATTTGATGTCTCACAGCAATCAAGTTATGATCAAACAAACCACAGATTAAGGTATTATTTATTTATTTGCATATGTATAAATTTCAGGTTTGAAAAAAGATAACTACTTTGCCACACAAACAAAAATCAAATAAAGATGTTCGACTAAAACTTGAATTGGTTGTCATGTTAGCTTCCGCAAAAACAGGGTAACAATGACATAATCATTCCAACATTGCATCAAAAATAAGAAAACTTAGGAGAATTTCACATAGCAGAAACAATGTCAAGCTAGCTGCATAAATTTCACTAAGCTAATGGAATTTTAAATTCCAAACCAGAGTTGATGCCAATAAGTTGCATCAAAGAATAGTTTAACTAAAACCGCATACAAACACAATTTAATGCTGCCATCATTGCACATACTCAAGTTACATATAATTGTTCAAAAATCACACAACCACTTTATACTCACCCACTTTTCAGAAATTCATTCATCCAAGAATTTATACCAAATCCAGTATTTTTACCAATTTCAACCACTTTGATACCTATATCATACTCAAAATCACAACCCACATTAAATATACACAAAATACATACATATATGTCATCTTATATAAAAGCTTGTATATCTAAAAATATGTGATCTTATATAAAATCAATAGTTATCCCCAATGACTAACATAATAACCAGAGAAAAAAAATCAATCAGGAAGAAGTCAACAAAACACATTTAGAACAGACCACATGGCAACACACATACAGTCTCAGCAAGAAATAAACCTCATTCACTATGAACCGTAACTTCACAAGCTCAAAATTCACCCATTCAAAACAGTACCCACAAATTTCCCTCACAAATTTCCCATAATTCAGAAGTAATGCATTTCATAGTTTTGTTTTGGAATTCAAAATGAAACAACAAAAGGGTACAAGGGTGAAAAGGTACCAGAACAGTGGTTACCGCGTAGACCAGTGGATAGCGAACAAAGGCGTGGCGGTGCGTGAACAGACGCGTGGGTGTGTGGGTGGACGACGGTGGTGACACGGCGGAGGTAGCATGAGACAGCTGTCGAACCTGAAACAGAGAGGGAGAGTGACGTGTGAGAGAGAAACACTGAGAGGGACGGGAGAAAGAGAGGGGAGGGGGGTGGTGGTGGTGACGCGATGAACCGTGGGGGGTGAGGGAGGTGGTGGTGCGGGCGGAGCAGAGGTGGTGGTAGAGAGAAGAAAGTGAGGGTCTTGAGAGAAATGGGGAAGAAATTGCGTAAGTGAGGAGGAAAGGGGAGGGTTAGCTGATTTAGGGATTTTAATATTAGAGACCGAAATTGTCGGTCGCTACTTCGATCGCAGAACAATTAAAATAACAATTGGTCGCTATTTCGGTCGTCGTTCATCACATTCTAAATTTAAAAATACGCGCTTTAGCGACCGAATCTAAAATTGGTCGTGAACGAGCTCCAATATTACAGTTACAGTTAAATCGTTTGCTAAATCGGTCGCAAAAATAGTCAACATGATTGACTTTGAAATCCATTTGCATGGCGAGCAAAATTGCTACCGATCAAGTTGCGACCCACATAATCGGTCGCTATTTCGGTTGCAAAGTACATTAATTATGTGAGATTCCAACTGCATTATTTTCTTTGCCGTTTCGGTCGCTAATAGCGACAGATTGGGTAGGTCACTATTTTTCGATCTCTAAACGTCATTTTTTTTGTAGCAGAGAGAAGAAAGTGAGAGTCTTGAGAGAAATGGGGAAGAAATCGCGTAAGTGAGGAGGAAAGGGGAGGGTTAGCTGATTTACGGATTTTAATATTAGCGACCGAAATTGTCGGTCGCTACTTCGATCGCAGAACAATTAAAATAACAATTGGTCGCTATTTCGATCGCTGTTCATCACATTCTAAATTTAAAAATACGCGCTTTAGCGACTGAATCTAAAATTGGTCGTGAACGAGCTCCAATATTACAGTTACAGTTAAATCGTTTGCTAAATCGGTCGCAAAAATAGTCAACATGATTGACTTTGAAATCCATTTGCATGGCGAGCGAAATTGCTACCGATCAAGTTGCGACCCACATAATCAGTCGCTATTTCGGTCACAAAGTACATTAATAATGTGAGATTCCAACTGCATTATTTTCTTTGCCGTTTCGGTCGCTAATAGCGACAGATTGGGTAGGTCACTATTTTTCGGTCTCTAAACGTCATTTTTTTGTAGCTTATATCTCAATTAATGGTCACAAGACTTTAATCCTAAAACTCAAAAGCAAACACATGTGTAGTGTTGGATCCAAATTTATGATTTGCTACAAGAGTATTGGAGGCCTAAGATACTTTTCGAAATTGCCAGTGGTGTTAGAACTCCAATATCCCTTGATAAACCAACAAGAAATCGAGTTTTTTGTTATATACTAGAGTTCTTGTTGATATTGAGCTATCAGGAGTTTTGCAAATCAGATCATGGTCGAAAGGGTTGGTTTTGCATTCTATGTTGGTATTGATTTTGAAAAGCTTCCATATTTCTTTTCTTTATGTCACACGAATGGCCATGCTATCTCCAATTGTAAGAAAAAGAATGGCAATCAAGTTAAACTAAAGAATCTAATCATCCTAATTTAGGAAAGGTTTATGTCCCCAAACAACCAAAGAAGGTAATTGATACTGATAAAGGCAAAAGAATTGCAATTGAAGAAGTCCCCAGACCAGAAATTGAAAATGTAACACCTTGATTTTCGCATAAGGGTATATGTTACTATGGATACCTAGCTGTTATTATTGTTGTTATTATTATTTAATAAGATTATTATTATTTTGTTCTTGTTGTTATTATTATTAATATTATTATTATTATTACTAATGACGTTAGTATTATTATTAGGGCTTAATTGCAATTTTAGTCCCCCAAGTATTGATAATGTGCGATTTTGGTCCCTCACTTTTTTTAGTGCATTTGGGCCTCCTAGTTTTTCAATTGTGCAAATGTAGTCCTTCCATCCATCTTCCGTCAAATTGTTAACAGAGGTTGCTGATGTGGCATGTCACGTGGATCAAAAAAATTATTTAATTATTTAATTTTTTATTTTAATTATAATTTAATAAATTTAAATTTTTTAATTAATTAAACTGTCACAAATGAGGCCCCAAACCCATAATCCTTTGTAAAATACTGAACACTGATTGCATTTCGTTCCCAAATCCCTACCTATCCATGCACCGTACAAGAGCTCAAGAGCTCAAGTTATAACCATATATGCGCCTCCCCGTAAACGTGGGTCAATTTGACGTAGTTCTTTCTATGTTTCTAGGTCTTCGACGAGGTCGCGATTCCGAACACTACATGGTGGAGCTCCGTTTGGATGTGGTGGGTTGCAGTGGAGTTGTTGTTGATGATGGGGGAAGAGAAAGAGAGGTGCTCGGTTGATGTGATCAAGGATTGATCACTAAACATTTGAGGATCTTTCTTTGATTTCAAGTGCTAAGAATTCAAGATCAGACACATACTAGAACAATAGAATGAAGCTTGATTCTCAAGTGAGAATCAAGAGAAACAAAAAGGAGTAGAAGAGCACAATTATATATTAATTGAAATGACAAGAACAAGAATTAAAGTGCAGAATTTAACGTGCAGAAAATTAAAGAATAAAAGTAGAAAATGGAATAGGAAGAAGATGAAGGGAAGACGCCACAAATTGAATCATCATTGAGAATAAGATTGAATTTGATAAGCCAAGGGAAGATTCACCACTTAAATAAGGATATTCAAGATAAGAATCAAAGGTTCGACTCATGAACCAAGAAGAGGAGAACTCTCAACTCTCTCTAGCAATCTGAAGTGTGAGAAAACTCAAATGTATTCAAACTTGAAAAATGATTTACATGAAGCCTATTTATAGGCTCATCCTACTTAAGGTTCAAGCTAGACTAACTTGAAGTGCAAGCTACACAAACTTAAGATGCAAGCTAGTCTTACTTGAGGTGTAAGCTACTCTAAGTCCTAATGGGCTTGGAACACTCTTAAGCCCAATTACAAGCCTAACTAAATCAAAACCTGTACAGAATTTCGTGCTAAACTTGTAGCCCAATTTAAGTCATGATAGATGCCGAATCAGGTCTTAAGTCAAAAAAAAAAAAAAGATTTGTAGATAATCTTCTAAGATTTCCAACGCATCCAGGATCACTTCAATCGGACATCTACAACTTAAGAAACAACCAAAATTGTGAAGTAGGTTTGATTTGGATTTGCTTCAAAGTTGAGTTGCCCCAATTGGCCCATTAAGGTTGTGCTTCCTAGGATCACATCATCCCCTCCTTCTTGAAGAAAATCCGACCCGAATTTTAATCCTACATTAAAGAGAAGATGTTTAGGTTTATTCTTTTATAAAGATCCTAAAAAAAGTTTTGTGGAAGGAAACTCCCTTATTCGGGAAGGCAACTCCATTATTATCGTTGTAATTCTCAACCCATCATCCCGGGTCAAAAACCACCCTTTTGAAGACAAGTTTTGTGAACAACCCTTTCAAATATTTTTCACAAGGTGTAATCACTTGAAGGTTGTTTGGTAATGTTTGTCCATTACTGAGAGAAACATTTGGAAAGTTATTTAATATGTGTCTTAGTTCTCTCAATGAATGGGAACCTTGATGGATGTGCATTAGTTGCTTTTGAATTTTAAAAATAGGTTCAATGCACATAGTTAAGGTATAAGTATTAGTAGGCAAGCAAACATCATTAAGTTGAATATTATTAATTGGTTGCCCTACTAAGAAAACTTCTTTTACCTTACTTTTAACCTTATCAATATGTACATTTTTAGCACTTAAAACATAGTCCAAACATTCCACTTTGGTGGTGCAAAAAGTGTATTTTTCAAGATTAGCAAAAGGCTTTTATTTCTTAAGTAATAACAAAACACATTTAAAAAGTTCAAGAAGATTTACTTGTGTTTTGCTATGTACCAAGATAGCATCATTGTAGATACAATGGATGGTTTTCCAAAGGTATTTTCTTTACTTCTTTTTCTTTTAAAACTATGCATTCTTTGCCATCTTGTTCTTTAACCTTTTGATTGTCGCAAAAGTTTTGCTCACTTGTGCCAATTGCCTTTTCCATATTATTTTTTGGCACATTATTTTCTTTTGCATTTATTTCTTTTTCTTCTTTTTCACTCTTGGCTTTTCTCTCAAGCTCCCTTTTCTCTCTCATTTTTGTTTGAGCCTCACCAATTTCTTTAGTAGAGAGGGGTACAATAGTAATCTTTTTGTTGTGGTACATAGAAGGAAAAGAAGAAAGGGTAGAAGTGGAAGGTTTAGATTTAGGAAAGTGGCCTTTGATCCACTTTTACCAACAACTCCAAGTTCTTGAAGGAGTTCTTTCTCTTCACTTGTGCTTCAACCTTGAGTGCATGTTGTAGGCCTCTAGTGTAGCTTGAAGGCACATATCTTTTTCTCAAAACCCTCTTCATTTCTCTCCAAGTACTAATTGGTTCCTAATCATAATTTCTTCTCTATTTACACATTTGATCCCACCAAATTAAAGCATAATCATGAAATCCTAGACTAGCTACCTTTACTTTCTTTTCTTCACTATAGTAGTAGCAAGAGAATATGTGCTCCAATTTGGTGTCCCATTCCAAGTAAGCATCGGGATCACTCTACCCATGGAAGCTAGGGATCTTCACCTTCACATTATGTAACATATTATCATATGAAATAGCTTATATATATACATATATATATATATATATATATATATATATATATATATGTATAAAAATACTGTAACAATATAAACAGTTACCTTATTAATTTTATTAATAATAGGCTTAATTTCAGTTTTGATCCCCCAAGTATTGGTAATGTGCGATTTTGGTCCCTCACTTTATTTTTTTTAGCATATTTGGGCATCCTAGTTTTTCAATTGTGCAAATGTAGTCCTTTCATCCATCTTCCGTCAAATTGTTAATGGAGGTTGCTGATGTGGCATGACACGTGGATTAAAGGATTATTTAATTTTTAATTTTAATTTAATAAATTTAAAATTTTAATTAATTAAACTATCACAAATGAGGCCCCAAACCCATAACCCTTTGTAAAACACTGAACCCTAATTGCATTTCGTTCCCAAATCCCTACCTATCCCTGCTCCTCACAAGTGCTCAAGAGCAAGCTTTGTTCCCCAATCCTCATACCTTGTACCTTGTGTGGTATGTTTCTCCCTTTCAATCCAAAAAGAACCATTACATAGTTGAAGAAAATGAAAGATTCGAAAAAAGTAATTTGGGATGATACTCGAAGCCCTGTCTCTGCAATTCTTATTACTACACAGTATCGATCCTCACCTTCACCCAAGCTTATGGTATGGCTCATCCTCTTTGTTTCACTCAGCTATGCCATTTACACTATCAAGCTCTTTCCATATCAACCACTTGAAACCACGCATCATTCTCAACCGAGCACCTCTCTTCCTCCTCCCCCATCATCACCAACAATGCCACCGCAACCCGCCACATCCAAACGGAGCTCCGCCACGTAGTGTTCAGAATCACGGCCTTATCGAAGCTCTGGAAACATAGAAAGAACTATATCAAATTGACCCACGTTTTTGGGGAGGCACATATATGGTTATAGCTTGAGCTCTTGTACGACGCATGGATGGGTAGGGATTTGGGAATGAAATGCAATTAGTGTTCAGTATTTTACAAAGGATTATGGGTTTGGGGCCTCATTTGTGACAGTTTAATAAAAAATTTAAGTTTATTAAATTATAATTAAAATTAAAAGTTAAATAATTAAATAATTTTTTTGATCCACGTGGCATGCCACATCAGCAACCTCGGTTAACAATTTGATGGAAGATGGATGGAAGGATTACATTTGCACAATTGAAAAACTAGGAGGACCAAATGCGCTCAAAAAAAAGTGAGGGACCAAAATCGCACATTACCAATACTTGGGGGACTAAAATTGCAATTAAGCCTAAATAATAATACTAACATCACTAGTAATAATAATAATATTATTATTATTAATAATAACAACAAGAACAATAATAATAATAATCTTATTAAATAATAATAACAACAATAATAACAGCTAGGCATCCATAGTAACATATACCCTTATACGAAAATCAAGGTGTTACATTTTCAATTTCAGGTCTGGGGACTTCTTCAATTGCAATGCTTTTGCCCCTATCAGTATCAATTACCTTCTTTGGTTGTTTGGGGACATAAACCTTTCTTAAATTAGGATGATTAGATTCTTTAGTTTTAACTTGATTGCCATTCTTTTTCTTACAATTGGAGATAGCATGGCCATTCGTGTGACATAAAGAAAAGAAATCTGGAAGCTTTTCAAAATCAATACCAACATAGAATCCAAAACCAATCCTTTCGACCATGATCTGATTGGAAAATCTCCTGAAAGCTCAATATCAACAAGAACTCTAGCATATAAACAAAAACTCGATTTCTTGTTGGTTTATCAAGGGATATTGGAGTTCCAACACCACTGGCAATTTCGAAAAGTATCTTAGGCCTCAAATACTCTGGTAGCAAATCATAAATTTGGATCCCACACTACACATGTGTTTGCTTTTGAGTATTAGGATTAAAGTCTTGTGACCATTAATTGAGATATAAACTACAAAAAAAAGGTCGTTTAGCAACCAAAAAATAGCGACCTACCCAATCCGTCGCTATTGGCGACCGAAACGGCGACGAAAATAGTGCAGTTGGAATCTCACATTATTAATGTACTTTGCGACCGAAATAGCGATCGATTATGTGGGTTGTAACCTGATCGGTCGCAATTTCGGTCGCCATGCAAATGAATTACAAAGCCAATCATGTTGACTATTTTTATGACCGATTTAAGTGTAACTGTAATATTGGAGCTCGTTCGCGACCGATTTTTAGAATGTAATGAACGGCGACCGAAATAGCAACCAGTTTTTATTTTAATTGTTCTGCGACCGACCATTTCGGTCGCTAATATTAAAATCCCTAAATCAGCTAACCCTCCCCTTTCTTCCTCAGTTACGTGATTTCTACCCCATTTCTCTCAAGACCTTCACTTTCTTCTCTCTGCCACCACCTCTGCTCCGGCTGGGCCACCACCTCCCTCGCCCCCCTCGATTCATCGTGCCACCACCACCACCTCCCTCCCCTCTCTCTCTCACGTCCCTCTCTGTCACTCTCTCACACGTCACTCTCCCTCTCTGTTTCAGGTCCGACAGTCGTCTCACGCCACCTCCGTTGTGTCACGACCGTCTTCCACCCACACACCTAAGCGTTTGTTCGCGCACCACCGTGCACCGTCACGCCTTTGTTCGTTGTCCACTGTTCTATGATGCAACCACTGTTCTGGTCCCTTTTCACCCTTGTACTCTTTGTTGTTTCATTTTGAATTCCAAAAAAAAGTATGAAATGCATTGCTTCTGAATTATGGGAAATTTGTGAGGGGAATTTGTGGGTGCTGTTCTGAATGGGTGAATTTTGAGCTTGTGAAGTTACGGTTTATAGTGAATGAGGTTTATTTCTTGCTGAGACTATATGTGTGTGGCCATGTGGTCTGTTCTAAATATGGTTTATTGAGTTCTTCCAGATTGATTTTTTCTCTGGTTATTATGTTAGTCATTGGGGATAACTATTGATTTTATATAAGATGACATATTTTTATATATACAAGCTTTTATATAAGATGACATATATGTATGTGTTTTGTGCATATTTGATGTAAGTTACGATTTTGAGTATGATATAGGTATGAAAGTGGTTGAAATTGGTAAAAATACTGGATTTGGTATAAATTCTTAGATGAATAAATTTCTGAAAAGTGGTTGAGTATAAAGTGGTTGAGTGATTTTTGAACAATTATATGTAGCTTGAGTATGAGCAACGATGGCAGTATTAAATTGTGTTTGTATGCGGTTTTAGCTAAACTATTCTTTAACTTATTGGCATCAACTCTGGTTTCGAATTTAAAATTCCATTAGCTTAGTGAAATTTATACATCTAGCTTGATATTGTTTCTGCTATGTGAAATTCTCCTAAGTTTTCTTATTTTTGATGCAATGTTGGAATGATTATGTCATTGTTACCCTGTCTTTGCGGAAGCTTGTTGGAATCAAAATGATTTTTGATTTAATAATCTCTAAGTTTTGATGCTAACAAAAGGATTAAATTTTCTTGGCAAAGTATTAGTTGAGATCTAACTTGTGCTTTCAGTTATGCAGGATCCCTCTTATAAGTAAAATTAACTTGGGATAAGTTTCAATTGAAAAATACGCGTCCACCCCTGTAGACGGGCTGCTCAAGCACTATGGTAAATTTACCTTGTTGTTTAATTAAGTATATGAGGCTATAAATGAATACCTAAACAACTTGTTAGGAACAGCAAGTCCAAACACTTGAAAATAAGCGCGTCCATCTTGCCACGTCAGCAGATGGAAGTAATTAGTTGAAGAAAATGTACTAAAACACAAAGTAATCTAGTAGACGAGCTCTAACCGCCATGTCACTAGACGGTTATCTTTATAACTCATTAAGGAATAGAAAGTATGAAGGCTTGATAGATAAAAGGATATGCCACGTCATTAGACGAGCTAATAAAAATATCAAATAGACTTGCACTCTCATATGGATGAGTAGACGGAGTTTCCTTTTAGACGAACTCCATCTTAGAATGAATTAAATGCAAACCGAATTTCTTATATTTATTTCAAATGATTGATATTTATTTCAAAAGAATATTTGTTCCTCACATTTGTTTTATCTGCTTTAATATTTCACCTTGTTGTAAAAGAAATATAGTTCGTACAATAAGATCTGTACGATGACAACTTTATGACTGAAAAAGCTAAATTATACACAAAGAAGAAATAGCAAGTACTCAAGCGGCAATACACAGAGGAGTGAACCTCCAAATTCATGCTACCTTGATAACCAAGAGTACTATTCAGCATTGCTATAGTCAAGCTATCAGTCACAACGGATACTATGCATTAAATGCTATCTCTAAACGGGATTATTCAAAGTAACCATTGAAGAATTACATGAGAAGAAGAAGGCCACTATAAATTGAAGACCTCAGATACTGAAGAACAACTCTTGCCTACACAATCTTGCTAGCTGAACTTTTGCCATTTGATAACCATTTATTCCTTTATCCTTTCAAGAGCAAGAGTCTGTATTCATTAAGTTTGAATATTGTTGTAATACTCAACTGATCTTAAACTGTCATATTCTCACCCATAGTGAGTTAAGAAGATCAACCATTAAATCTCTTTGTTAGAGTTAGAGCCTGAAGAGGCTTGGTAAGAAAGGAATACTTGTAGCCTAAAGAGGTGTTGAATAGTTGTTTGTAATCTATTTGGAGAAATGGTGGAAAAATCCTTCAAGTCGAAGGGACTGGACGTAGCTCTTGGTTGGAAGAGAGTGAACCAGGATAAAATCTCTTGCATGAATTTTCTATCCCTAAACTCTTCAGTTTTATTTTCTTATACTAACTGTGGGGTTTTGATATTGCTTTTGTTAAAAGTCTTTTTTTTTTAAAAAGGATCTTTGTCTTTGTGTGTGCTTCTGTTTCATATCTCTTTGAGTGCAAAAATTGTTTTAAAGGTTATTTTCAAAAATTATTAACAAACACAATTCAACCCCCCTTCTTGTGTTTGCCTGTGTCAACTTCAGTTGGTATCAGAGCTCTGCCTCGAAAGGGTTGAGCATCTAACAAGTGTTGAGGGAGTACGATCCAACAACCATGGATGCAGAAGGACAAGATAACAACAAACCTCCTCTCCTTGATGGTTCTGATTATGACTATTGGAAGAAGAGGATGATGGTCTTTTTGGATGAACAAAGTCTAGACATCTGGGAGCTCATAGAAACTGGTTACACTGAACCCAAAACTGAAAATGGAGCTGCTATTGCTAGAGCAGACTGGACAGCAGATCAAAAGGAAAAGCATCAAATGAATCTTAAAGCTAAGCATTATTTGATGTGTGCCATCACCAGATCTGAACATGACAAAGTTCACAGCTGCAATACTGCTAAAGAAATCTGGGATACTCTTGCCCTAGCTCATGAGGGTTCCTCACAAGTTAAGGAATCCAAGATTAGCATGCTGGTACATCAATATGAGTTGTTCAAGATGGGTGAACATGAAATAATTGACCAAATGTTTGGAAGTTTCCAAACCATCACCAACAGTCTCAAATCTATGGAAAAATCTATGAAAATAGAGATCATGTTAGAAAAATTCTAAGAAGTCTATCCAAGCAGTGGAGACCCAAAGTAACTACTATTCAGGAAGTAAAAAACCCGAATACACTCTCTCTGGAAGAGCTTCTTGGATCTCTCAAGGTTCATGAACTTGAACTCAATGAAGAAAAAAACTCCAGAAAAGGAAAATCTATTGCCCTGAAGGCAAAGAAAGCAAGTTCATAAAAGTTCTCAAAGTCTGCTGAATCATCGATGAGTCCGAATCTTCCCGATGATAATGAAGAATCAAGAGAAGACGAATTATCCTTTATCTCCAAAAAGATTCAATATATGTGGAGAAAGAAAGGTGGTTTCAGAAGGATTCAACTCAAAAAAAAGCTTTCCAAGGAGAAGTCAGACGCCAAGGAAAAAGGTCCACCCTTGTGCTTTGAATGCAAGAAACCTGATCATTTCAAAGAAGACTGCCCTGAGCTAAAGGACAAAAAGAAATTCTTCAAAAAGAAGAAACGGTTAATGGCCACATGGGAGGATCTTGATCTATCTTCTTCAGATGAAGAAAATGAAGCTGAGGAAAAGGTAAATATCTGTCTCATGGCGTACACTACATCGTAAAGTGAATACACCGATCTTTGAGGTAATGGACTCGACTCGTCCACTCTTCAAAATGCTTTTTATGAATTGTTTCATGAGTCATCCATACTATCACGAGAATATAAGAGTCTCAAAAATAAATTCTCGAAACTATCTAAAGAATATGATAGGGTATGCACTGAGAAACAAAACCTTAAAAATGAAAACGATACACTAAAATCAATGAATGTCAATCTAGCTGACAAAATGGTGTGTGAACCTGATGTTTCTTGTGAAGTTGCAAAACTGAAACAAGATGTAACATATCTAACCGACTCTCTGTCAAAGCTTGTGGGAGGCTCAGATAAGCTTAGCCTCATTTTAAGGTACTCGAGGTCAGCTTATGATAAATCTGGTCTTGGTTATGACAAAGAGAAGCAAGACGCATCTCACAAAAAGTCAAAACACTTAAACAGCATAGACCTTTAAAAGCTCCAAATAAACATACCAAAGCTAAGTCTATCTTGTCTAACACCTTTTGTAAAGTACGTGGAAAAAATGGGCACATTACATCTAGATGTATATACAATAAATATGCTAAGAATACTCATCCAGTTACAACTAACAAGAAAGGACCCAAGTCAGTTTGGGTACCTAAAGATAAGATAATACATGTTGCAGATTTGCTTAACAGCAGGAAGAAAACAGATGTCTTGGTACTTGGACAGTGGCTGCTCACGACACATGACGGGTGAAAAGTCTATGTTCTAAAACCTTAAACCCAAAGATGGTGGCTGGGTCACATTTGGAGGAAATCAGAAAAGGAAAATCATTGGTATTGGTAAAATTGGTAAACATCCTTTTCCCTCCATTGATAATGTTCTTTTAGTAAATGACTTGAAGCATAATCCACTGAGCATAAGTCAATTATGTGACAGTGGATGTGAAGTTTCTTTCGATAAGGATATGTGTATTGTCAAGAAAGATGATGGATCACTTTTATTCACTGCAAAAAGGAAAAACAATCTCTACAAGATTGACTTGGAGGACCTCTCTGTTCATTGAAGATGAGCGATGGATTTGGCACAAAAGCCTAGGTCATGCAAGCTTGAAATTAATTTCAAAGCTAAACAAGCATAACCTCGTGAGAGGACTACCAAACCTGAAGTTCAAATCTGATGCTCTCTGTGATGCATGTCAAAAAGGAAAACAAGTGAAAGGTTCTTTTGAATCTAAGAATGTTGTTAGTACCATTAGACCACTAGAGTTGCTACATCTTGATCTCTTTGGTCCAACAAGGAATGCCTCTGTCAGTGGTAAGAAATATGGTCTTGTCATAGTAGACGATTACACTAGATGGACATGGGTTATGTTCCTAACACACAAGGATGAGTCCTTTAAGGTCTTTTCTGTATTCTGTAATCACGCATGCGAATGAAAAAGGCATGTGTATCACTTCAATCAGAAGCGAACATGGGGAAGAGTTTGAAAATGAGCTATTTCATAAGTTCTGTGAAGAGAGTGGTATCCTTCATAACTTCTCAATACCTAGAACACCACAACAAAATGGTGTGGTAGAGAGAAAGAACAGATCTCTTCAAGAGATGGCTAGGACTATGCCTCCCTAAACACTTTTGGGATGAAGCTGTTAATACTGCCTGTTACATTCAGAACAGAATATATATTAAACCTATCCTGAATAAGACTCCTTATGAACTGGGGAAAGGAAGAAAACCCAACATATCTTATTTTCACCCCTTTTGTTGTAAATGCTTTATACTGAATACTAAAGATCAACTTGGTAAGTTTGATGCTAAAACAGACAGTAGAATTCTATTAGGATATTCTGAAACATCTAAAGGCTTTAGAGTTTATAATTCTAGGACTATGATAGTAGAAGAATGTATTCATGTCAATTTTGATGACAAACAGCTTGACAAGAAATTATCAGAGCTAGATGAAGCTTTTGCAAATCTTGATCTAAGCACTCCAGGAGACTCACCTGAGATAAAAGTTGATGATCAAGAAGATGACCCCACACAACAACTAGAAACCTCCACTTATCTACATGGTACAGTTCAAAAATCTTGGTACTTCAAGAATTATCATCCACAAGATCAGATCATTGGAAATCCCAATGACAAGCTAAGAACCAGATGAACCTTCAGAGAACAAGACAATTTTGCACTAGTCTCTGAGGTGGAACTAAAGACAGTAGACGAGGCTCTGCTCGACAATGGTTGGATTCTAGCTATGCAAGAAGAACTCAATCAGTTTGAAAGAAGTGATGTTTGGACTCTGGTTCCACTGCCCAAAGACAAATCAGTGATTGGAACAAAGTGGGTTTACAGAAACAAACTTGATGAAAATGGTAAGGTAATCAGAAACAAAGCAAGACTTTTTGCTCAAGGTTTATCTCAAGAAGAAGGTATAGATTATACTGAAACCTTTGCACCTGTTGCTAGATTAGAACCTATTAGAATCCTACTTTCATTTGTTGCACATCATAATATTATGCTTATTCGGATGGATGTTAAGAGTGCTTTTCTAAATAGTTTTATTAATGAAGAAATCTATGTTATGCAACCTCCGGGTTTTGAGTGTGAAACCCATCCTGAACATGTATATAAGCTTAAAAAAGCTTTGTACGGTCTTAAGCAAGCTCCTAGAGCTTGGTATGATAGACTAAGTTCCTTTCTTATGGAAAATGGATTCGACAGAGGAAAGGTTGATACAACCATATTTATAAAATCCATTAAGTCTAATTTCATAGTTGTACAGATATATGTTGATGATATTATTTTTGGTAGTACTAATGAATCTCTGTGCAAAGAATTCTCTAAGTTAATGCAGAAAGAGTTTGAAATCAGCATGATGGGAGAACTCAAATTCGTCCTTGGACTTCAAGTAAAACACACCATGGACGAGGTGCTCATCCACCAAACTAAGTATACAAAAGAACTTCTAAAGAAGTTTAAGATGGATGACTGTAAACAAATGAATACTCCAATGCACCCCACTTCAATACTAAACAAAGATGATAAAGAGAAAAAGGTAGACCAAAAGGTATACAGAGGTATGATAGGATCTCTCCTATATCTGACTGCATCTAGACCTGACATAATGTTCAGTGTCTGCTTATGTGCTCGTTTTCAATCTGATCCTAGAGAGTCTCATCTCTCAGCAGTTAAGAGAATATTTAGATATTTAAAATGAACTACTAATCTGGGCTTGTGCTTTAAGAAAAATGATGATTACAGATTAGTTGGTTTTTGTGATGCTGACTATGCCGGAGATAGAATTGAAAGAAAAAGCACTAGTGGAGGATGTCACTTCATTGGAGCTAATCTTGTATCATGGTCATGCAAAAGACAAAGTACCATTGCTTTATCAACTGCTGAAGCTGAGTATATATCAGCTGCAAGTTGCTGCTCACAACTTCTCTGGATCAAACATCAATCGGAGGACTACAATGTATTTGTAAGTAGTATTCTACTTATGTGTGATAATACTGCTGCAATAAATATATATAAGAACCCAATTTTGCATTCTAGAGCTAAGCACATAGATATTAAACATCATTTTATTAGGGATTATGTGCAAAAAGGTGTGATTGACATTCAATTTGTAGATACTGACCATCAATGGGCATATATCTTTACTAAACCTCTTGCAGAGAACAGATATATCTATATTAGAAAGCATCTTAGTATCATATGTGTGGATTAGTGTAGGCGTCCAGCCTAGAAATATTTGTTTTGCTAATTCTGCGTCTGTTACCTATGCTCGTCTAATACATATTTAAAATTGTGGGTCTATTGCATAACATATTGCACGCGTCCACTGATATTGATGATCGCGTCCATTGTATGAGTTTCAGACGACTTCACATTTGCCTGTTATTAAAGTTATTCTATTTATTTTGTCACAAGACATATTTATCCTTTATTCTCTTTGCTGAGTCAGTACTTCCATCAATCCCATCAAGACCTTTTTTTGGTCCCAAGTTACCAACACCGTTTTATCATTATGACATGTCATATCAAAAGTTTTTTTTAAACCGTTTGATATTCAAGATTCTTTTAAAAGAAATCTTTTGCCTCTGAGAAAGACTTTACGCTTTCATAATCTCTCGAGCTATCTCTCTCTTTACCTCTCTCTGTTCTCCAAACCTTAAGCTCTTTGATCATCTACAATGGAAACTTCAACCTTCAACGTGGACAAACTCAACTTAGCTATAGAGCACCATTTCAACCTTAGTGTGCTAAAAGACTACAATCTTGACACAAGCAAATATGTCAATGCAGCTGCCTGGGAAGGACTCTTCGCGGAGAAAGTCTCTGTTTTCCCAAATCTTGTCAGGGATTTTTGGAGAAACATCCAACTGACAGAAACTGACTTCTACTCAACCGTATTAAGAAAGAAGATTACAGTCTCGGAGAAGACTATTGCTGAAGCAATCTTTTGTGCTCGGGAAGGACTAGTTTTCACTGAGTCTTGGGAAGAAGACTTGGGCGGCTCTGAGACTATAGAAGTTTGTCTCATGAAGGAGGACACGGTCAGGACTCACTCGTGGAAGGTTGTTGAAATGAAGGATATCGTTTGTATCCTTCACCAGCTTCTCAACAAAGTGGTGCTTCACAAGGTTGGGTCAAAGTACAACCTATCATGTCTTCACAAATTCTGTCTCTGCATCTTCTCACAGAGACAAGAATCAATCTTCCAAGAATCGTTTATGGAATATTCATAAATGTAGTGATGAACAAGAAAAGACTCTATGCACTTCCATTCTGCCACCTTCTCTCGAAAATTTTCAAGGCTCAAGGAGTATATGAGTTTCTTACTGACTGATAAACCAATGTCTGCTGCAGACTTTGGAAAGATGAACATAGCCAACATGAACCTCAGTACGTATGCTGCTGCTGCAATGTCTAAGACTGAGGAATTAATGGTGGCTAAAGAAGAGATGATTGAACAGAAAAATGCTGAAGTCCTAAGGGTTAGAAGGGTAACCAGGCAAAAGACAACTGCTACAAGGAAGCTTGCCCCCAAAATGCCAACAAGTGGGATTGCTATCAGGGACCCTTCTAATGCCCCTGCTACAAAGATGCCAAGGAAAATTATCCTTTCTCATAATGAAGATGAGGAAGCTGATGAGGATAGTATTCCAAAAGAAGCAGAAGACCTCTGCTACTGCTGCTGATGCTGAGGCCGTTGTGCCTGATCCTTCAACTGTGCCAACTAAACCAAGGAGACAACCATCAAGAAAAGCTAGGTCGACTAAAACTCCTAAGGTAACTATCTCTGCTAATGATCATGTTCAATTAGTAGTAGATGACCTTGTATCTAGTTTAGAAGCTAGGATTGATGGTATACCTATCCCCTCTCCAAATGACGTATATATTCCCACACCTCTCTCACCCCAACCAACACAATCAACCACTTCACATGCCGATGATACCTGGTTAAATCAACCAGATGAAGGCATTGTCCCTGGTGCACCTTTCCCCAAACCTCTGAGAACTCTATTTCCTCCCATCACCCCTACTTCTGTCCTTTACAATGGCAAATCTGAGGACTGGGCCAAAGTAAAAAGAGAATGGAAAATTCTGTTTCACTCTCACTAATCTAAACCAGAACACATCCTAGACAGATGGTATCCTCTACCTGAATATGAGGAAGAAGTTATCCAATCTGTTGAACCCCTCTACCTACCTCACCCATAGTGTCAATTAATCAAAATCGTGCCTTCTCAAATGCACAATGATCTAGGACCTTTAGTCACTCACCTACCCTTACTCAAATTCCCCCCAAAGAAAATTTACCCAAACCTTGTCAAAACTCCTCCATCCATACCAATTACTGATGGAGTTGAGAGACACATTATACCCGTTTGGGAAACTGACCCCAAGAGGAAGAATCTTCCTACTATTCTTGAGAAGAGAGCTAGATCATCTAAGCATGTCCCCATGATCATGCCAAAGGACACAAAATGGATGTCCTTTGAGCATCCCAGAATCTATGGGAGGGCTGCTGATTTTTTTATGGATCAACTCTGCTATGATATACTAAAATGGGAGTTCAGCCAACTCAGAGCTGATAGAGCTGCAAATTTTGTTCCCCCATCCTGGATGAGGCATAAGGAAGCAACCAGGATTGGAATCAAGCCTTACATAATCTTTCCAAGATTGCCAATGCTGGATCTTAACAAGGACAAGGACTTGAAGAACAGAAGGTTCAAGGGAGTGATGCCCGAAGCTGAGTTAGCATTGCTTGACCTTGATCAAGAAACTTTTGATTAATCAATGTTGGATTTCCTTCAAAATAAGGAACCCATTGAGTTAATCGATGAGCACAGAGCTGCTGACTTTTGGAAGTCACACTTAATTCACTGCACCAGAGAAGCATCTTCCTCTGGGTTGTCTAAAGAAGAAAAGGAAGATATTCCTAAGGTTAGAGGAAAGTGTGGACTCTCACACTTTAGGTACATGATATATAAAGACCTCTGGGGACTTCCTATCAACAGCATAAATGTGGAGTTTGTCTACCCTGTTAGATGGGTAAAGGAAATCATTGTAAAACCCAAACCTACTCCAAAGTCTATCTCAGATGACCTTGTTGTTGAAGCAAATGGACAAATTGTCATTGCTGATAATTTGGAAGACACTGCTGAATCTTGTCAGTAACAGAGCTCATCAGAAAGACAATCTTTTCAACCTCTGGCAATAGTTGTAATGCACCCTGAAGATCAGTCAAGAACTCTGAGCACTTTTCAAAAATCTGTAGAAAGCTCAAAGCACAGACTCTACCATCAAATATTGAAGAAGTTCTTGGATAGCTGGTTGATGAAAGGGTTGGCAAATTGGTAGATGAAAAGGTTGACAAGATAACTGAGAAGATCAAGGAGGATGTTCATCAGCGGGTTCAAACCTCAATGGCTCCAACCTTAGAGGTTGTGAATAAAATGCTTGAATTTCTTATCGATTTCAAGAAGAGTCAAACTCAGAATCCTCCTCCACCACCTCCATCTGCTTAGCCTTCATTATTATTTTTCCTTCTCCTTTTGTACTGACAATGATGATCCTCTCCTTTTTACCTTTTTGGCTGATGACAAAAAAGGGGAGAAAGGAAAATAAAGAGAATTATATATATAAATTCAGTTGTTGAAAAGCTCTTATGTGTTTGCATTTGCATATTCTCTTCTACTTGATAAATTGATCTGCTTTACTAATGTTTAAATTATTTGCTTTGATATATGCTGCTCTGATACTTGTGTTTATATAGATTCTAAGAATGATGAGTGTTTGTACCTATCTGTTAGTTTATAAGTCTGGTTAAGTAATTGAATGCTTTGTCTTAGGGGGAGCCCTGCAAGCTCTCTTAGACTTTGCTTTTCAAATTTAATTAGTTTTGTCATCATCAAAATGGGGGAGATTGTTAGAACCAAAGTGGTTTTGGATTTAATAATCTCTAAGTTTTGATGCTAACAAAAGGATTAAATTTTCTTGGCAAAGTATTAGTTGAGATCTAACTTGTTCTTTCAGTTATGCAGGAACGCTCTTATAAGTAAAATTAACTTGGGATAAGTTTCAGTTGAAAAATACGCGTCCACCCATGTAGACGGGCTGCTCAAGCACCATGGAAAAGTTACCTTGTTGTTTAATTAAGTAGACGAGGCTATAAATGAATACCTAAATAAGTTTTTAGGAACAGCAAGTCCAAAGACTTTAAAATAAGCGCACCCATCTTGCCACGTCAGCAGACGGAAGTAATTAGTTGAAGAAAATGGATTAAAACACAAAGTAATCTAGTAGACGAGCTCTAACCGCCACATCACTAGACGGAGATCTTTATAACTCATTAATAAATAGCAAGTCAAAAGACTTGATAGATAAAAGGATATGCCACGTCTTGCATTGAGCTAAGAAAAATATCAAATAGACTTGGACTCTCATATGAATGAGTAGGGGGAGTTTCCTTTTAGATGAGCTTTATCTTAGAATGAATTAAATGCAATCCGAATCTCTTATCTTTATTTCAAATGATTGATATTTATTTCAAAAGAATATTTGTTCCTCACATTTGTTTTATCTGCTTTAATATTTCACCTTGTTGTAAAAGAAATATAGTTCGTACAATAAGATCTGTACGATGACAACTTTATGACTGAAAAAGCTGAATTATACACATAGAAGAAACAGCAAGTACTCAAGCGGCAATACATGAGACACCCCGTTGTGCACCTTTGTGTCATTTAGTTTAAAACCTCATTATTTAATTACTTAATCACATGCTTAACGTGAAAATTATGTAAAAATTGAAACTTAATTTCTTAAGCAAATAGATTCATATAGAACAGAATATGAAAACATAAATATATTGCACATACTTAAAGCATCAGAGTTTTCAAAACACTATTTCAAGGCATCCCATCAATAGGCTCTCGAACTGGTGCATAGTTATACAAAACATAAGCAGAAAGACAAAGCTTCACGACACAGACGCACCGACCATAACTAACTAGACCCTAATCACCATGGGTCACAGTGCGTCCTCCGACATCCGGTTCGTAGGGAGTTCCATCCAACTCCTCCTGGTTACGTTCATCCACAGGGTCTTCTCGTACGGTTCCACAAGGAGACAAAATACAAAATACAAAAATATACAGGGGATAAGAAACAGTTCTATCATCAAAAGCGGAAAAGAGTCATAGTAAACTATACAGTAATTATCAGACACAACATCAGTCAAGTCATCCATCTTCCATAAAATTCTTATATCCATCCTACCCTCACTCCTACAACTAAAACTTGATACTAAAAATGGCTATGGTTTCCCTATCATAGTTATGGTTATCGGTCAGTCATCCAAGCGACACGTCCCATTCCCGGTGCACATCCTTAGTCATGGTGAGAATGCTCATGCAAAGCAATGACACTATAGCTGCACATTAAACCCGGTGCACACCCCGGACCGTGGGTGCTCATGCAAAGCAATGACACTATAGCTGCACGATTATCCCGGTGCACACCTTCACCATGGTAAGAACGCTCACGCAAAGCGTGACACTACAGCTGCACGATGATCCCGGTGCACACCTCGTCAACTCCCAGAGGTGCTCATGCAAAGCAATGACACTCGTAGCTGCACAAGTTAAGTTTACCCTTTGGAAGGTCCCACAAGGACTTCGGGTCTTATATATATCCCACATACGGTAATAGAAACAACACAACTTATGAACCTCGCAGACTCCTATGGTCATAACCTAGTGCCTTAACCTCTCATCAAGACCTCAACACATGCTCTATGTCACAACACCTCTTTAACATATTTCATGTAGGTTAGGCACCTCTAAAAATCATCATGATCCTCACGCCCAAAACAACTCATCTCTTAGACCACATATATATCTTCGCTTAATCCACTAAGCATAAAGTAAATAACACACAGATCATGCATAACATCAAGTCAATCAAAGATATTTCAAAACATCAACATAGCACTAAATCAGTAAAATAAAGGTAATAAAACTCAAGTCAACCATCAACAGTATAAACATCAACCTAATATCGATCAACCTACAATCCCCGAATCACCATGGATGTTTTATAAAAGTAATTTAAAGCGATTCTGGTATTGTCGATTATTCGACTTCTAGTAGGGTTTAGGTCGCCCTACATAATTACTACATAATTTACTACTTATCGATTCTGATGATAGGTTGATTCTTTGCCCCACCTGGGTTATCACCGAACACCCGAACTCGAAGCTCCTCATCGTCACACCACAAAGTATTAACTCCACCTTCTGTGAAGGTAAGGAGATTAGATACTCGAATAGGTATACCACGAACGTCCTCGTTTCCTCCGAGATGGAAGTCTAAGGTTACAAAACATGAAATCATGAGTTAAAACTCAATCAAAGAACACTAACCACAAGGTATAGGTTCGGTTCATACAATAAACTAGGATTAGGGGTTTCTGAAATTTATGCGACTCTTGGATTTATGATCCTTAAGTGCTAGAAGTTTCCAAAACACATGCAACTTAGGGATTTATGATCCTTAAGTGCTAGGAGTTTAAAACAAGATTACTTTAAACAAAGTTGAACAAAAATCCCACCAAGTTACACTAGTGGAAAATATACATTAGACGGTAAAGGTTTACGTCAGTTAACCAAAAACTAGACGTTAAAAAGGGGGCGGTGGCAGTTTTGTAAATATCAGACTTCATTAATTCAATTTTAACGTCAGTTGTTTTAAGGACTGACGTTAAAAGTGAAGTGACTCACTTTTAACGTCAGTTCAATAAACAACTGACGTTAACAGTGAACGTTTTAACGTCAGTTCTTTATCGAACTGACGTTAAAAGTGAGTCACTTCACTTTTAACGTCAGTCCTTACATCAACAGACGTTAAAGGTTATTTTAATAATTTTTTTATCTAGTAAACGTACCCTTCCGCATTGCCTTACTCAAAGTTTCAGTTTCACAATTGCTTTGATGTTTTGTGTTTCTGTTTTGAAAACTAAAATATATCTGCGAAGTATAAGTTGAATCAATAACCCAAACCGGATCTCATTCATGAAGTGTAATACAGACTGATACAGAAGATTGAAAGGGTTTAAAATCCTATAAAAAGTTACATTTAAAGGGTTTAAAATCCTAAACATTAAAGCTACATCCCATCAGAGAGTTTTATGAAATATGCCAAAGGGAAAACTATACTCCGAAGACCTCAAAAAACTGGGGGGGCATGGGAGAGCTCAAGAGATGAAAAACCAGGTACACTAGATCTGTTTCAAGCAAAGGCAGTGGTTCTAGAGACTTCCATGACGATCACTTGCTGCCAAAGTTGAGGTTTTGGAACTGTGACGCCCGAGCACTTGATTTGCCCTCCAGCAGCTGATTCTCCGGAAGGATGATATCTTGAGCAACTCACATAATGTGGTTTACACAAGCTTATCACCCATGTAATGTGATTTACACAACCTCAGAAGTTGTTTGACCATTAAGACAAAGATCTTTGAGTCTAGGAATAGGAAGAAAGAGTGATGAAGTTAATCTCCATGGCAGAGCCATATTGTGAAGCCGAAAATTAAAAGGATAGAAGGAAGCTATTTATAGGAGCACGGGATGAAGTTACTAAGCTATTCTGGATTTCTTCAAAACTTATCTATAAACTTAATGCTCATTAAGAGGATTAAGTTACAAGGTGCATGGGTAAGTAGCACAGTAGTCAATGGAATGAATGTTTTTGCAGATAGATACACTTTTAGCGTCAGTTGTTTAAAAAAACTGACGTTAAAAGTGTTTTTAAAATAAAAAATATTTATTGTTAACGTCAGTTTTTTATACAACTGACGTTAAAAGTGTGATTTTTACTTCAGTTAAATAAATAGCTGACGTAAATAATCCTATATATTATAAGCATGCACAATGAATATTGGAAATAATGTAATTAATATACGGGAACTTGGCAGTCATAAATTAAGTTGACGTTAAAAATGAGGTGGTGGCAGTTTGTAAATATTAATTCACTATTTGCGTCAGTTCTATAAATAACTGACGTAAATAATTATGAAACTCATTTCATTGGTTGTCATGTCCCTGTTGTCCCTCTTAACACAGATCACACCATATAGTGCAGTTTATTTCTAAACCTTTTTTTTAAACAAGTTTATTTTTAATTTTTATTAATTATCTTGAAATAGTAAACAAATTCTTGTGCAAATTAAAATAAATAAACACTTAACATAAAACAAGTTATATGTATAATCAAATCATATCTCATTGAAGCGATTCATAAGTTAAAATTACATGATTAAAAGATAAAAAATTTCTGCAACATAGACCTAAAAAATAAAAAAAATTCTGCTTCAACATCATTTTCTTCTCAGTCCTGTCATCAGAAACTCCAATTGATGCATCACCTCCCTCACTTGAATTCCATGATGCAAAGTAAATCCTCAGTCACTAGCAGCGAAAGCAAAGTGAAATGGATCTTTGCATCTTTCTTCTTCACTGGAATTCCTTGATGCATCGTCTTGAATCCACAGTCACTTGCTTCCAAAGCAAAGTGAAAGCGATGACGGGGATGAAATAAAGTGAGAGAATCACATTACGTGATTCACCCAACCTTACCACCCATGTAATGTGATTTACACAACCTCAGAAGTTGTTTGACCATTAAGACAAAGATCTTTGAGTCTAGGAATATGAAGAAAGAGTGATGAAGTTAATCTCCATGGCAGAGCCATATTGTGAAGCAGAAAATTAAAAGGATGGAAGGAAGCTATTTATAGGAGCAGGGGATGAAGTTACTAAGCTATTCTGATTTTCTTCAAAACTTATCTAAAAACTTAATGCTCATTAAGAGGATTAGGTTACAAGGTGAATGGGTAAGTAGCACAGTAGTCGAAGGAATGAATGTTTTTGCAGAACCTATTAAACTTTTAACGTCCGTTGTGTAATACAACTGACGTTAGAAGTGTGAGTGTTTTTAACGTCAGTTTCTTAAGGCAACTGACGTTAGAAGTGTGAGTGTTTATTAGTTTTTGCAGAAACTAATAAACTTTTAACGTACGTTGTGTAATACAACTGACGTTAGAAGTGTGAGTGTTTTTAACGTCAGTTTCTTAAGACAACTGACGTTAAATATATGACCTTTAACGTCAGTTTTTACTAACAACTGACGTAAAATGTTGTTTTATTTTGATTATAACGTTTACACCCACGCGACTTCTGCACTTCTACGTCTCTTTTCTCTTTTCATCACGCTCAACCCTCACTCTCAACCCTCACTCTCACTCTGCCCTAATCGCGAGCTCATCTCCACCGCAACCACCACGAGGGCTTCTTCGCCACCACCGTGAGGTACACTCTTAACCCCTAACTCTATCTTTCCCGCTCATTCTTTACAATAACTTGACATCTCTCTTTTCCCTTCCCGCGTACTAACTCTCCTTGTCCCTCTGCTCTTAGTAACCACATCGAACGTTGGCCACCACTCGAGCTTCCCACCCACCACCACGTGAGCGCCTATTTCTAGTGTGTCTTTAGGGCACATTTTTTTATTTTTGGTTTTGAGTGTATGTTGAAACTGTAGTCTCAGTAGTTGAAACTTGAAACCGTGAGTTTGAGTTGTTTGGAATGTCTCTATTTTTGGTTTTGAGTGCATGCATGTTGCTCTGCTGGTTGATCTGTCACGGCCGTGATGATCTTCACGGCTAGGCCATGATCAGTTCTGCCCTTGAGGTTCTGGTTCAGTTGGCACGTTACGGCCGTGATGGACATCACGGCCAGGCCGTGACCAGTGCTTGGCAATCTTCAAAAACTATAGTTTTCAATCTCCCGTATTGTCCTTATATTGGATAGATGTTTTGTATATCTACAGGACCTATCTAGTTATTTTTATTTATACTTCTGTATTTATTTTGAGTTATAACCTATGTTAATACATATATATTGTTTCTGAACAGGCATACATATGGATCAATCGGATAGCCCGCATGCACGGGAGGACACTGTGGGGGCTTCGCAGGACCCGATCACGCCTACGCCTAATTCTAGTGTAAGTTTACATGTTATATACTATCTTTAGTCCTTCTTTTTAATGTAAGTTTATAATGTTACAACCCTCTATTTTATCTTTTTTTTTGTCCATACAGACATCACAGGCTCGTAGGAAACGGGGTAGAGGAGCCACCTCGTTGAAGAAACTAGAGAAGGACAGGCAGAGCGGACAGAAGCTTGAGGTGTCCTTCGATGCTAATCTAAATGCCCAGGGACCCCGTGCTAAAGAATTTAATAAGTGGGTGTTTCTACAAGCAAAGCAGCACGTAAGCATCAACTACAACCACTGGAATGACGTCTCACAGAACGTTAAGGATCAGATTTGGGAGGCTATCACGGTATTTTACCTTTACATTCGTTTTATTTACATTATCAGATAATTATCCGAGTTATAATCCATCCAGTTGTTATGTATTTAATGTGTAGGTAGCTTGGACTGTGCCAAATGACGAGGATCATCATCATAAATGTATGAAAATGGCATCAAAGCGTTGGAATGGGTTCAAGCATGATCTTACCAGGTACTATGTATCTGGGAAGATGCGTCTTGATAAAATGTTCTCGGATTATCCCTGGATTGATTAGGATACTTGGGATATGTTTGCCAGGAGTCGACAGGATGGAGAATTTCAGGTTGGTTGATTAAGTTAATTTTGTATGCTTATTATAGATCATTTAACTGTATTTAATTATGTGTTTTTGTTTGAATATGCTAAGGCAAATAAGGGTCGGCAGAATCAGGCGAAGAACGTCCACCGCCACACCATGTCTCAGGGTGGGTACCAGACTCGGATCGAACAGATGATGGCGGATAGGCTGAGGGCGAAGCAGGAAGAGCACTCTGCTAGGATTGAAAGAGGAGAGGTGCCTGAGGGCACGCCATTAAGTCCTCTGTCGGACATCGACCGTGAGGATGTCTGGTTAGCCGGTCGCGTGACAAAGACGGGATCTTTTAAAGTTGATGCCACTCGCGAAGTGGCAGATAAGATTGTAAGTAAATAATTAACTTGATTTCAATTGATATTTGTATAGATATTTGCAACACTTTTCACTTGCACGTTTTTTCATTTTTTTTTCATTGTAGATGGATCTTAAAGAATAATCCTCCCAGGGCGCATTCGACCCTTCTGGACGGCGGGACGTCTTGATGACTGCTCTAGGCAAGAAAGACCATCCTGGTCGGGTTCTCGGTGTTCCTGGGAACGTGACCATCAAAGAATATTATGGCAAGTCTTCTTCACGAAAGCGGGTGGTCAATGAAGCATCAATTTTGGCTGACATTACTCAGCACCTCATGTCCAACCCAGCTATTACAACACATCTGATGCAAGGCTTAATATCCAACCCGGAATTCAAGCAGGCGCTTGCCAAAGAGCATTCCTCCGTCGGTACATCCCAGGACACCGCAAGGCATGCCAACCCTTCACATGTGAGCACAAAAGAGAGTTTTAGTAGGGCACATGTGGAGGACGATGAGTTGGCAGCTAGGGAGCGGGAGTTCGAAGTCCAACGTCATGAGCATGAGTTGGAAATGAAAAGGCGTGAGCTTGAGTTGGACTCCAAACGACGTGAGATCGAAATGTTAACAAAGGTATGTATTCATTATTAATGTCCAAATTAGTCAAATAATTACTTGTGTTTTTTTAATTATCAACAACTTATCTAATTTATTTTTCCTAAACTGAAGGCCAAGTCGACGTCGGTGTCGTTGTCACCTATCACTCGTTTGTTCTCACTTGGTGAGGATTATGCGTTTGAGATTTTTGAATGTCCATTGGAGAACGATGGATGGGTGGCACGCCCAGATCAACGGATGATATTTACCTTCTGTGGTGACGATCTCGGGAACGCCTGCAGAAATAACATTTGGATGAACAGCAATGTTTTGAGTCTCTGGTGCACGTAAGTTAATTTTAATTTTATAACTTATTTATTTTTTGTATTTTTCCATTTAATAATTTATTTTAATTTCAATATATATATTATGTAATTAACATCCACACCTTTTCATATCTTAGGTATCTCCATCGTCTTCAGCTTGATAAGGGCGTTGCATCAGTTTACGGCTTCTTATATCCGTCAGTCCTTCTACCCCAATTCTTTGATGGCGATGGATTAAGTAAATACATAGGGAACTTGTTGGGAGACAATCGGAAAGAATTATATCTGTCTCCCTACTGTATGAAAAGCCATTGGCAGTTGTTCGTACTTCACCCGTCTAGGCATACTGTCATATTCTTCTGCTCTCTCCACCAAGATCTGCCACTGAAGGTGGTGAAAGCTGTAAATAAGTAAGTAACTAATCTTAAATTTAATTTAAGTTTTAATATCAGTTGTTTTTAGTTTATTACACACATGATATATGAATTTGTTAATTGATCGACATGATTATTTGTTTATGATAGCGCGCTGAAGGCGAGTAGCATAAGTTGCGCCAACGGGAGAAGTAGGGCTTCTAAGGCTAAAGCAAATCATGCATGGAACATCCTCAAGGTTTGGTAGTTTATTTATCAAATAATTAATATTATAACTACTAATTTATATGTATATTCAACTGACGTTGAAATTAATTTTGTTGGTAGTCTCGATTTCAAAATGACGGGTGGTCGTGCGGCTAATATGTGATGCTTCATATGCTGAACATAGTCACATCTATTACGGATGGATGGATGGATTAAGGTAATATTTAAAAAACTTGTTAAATTATATATTATAGTTTTGAAGATGACTTGCATTGATGTTATTGTTATTATTTGAACGTGTGTAGGCATTTAACGACCAATTGCCTATTGAAAAAGATGAGTTAAGAGACTTGAGGATGCGCTTCGCTGAATTCTTCTTCAAGTATGCTGCTGAAAAAGGAATTGACAAGATACCTCCGCAATACTTAGATAAATAGTTTTTTTGTTAGACTTTAGAAACTAATTAATAACATGTATATATATATATCCTTAGATTGGTAGTTTTGTTTTTTAGACATTGGAACTAAAATTTATTTATATATATACATGGGTTTTGGTTTTAAGTCCCCCCATTGTTCCATTTTTCCTTTGCAATTCTGTAATGTGTGTGATATTCTGTGTTACTGGGATATTTACTGAATGCAGGGATAGTTGAGGGGAGTGATATTTTAAAACTGAATTAAAAAAAAACCTATTAACGTCAGTTGTATCAAACAACTGACGTTAATAGTATTTTTATAAAATATACAGTACACTATTAACGTCAGTTGTTTATTACAACTGACGTTAAAATTAAACCTTTAACGTCAGTTCTTTATAACCACTGACGTTAGTTTTAACAAAATTAACGTCCGTTGTCTTAAAGAACTGACGTTAATAGTTTTATGTTTAACGTCAGTTGTTTAAAAAACTGACGTTACTTTTTACAAAATTAACATCAGTTGTTGAAAAAATTGAAGTTAATTTTTACAAAATTAACGTCAATTCTCAACTGACGTTAAAATATTAACTATTAACGTCAGTTGTATTTACGTTAGTCAGTATTCTGACATAAAAAATCAATTTTAACTTACGTAAAAAACACTTATTGCACTAGTGTTACACTTGATGGAGATTCGGCCTTGACCAATAAGATAGGCTAGGAACATTTAAACTTTCCAATCTCTTTGGTTTAGCATCCATTAATAGTATGGAGCTCAAAACCATGATCACTTTGGAAAATGAAAAACGAAACACCCTAAGGTCCATAACCTTTAAGATTCGGCC
The DNA here is from genome assembly GCA_030762895.1 of Sophora flavescens. Classification (NCBI taxonomy): domain Eukaryota; kingdom Viridiplantae; phylum Streptophyta; class Magnoliopsida; order Fabales; family Fabaceae; genus Sophora; species Sophora flavescens. The sequence continues at coordinate 128,175,115 of CM061068.1, forward strand.
ATCCTTGGGTTTTCATGATAGAAATCTTTAAATTTTCCAATCTCTTAGACCTTTTAGCATCCAATAACTTATGGAGCTCAGGTCTATGATCATCTTGGAAGCAACATAGGACTTTAAATAACAAAGCTCATAAGCACATAAAGTAAGAACAACATAAGCCTATACGTAATTAAAGCATAATGACATAAGTAAATGAATCATAAATGACATAAACATAAATGACATAAAAATAAATGACATAATGTAAATAACATAAAATAAATGGCGTAAATATAAATGACAGAAAATAAAAGACATGAATATAAAGAACATGGAAGTAAATGACATGAACAGAAACATAATGACATAAAAATAAATAACCACAAGTAAGGAAAGCCATAAAGAAAGCACAATTAATAAATGAAGCAAGAATAAAGTAAAGCATCACAATGTATTAGGGTTCTAAGTTCATGATCACACTTGGATAAGTTGAAACATAGTATCCTAGGCCACTAATACATAGTTTTGGCCATCATGGGAAAACAAGCTATCAAAACCTTCCAAGATTTATGGATTCAATGATCAAGGAACACTTAAAAAAAACTAACACATGATCATGTAAAAGAAGTTGAAACAAAACACTCCCTAGGCCATCATGAGTAGATTCGGCCTCCTCAAGAAATAGAGGATGGAAATTTTTGATTTATACAACCTCTTAGTATGTTAAACTACAAGTAAATACAATACCATAGAAATTGGTTTCAACTCAAAAGGAGTTTTCTACCATTTTTGAGAGATTTTTGAAGATAAAAGCTCATATATGACATAAAGAAGAAACTTTATAAAAAGATGAAGTTTTTCAAGAAAAGAATACATGAGAGTATTACCCTAAGCAAGAGGAACAACTTTGGTGAAGAACACTTAGTCAAAAGAAGAAGAAAAACTAGAGCTTTGGAAGCTTGAAGTTAAGAAAAATATGAAAGCTTAAGAGTTTTAATGGAGTAGAAGCAAGGAAAGTGATGAAGTGAGGATGAAGAGTGGTATTTATAGAGGAAGGGGGAAGGGTGCACGGCCTAGAGGAGAGGGAGCAAGGCTTGGAGAAGAAGTTTTGGTTTAGGGCATTGTTTGGATCATTTAAGGAAGGTTTAATGGGTTTTTGGAATAAAATAGATTATAATTTGAAAAAGTAATTATGATCACTTTAAAGTGTGTCATAAGCATTTAATTATGCATCCCATCAAGCCTTCTCTCATCCTTTAGGGTTCCTTTAACTGCTTAAATACGTAATCGGTTGCACATCTGATCGTATTTTATGAAGGTTTCACCCGAATAAAATATTTTATTTTATTTTATTTTTGAACGAAAATTTTCAAAATAACCAAAGTTGAAGGAAACATGATAAAAACATTAACCGTCTCGTTCGCGGGTCAAAATTAGGTTTTCTGCTCAGTAAACTTATACTGGCAGTGAAAACGCAGACCGACTTTCGTCTAAATTTTCAACCGAAAATTTTACTGTGACTTCATATGATAAGGTTGATTAGGAATATGATTTTATTTTATTAAACAAAATATTTTCTACTTTCATATTAAAATATAATTACTTATATTTTAATTGATTAAACAATATAATGAAAATCAAGCTGTTACATTACTACCCCTCTTAATAGAAAATTCCGTCCTCGGAATTTACATACCTCATAAAAGATCTGGATATTGTTGTTGCATATCCGCTTCGCGTTCCCAAGTTACATCTCCAGTAGTTTCATCCTATATGACCTTAACCAAAGGAATCTGTCTACCACGAAGCTCCTTAATCCGTCTATCTGTGATCCTCACAGGTAAGGCCTCATGCTCTAGGTTCTCTCGCAGTTGTATCGACTTAGACTCAATCACATGAGATGGATTAGGATAGTACTTTCTCAACTGAGAAACATGAAAGACGTCATGAATGTTGGAAAGATTTGGTGGCAAGGCAATTTGGTAAGCTACTGGACCAATTCGTCGAAGAATCTGAAAAGGTCCCAGGAAACGAGGAGTAAGTTTTCTAGATTTGATAGCTCTGGCAATTCCAGTTTTCTGAGTAACTCTCAAGAATACGTGATTACCTTCCTGGAATTCTAATGGTCTCCTCCTCTTGTCACTATAGCTCCTTTGCCTATCCTGTTCTTCCTTCATCTTTTCACTTATCTTCCTGACTTGTTCCGTAGTCTGTTGTACCACATTCGGACCCAAAACTTGGTTCTCACCAGTCTCATACCAACATAATGGGGTCCTACACTTTCTGCCGTACAGAGCCTCATACGGTTCCATTCCGATACTACTGTGGAAACTGTTGTTATAAGTAAATTCAATCAATGGTAAGAACTCATCCCAACTGCCAGTGTGTTCCAACACGCAATCTCTCAATAGATCCTCCAATGATTGAATTGTCCTCTCTGATTGCCCATCGGTTTGGGGATGATAGGCAGAACTCATTCTCAATTTCGTTCCCAAGGCATGTTGCAATTGTTTCCAAAATTGAGAGGTAAATCTAGGATCTCGATCTGAGACAATGCTTGATGGCACACCATGCAATCTAACCACTTCGCTGATGTAAATCTGGGTTAACTTTTCTAATTTATCACCTTCTCTAATAGGTAAGAAGTGAGCACACTTCGTCAACCTATCAATGATAACCCAAATTGCATCATGCTTCTTAGGAGTTTGTGGTAATCTGGCCACGAAATCCATAGATATACTATCCCATTTCCATTCTGGGATATCTAAAGATTGTAATAATCCTGCTGGTTTCTAATGTTCAATCTTCTCCTTTTGACACACCAAGCAAGATAAAACATACTCTGCTACTTCCTTCTTCATTCTGGTCCACCAAAACATTTTCCTCAAATCTTGATACATCTTTGTGGATCCAGGATGAAAACTCAACTTACTCTTGTGTGCTTCTTCCAAAATCATCTTCCTAAGTTCTGCATCCTCTGGCACACATATCCTATCCTTAAACCTTAACACACCATCTGCTCCCCTAGTGAACTCAGAAACTTTACCCCTGTCTATCCCCTTACTAATCTCCCGAAGGTATAGATCCTGAACTTGCTTATCTTTAAGACCTTTCAAGAAATCACTACTAATAGTGACCATACTTAAGCAAACTTTATCTTTCCGTAATTCCATTCCTAAGCTCAGATCTCTGAATTGTTCAAGCAATTCTAACTCCTTAACCATCATTGCGGATACATGGAAGGACTTCCTACTTAAGGCGTCTGCTACCACATTGGCCTTACCAGGGTGGTACAATAACTCAAAATCATAATCTTTTATGAACTCCATCCACCTCCGCTGCCTCATATTCAATTCCTTTTGATCGAATAGGTACTTCAGGCTCTTATGGTCACTGAAAACATTAAACCTTGCTCCATACAAAAAGTGTCGCCATATCTTTAAAGCGAACACTATCGCTGTTAACTCCAAATCATGAGTCGGATAATTCCTCTCATGAATCCTCAATTGTCGGGAAGCATAAGAGACAACTCTTCCTTCTTGCATCAGAACATAACCTAAACCTTGGTATGACGCATCACAGTATACATAAAACTGTCCTAGAGGGTCTGGTAAAATCAACACAGGTGATATAGTCAACCTTTCCTTCAACTTTTGAAAACTCTGCTCACACTTGTCCGTCCATACAAAAGTTGTATCCTTTCTCATTAACCACGTCATGGACAACGCAATCTTAGAGAATCCCTCTATGAACCTCCAATAATATCCATCAAGTCCTAAGAAACTTCGTACTTCACTCACTGACTTAGGTCGTTCCCATTTAAGAACTGCCTCAACCTTAGCTGGATCTACGGCTATTCCTTCTTTATTAATCACGTGCCCTAGGAATTGCACTTCTTCCAGTCAAAACTCACACTTGCAAAGTTTGGCATAAAGTTGCCTATCCTTTAAGACTCGCACCACCAAACTCAAATGTTCCTCATGCTCTTCCCACGTACAAGAATAGATAAGAATATCGTCGATAAACACAACAACAAACTTATCGAGGAATGGTCTAAAAATTTGGTTCATGTAATCCATGAACACGGCCGGTGCATTAGTTACACCGAAAGGCATGACTAAATACTCATAGTGCCCATATCTCGTCCTAAAAGCCGTCTTGGGTATATCTTCCTTCCTTACCCTGATCTGATGATACCCAGATCTTAAATCAATCTTCGAGAATATTGCTGCTCCCTTCAACTGATCCATCAGGTCATCGATCCGAGGCAAAGGATACTTGTTCTTAATTGTCACCTTATTCAATTGTCTGTAATCTGTGCACAACCTCGCACTTCCATCCTTTTTCTTAACGAACAACACCGGTGCCCCCAAGGCGAAACACTCAGTCTGATGAACTCTTTCCCCATCATATCGTCCAATTGTTCCTTCAACTCAGCCAACTCAACCGGTGACATCCGATAAGGTGCTATAGATATAGGTCCTGTCCCTGGCACTAGGTCTATAGTGAATTCCACTTCTCTTTCCGGTGGCAAACCTGGAACGTCTGGAGGGAAAACTTCAGGAAACTCTCTCGCGATAGGTATATAATCTATGTTGGGGATCTCATTAGCTTCCATTGCACAAAGCCTCACAAATTCCTGAGAGTTGTTACTCCTCATAGGTACTCCTTCATTGGCAGACACTATACTAGAAGGTTCAAGAAATGATAAGGTTTTACTAGAACAATATAGCATTACATGGTTAGCCGAAATGCAATCCATTCCAAGGATAACATCTATCTGTTGCATAGGCAAACAGATGAGGTCTACAACAAAAGTTCGATTTTCAATCACTATAGGACACTTTAAGCAAACAGATATGGTAATCAAAGGATTACTAGTTGGAGTAGATACCGTAAGGGTATAAGGCAATTTGGATACAGTTAAGTTCAAATGATCCTTACACTCATGCGAGATAAAATAATGAGTAGCGCCTGAGTCAAACAATACGTTAGAGAGTCTACCAGCTATCAGACACATACCTTGTATGAGTTCAGCATATTGGGAGGATTCAGCTCCCTTCACGGTAAACACCCTTCCAGTGGGTTGGGGTCTAGTTGTTGGGACACCTCTTCCAGCTCCACCTCTATTATCTCCGTAACCTTTTCCCGTAGCTGTTAGTTGTTGCATAACCTTCTGTCTATAGTCTCGTGCCATGTGACCTGATTTCCCACAGTTGAAACAGTTGGGTCCACTTGAACAGTTGTTTGCATAATGTGGTCCCCCACATCTGAAGCAAACTACACTTTGCGATTGCTGACCAGTTCTAGTCGTTGGTGCTAGTCCCTGTTTCTGCCCAGGTCTAACATATGGTTTGTCTCCACTGGGAACCACTTCCCCCGTGCCTCTGGAAACTTGTTCGGTTAGGGCCTCCAATCCTCATTTGTTTATGATCATTAGCTATCCTCAGATCTATGCTTTCGATGGCACTGCATCTCTCGACTAGCTCTGGGAAGTATTGTATGTCAAGAGACACTACAGCCCTCTACAACTCATCTCTGAGCCCTTCCTCGTATCTTCTACATTGCCAGTCTTCATTCGGAAACCTCTGATAGTATTCTGAAAACTTGATCAGCACCTCAAACCTCGATGCATACTCACCAACAGACATATTTCCTTGCTTGAGGTTTATGAATTCCTTTTCCTTCTCGCGTCTAACTATACGCGGAAAATACTTCTCGAAGAAGCAATCAGTGAATAATTTCCAGGTAACTACACTACCTTCAGCCTCCAATAACCCTCTCTTGCCCTTCCACCAGAATTCTGCTCCCTCAGTCAACATAAATGTGGCATAAGTCACCTTTCTGTCATCTCTGCAGCACATAGTATCGAATATCTTCTCAATCTCCTGTATCCACCATTCTGCCTTCTCTGGATCATATTCTCCTCTTAATTTAGGTGGCTTCCCATTCATAAAGGTTGCCAATCTGGCATCCTCACGCCACTCGCCCTCCTCTCCGGTTCTTGATCTCTACTTGCTCTTTGTTCATTTGTAGCATCCCAAAGATTCGCTGGGTTTGCAATAGCATAGCAAAGCAACTATTGTCTCCATGGTGTTGGGAGTCGAAGATGATCCTCCTCCAATGTCAAGCATTGTCATTGATGAGCTCAATGACCCTTTCTGGAGTCCTTTCCCCACTGTTAGTTGGACGTCCTCTTCCACGTGCCATGATTCTGGTGAAAGAAATCATCCGCTCTAATTAGTATGACATATAATACTACATAAGCAAGTATATAAATACCATATGCCATACTAATATTAACTTTTGTATTAGGTTTGGACACTCTACCCCACTTCTAAACATAGTCTAAATCCGATGTGGATTCAACTAGACACGGCCAGTAAAAACACCCTAACTTTTAGCAGTCCGATCAGAATCAAACTGCTCTGATACTAAATGAGACACCCCGTTGTGACCCTTCATGAAAATTACGTAAAAATTGAAACTTGATTTCTTAAGCAAATAGATTCATATAGAACAGAATATACAAACATAAATATATTACACATACTTAAAGCATAAGAGTTATCAAAACACTGTTTCAGGGCATCCCATCAATAGGATCCCGAACTGGTGCATAGTTATACAAAACATAAGCAGAAAGATAAAGCTTCACGACACAGATGCACCGGCCATAACTAACTAGACCCTAATCACCATGGGTCACAGTTCGTCCTCCGGCATCCGGTTCGTAGGGAGTTCCATCCAACTCCTCCTGGTTACGTTCATCCACAGGGTCTTCTCGTACGGTTCCACAAGGAGACAAAATACAACATACAAAAATATACAGGGGATAAGAAACAGTTCTATCATCAAAGGCGGAAAAGAGTCATAGTAAACTATACAGTAATTATCATAGACACAACATCAGTCAAGTCATCCATCTTCCATAAAATTCTTATATCCATCCTACCCTCACTCCTACAACTAAAACTTGATACTGAAAATGGCTATGGTTTCCCTATCATAGTTATGGTTATCGGTCAGTCGTCCAAGCGACACGTCCCATTCCCGATGCACATCCTTAGTCATGGTGAGAATGCTCATGCAAAGCAATGACACTATAGCTGCACATTAAACCCGGTGCACACCCCGGGCCGTGGGTGCTCATGCAAAGCAATGACACTATAGCTGCACGATTATCCCGGTGCACACCTTCGCCATGGTAAGAACGCTCACGCAAAGCGTGACACTACAGCTGCACGATGATCCCGGTGCACACCTCGTCCACTCCCAGAGGTGCTCATGCAAAGCAATGACACTCGTAGCTGCACAAGTTTACCCTTTGGACGGTCCCACAAGGACTTCGGGTCTTGTATATGTCCCACATACGGTAATAGAAACAACACAACTTATGAACCTCGCAGACTCCAATGGTCATAACGTAGTGCCTTAACCTCTCATCAAGACCTCAACACATGCTCTATGTCACAACACCTCTTTAACATATTTCATGTAGGTTAGGCACCTCTAAAAATCATCATGATCCTCACGCCCAAAACAACTCATCTCTTAGACCACATATATATCTTCGCTTAATCCACTAAGCATAAAGTAAATACCACACAGATCATGCGTAACATCAAGTCAATAAAAGATATTTCAAAACATCAACATAGCACTAAATCAGTTCAATAAAGGTAATAAAACTCAAATCAACCATCAACAGTATAAACATCAACCTAATATCGATCAACCTACAATCCCCGAATCACCATGAATGTTTTATAAAAGCAATTTAAAGCGATTATGGTCTTGTCGATTATTCGACTTCTAGTAGGGTTTAGGTCACCCTACATAATTACTACATAATTTACTACTTATCGATTCCGACGATAGGTTGATTCTTTCCCCCACCTGGGTTATCACCGAACTCCCCAACTCGAAGCTCCTCGTCGTCACACCACAAAGTATTAACTCCACCTTCTGTGAAGGTAAGGAGATTAGATACTCGAAGAGGTATAACACGAACATCCTCGTTTGCTCCGAGATGGAAGTCTAAGGTTACAAAACATGAAATGATGATTTAAAACTCAATCAAAGAACACTAACCACAAGGTATAGGTTCGGTTCATACAATAAACTAGGATTAGGGGTTTCCGAAATTTATGCGACTCTTGGATTTATGATCCTTAAGTGCTAGAAGTTTCCAAAACACATGCAACTTAGGGATTTATGATCCTTAAGTGCTAGGAGTTTAAAACAAGATTACTTTAAACAAAGTTGAACAAAAATCCCACCAAGTTACACTTGATGGAGATTCGGCCTTGACCAATAAGATAGGCTAGAAACATTTAAACTTTCCAATCTCTTTGGTTTAGCATCCATTAATAGTAAGGAGCTCAAAACCATGATCACTTTGGAAAATGAAAAACGAAACACCCTAGGTCCATAACCTTTAAGATTCAGTCATCCTTGGGTTTTCATGATAGAAATATTTAAATTTTCCAATCTCTTAGACCTTTTAGCATCCAATAACTTATGGAGCTCAGGTCTATAGTCATCTTGGAAGCAACATAGGACTTTAACTAACAAAGCTCATAAGCACATAAAGTAAGAACAACATAAGCCTATAAGTAATTAAAGCATAATGACATAAGTAAATGAATCATAAATGACATAAACATAAATGACATAAAAGTAAATGACATAATGTAAATAACATAAAGTAAATGGCATAAATATAAATGACATAAAATAAAAGACATGAATATAAAGAACATGGAAGTAAATGACATGAACAGAAACATAATGACATAAAAGTAAATAAGCACAAGTAAGGAAAGCCATAAAGAAATCACAATAAATAAATGAAGCAAGAATAAAGTAAAGCATCACAATGTATTAGGGTTCTAAGTTCATGATCACACTTGGATAAGTTGAAACATAGTATCCTAGGCCACTAATACATAGTTTTGGCCATCATGGGAAAACAAGCTATCAAAACCTTCCAAGATTTATGGATTCAATGATCAAGGAACACTTAAAAAAAACTAACACATGATCATGTAAAAGAAGTTTAAACAAAACACTCCCTAGGCCATCATGAGTAGATTCGGCATCCTCAATAAATAGAGGATGGAGATTTTTGATTTATACAACCTCTTAGTATGTTAAACTACAAGTAAATACAAGACCATAGAAATTGGTTTCAACTCAAAAGGAGTTTTCTACCATTTTTGAGAGATTTTTGAAGATAAAAGCTCATATATGACATAAAGAAGAAACATTAGAAAAAGATGAAGTTTTTAAAGAAAATAATACATGAGAGTATTACCCTAAGCAAGAGGAACAACTTTGGTGAAGAACCCTTAGTGAAAAGAAGAAGAAAAACTAGAGCTTTGGAAGCTTGAAGTTAAGAAAAATATGAAAGCTTGAGAGTTTTAATGGAGTAGAAGGAAGGAAAGTGATGAAGTGAGGATGAAGAGTGGTATTTATAGAGGAAGGGGGAGGGGTGCACGGCCTAGAGGAGAGGGAGCAAGGCTTGGAGAGGAAGTTTTGGTTTAGGGCATTGTTTGGATCATTTAAGGAAGGTTTAATGGGTTTTTGGAATAAAATAGATTATAATTTGAAAAAGTAATTATGATCACTTTAAAGTGTGTCATAAGCATTTAATTAGGCATCCCATCAAGCCTTCTCTCATCCTTTAGGGTTCCTTTAACTGCTTAAATACGTAACCGGTTGCACATTCGATGGTATTTTCTGAAGGTTTCACCCGAATAAAATATTTTATTTTATTTTATTTTTGAACGAAAATTTTCAAAATAACCAAAGTTGAAGGAAACATGATAAAAACATTAAGCGTCTCGTTCACGGGTCAAAATTAGGTTTTCTGCTCAGTAAACTTATACTGGCAGTGAAAACGCAGACCGACTTTCGTTTGAATTTTCAACCGAAAATTTTACTGTGACTTCATATGATAAGGTGGATTAGGAATATGATTTTATTTTATTAAACAAAATATTTTCTACTTTCATATTAAAATATAATTACTTATATTTTAATTGATTAAACAGTATAATGAAAATCAGGCTGTTACTATACACAGAGGAGTGAACCTCCAAATTCATGCTACCTTGACAACCAAGAGTACTATTCAAAATTGCTACAGTCAAGCTATCAGTCACAACGGATACCATGCATTAAATGCTATCTCTAAACGGGATTATTCAAAGTAATCGTTGAAGAATTACAAGAGAAGAAGTCACTATAAATTAAAGACCTCAGATACTGAAAAACAACTCTTGCCTACACAATCTTGCTAGCTGAACTTTAACCATTTGATAATCATTTATTCCTTTATCCTTTCAAGAGCAAGAGTCTGTATTCATTAAGTTTGAATATTGTTGTAATATTCAACTGATCTTAAACTGTCATTTCTCACCCATAGTGAGTTAAGAATATCAACCATTAAATCTCTTTGTTAGAGTTAAAGCCTGAAGAGGCTTGGTAAGAAAGGAATACTTGTAGCCTGAAGTGGTGTTGAATACTTGTTTGTAATCTATTTGAAGAAATAGTGGAAAAATCCTTCAAGTCGAAGGGACTGGACGTAGCTCTTGGTTGGAAGAGAGTGAAACAGGATAAAATCTCTTGCGTGAATTTTCTATCCCTAAACTCTTCAGTTTTATTTGCTTATACTAACTGTGGGGTTTTGATATTGCTTTTGTTAAAAGTCTTTTTTTAAAAAAAGGAACTTTGTCTTTGTGTGTGCTTCTGTTTCATATATCTTTGAGTGCAAAAATTGTTTTAAAGGTTGTTTTCAAAAATTATTAACAAAAACAATTCACCCCCCCCCCCCCCTCTTGTGTTTGCATGTGTCAACTTCAAAGCTAACATGACAACCAATTTCAAGTTTTAGTTGAACATCTTTATTTGATTTCTGTTTGTGTGTCAAAGTAGTTATCTTTTTTTAAACCTGAAATTTATACATATACAAATAAATAAATAATACCTTAATATGTGGTTTGTTCGATCATAACTTGATTGCTGTGAGACATCAAATAGTTTCTTTTTTAAAAAAAAATCAATTAATTAAAGTGTATTTCTTTGGAAGTGTGAATTTAAAAGCCTTTGAGAACTTACCTTAATTGTTTGCATATGTCTGCTAATATGTAAAAACAAGTCCCAACATTAAATTAAATACACGAATTATACACAACGTATTGTCTGGATACTTGTTGATGTACGATTCAGTGATGTCTGGATACTTTTCCCTTAATAGGTTATCAAGTCACTTCCGATAGGAAAAGTCCTCTCTATGACCATCCTTCAAAACCACGTAAAAGCATCTGTTTTCCTGAAAATATTATGTCTGCTAATATGTAAAAGCATGTGTGTGTGGATAGATTGAAATTATTAGTGTCTTACCTTGACAACCAATGCATTTTATAACTTTGCTACAAAGTTGCACGTGAAGTTACATTTCTTTTTTCTATTTAACATGCTAGTCTGCTACATGGATCTTTCCATCTTTGTGTGAACTTATGCCATTATGCTTACTTCCTAATCGTGATTTTTTTTTCCTTATCGTTCTATTAGAAAATGGATCCGACTAAATGTTTTGAGACAACCATCCATTTGGACCAGGTACAGTATCTCATCAAGTGAAGAATAATGATCAAAGAAAAATTAAGATGATTAAGGCATAAACTAATCAATACTAAATTGTTCATGTGTATTTGAAGGATTTAATTTCAATTTTGCGATCATTCTATCATCGTTGGGGAAAAGGAATACCACGTGTTCTGACTATTGAAGACAAATGCGGAAATCTGTTCAATGGGATGATAGTAATCCATGAGGATCGCCCATATTTTTGCAACGGACACAAAGGATATTAGGGAGTTGTATTTGTTGTCCACTGGTGCATTGGCAAAGTTTAAGTACCTTGGGGGTTCTCGCTTCTACATGTTCATCCCATTGGAGGATTGATGAATTGAATAATTTATCTATGTGTTTTGGATCATTAGTACATTATGCACAAGTTTGCTTTCTTCATTTTGTCCAATAATTTTTTTTTGATAAACATTATTAAACTTGCGTTAATTAATCTATGTGTTTTCTTGGCCATATTGACTGTGGTGTTTTGGATTGTTAGTACATTATTATATTTATGTATTCTATTTAACTAATAAAAAATTTTGATGTACTCTGTTTATATCATAAATTAAAAATCAATGGTGTTATTTTTTTGAAAAACGGAATTCGGTCGCTAGGCTAAAGGTACAAGGAAAAAAAATACCTTCATTGGCGACCGAAATATATATTTTAGCGACCGAATTACCGGTCACCATTTTGCAACCGAAATACAAGTTTGGTCGCTAAACGTTTTGTTACCAGGGTTTCTGCTACCCCATTTATTCGGTCGCTAATTCAGTCGCTAAACAGTATAGCGACCGAATTAGCATGTTTAGCATTCGGTCGCTAAACAGGTTTTTTTTTTGGTAGTGATATAAGCGATGAAATCTAGGAGAAATATTCCAAGAACCAATTGTCCACACACTTCTGAGATAGAAAGATGATCTTGAGTATGAAATTCCAAGAAATATAAAAGCCTAAGTAGACAATGTCTCTTCATCATTTTATGGAGCCCTTTGTTGTCAACATATTGCAAGTACTCGATGAATAATCTTAATTTCAATATTTTAAGTGTGTTGGAGAGAGTGTTGAAAAGAGTGTGTTTGTAGCATTGCACTAATTTAATAAGGTAAAATATGAAAATAGATAATCAGAAATTTAATAAAATATCTTAAAATTTGAAAATCCAAACAAATTCTAATTTTTTGAACTAGTTCTTCCATCCATAACCATCAACCATAATATGAGAACTATTTCTTACTTTCTACTAATTATTTGCAATGACTCTTATAAATTTGACTTGTCATTGAACTTGAGCCATATAATGTGTTACATAAAGGTAATAACCTAGTATTAACACAAATATATCATCTAGATATCATAAATATTCAACAAATTAAGTTTTAGGTTTTTGTTAGTTGCTTATCAAAACCTTTTAGTTTATCTAGGCGTGGGAATCAAAACCATTAATTGTTCGAATAGTTAACTCAGTCAATAAATAATTATTCATTAAGATCTCCTGGAATATCATTGGTTAGTAGTTAGCTAATGAGGCTATAAACTATTCCTAAATTAAAATGTTTTATTATCATAAATCACGATTATATAATTCAATATTGTCATCAATCTTTATCTATTGTTGTTTAAGAAACTATATTTAGATCATACTTTCCCGTGTTAAAAGGTAACAAATTTAATTTCTCATTAAAAATAGCAGAGGCATATATATATATATATATATATATATATATATATATATATATATATATATATATATATATATATATATATATATATAAAAGGTGGAACGAGAAAATCATATTAAGTAGGTACATATTTATAAACTAAATAAATGTGAAAATATTGTAAAAATAAAAAGTGAAGATTTTATTCTATTTTCATTGGTTTTTAAAATAAAACAGTTTCATATAAATAAATAAAAATTTAATTTGGTTACCAAATGTGGGAAACATTTTCTATACTAACATAGATTTAATACATTTTCAAAAGGAGGAAAATCTTTTAGTAAATCTACTATTGTAAGGTTTTATTATTAATTATAATAATGAGATACAATGTATGTTATTGAAAAACATCTCCCTCCAACTATAAGCATATTGAGCTATATATATAAGTAACTAAAATCCTATGCTTAAACCATAAATTGCATAGACAACATGAGTACAACCTCTATTGTTGAACATATTCAACAACGTTAGATGAAGAAAAGGAAGATGATGGAGAAGGTGATGGTGATGATATTAGAAGATTATTGATTGTCATTGATCAAATCAATGAAACACCAAATTTTTATTGGTACATGCTACTTGCTAACCCACCCAATATAAACTATATATTATGGTATAGCATAAAATGTTGTTCTTAAACATCATGTATATCCTTAGATTTTTATCAAAATTAAATGAATATGTGATCAATAATTTTTTTAAGGCTAAATTACACTTTTGGTCCCTAAATTGTTTTTCAATGTTCAATTTGGTCCCCAAGTTTTTAAAATGTTCATTTTGGTCTCTAAGTTCCTAAAACTTATTCAATCGAGTCCTTCCGTCAAGTTGATTAACGGACATTGACGTTGACCCCAAAATAATGGTCCCCAAATTGTTTTTCAATGTTCAATTTGATCCCCAAGTTGTTTTTCAATGTTCAATTTTATCTTCATCTTCGGCGGACCAAATGGGGTCAACGTCCATGGCCGTTAGTCAACATGACGGAAGGACTCGATTGAATAAGTTTTAGGAACTTAGGGGCCAAAATGAACATTTGAAAAACTTGAGGACCAAATTGAATATTGAAAAACAATTTGGGGACCAAAAGTGTAATTTAGCTTTTTTTTTTTTTTAATTGTTAAATTTTAATATGTCTCTCGACCACAACCAGTAGTAAGCATGGTTTCTTTGTATAAAAATGTTTTTTTTAATGTTAAGTAGACTTTGTTTGCTAATAAGCAAGTTGGCACAGGAGGTTGTATCATCCCGGCGTAGCAAGCAGCTCAACTGGTACATTCATAAATGCGTTCTATACATTCAACTTTATTACCATTTTCGTTCGACAATTATTATTTATATAGGCTCTATATACTTTTATGTTACAGTGGCGATGGGTGCAGTTGAAAGTGTCGTCTAATATACACTCTTTGAAAAAGGTGTATGCTGCACCACCTACCCAAATTATGTTCTTACCCTCACCCATTCCCACCTCTCTCAAGCAGCATCACCAACACCAACACTCATATCCCACACAACCATCATCATCACTACCCCACCCCCACCTCAACCCAGTAAACGCACCAACACCACCATCACCTCCGCTCCGCCTCCGCCCCCTGACTCATCTACCCTAATTCCACTTCTAGATCAATCATCCATGCAAGCACAGTTTGTTTTCCATTATATGGTACATATCCATCAGTTTCTGAATCTATCTCATCCTCTGCGTTGCAAAGTGCGAACCAACAGAGCACATCGCCTCTTGTTTTTCATTTTGTGTCGCTTATGATCCCTGACCAGAATTCTCAACCTGGTAGGTGATGTAACATCCATGTTGACAGTTTCCTTTTAATTTTACCCTTCACTAACATACCCATGCCTGCACTGAACCCAGTTTTTCTTTTTTAACTTTTCTATTGACTCCATCAACTATCTTTCCACCCTTTACCCCTTTTGCATTGTTAACCAGCAGAGCACATCGAGATCTCCATCATATCATCATTTCATTATTTTGGGTGGGGCGGCGGTGGTTGTGAAGGGGTGAAAGAGATGGTGAGAAGGGGTGAATGATATGTAAAGGACAAGGACAATATTGTCATTTTATATTTTAGTCTCAACCATTGCTTTTATTTATTAATAAATGTGTGGTTGTGATTGAAAGAGCATGCTGCACCAAAGTTAGGAGGGTGCATACTAGCATTCACTGTAGTTGAGAAGGAACTGATGACTTTGTTGATTAGCATTCAAGGCACACATAAGTAATTCACGTTTAATGATTAATTTTATTATTTTTTATATATTGTTTTGTTATATTAAATTTGGACCGATTTGTTTCATTATATGTAACAGGAGGAGCTTTAGGCGAGGATGTCTCAGGCTAGGTCCCAGGCATCATCCTCTTCCCCATCCACCCAGCCTGGTCCCAAGGATGAGGAA
Source organism: Sophora flavescens (assembly GCA_030762895.1). NCBI lineage: Eukaryota > Viridiplantae > Streptophyta > Magnoliopsida > Fabales > Fabaceae > Sophora > Sophora flavescens. The sequence goes on from CM061068.1 coordinate 128,190,876, forward strand.
CAGCTAGCTAGCACTGCAAATTTGGGTGGAGGTTGTTGGTGGCAAGAAGTAGCACTACCTTTATGGTGGTGGAGACCTTGTCAATAACTACCTAAAAGGGTTAACTTGCATCCTTGATACTAGTGGAGCATGTGCAAGTCGCAGACATCACTCTCAGGAGTTCGAAGAGATTGCTAAATTGAAGCAGAGCGTAGTCGCTGCCGAGGAGCATGAGTGGCGGATGGATCAGGACCAATGTTAGATGATGATGATGATGATGCAACAGATGTCGGAGGTACAACCAGATATGATACTCGGCTACCCCCCACGATAGTAGCAACCGACGCAACAACAGCCCCGCAGCCTTAGCCACAACCTAGCAGTGTATCGAAGAGGACAAGGAAGAGAAAGATTCATTTGGGGACTTTATATGACAGTCTCCTTATAAGGATTATTAGTGACCATTGTTCCAGACTTTTATGGTGACTACGTGATTTTTTTTAAGCAAACTACTAGATTTGTTAAAATTACAATATATTGTAATTTAATTTTCCTTGTGTTTTTAATTATAATTTAGTTTCAATCACTGTTTCATTTATCATGTTTAGTATTAATTTAATCAATATTCAAATATAAGAATATAATTAATATTTAATAACAATACTATAATTATATGATTAAAATATTTGAGTATAATAATATAATCATAATTTATTTAATAAAAATAATATAAAACAATTATAATATTTAAACAAAATAAAAATTTATAAAAATAAGTTACCAACAGCTTCACCGTCGGTAACCATCAACTTACACAAAAAAAAAATATTTATAAAAAGTAAAACTAATGACCTAAGCCGTTGGTAAGACGGTACATGTTTGCGACGGGTAAAGGCCATCGAATATCCACGTCATTTTGTTGCAGTTTAGAGTCGTCGGTATTTAACTAGGGCTTTAGCCCATTGGTTATTATCGACAGATTTTGTCGATATTAGTGTTTGACGCCCCGTTTTCTGATCGACGCATATCCGTTAGTAATTTGTTGGAAAAAAGTGGTTACCGACAACTTTATGGTGTTTCTGACGACTTTTGGTCGTAGGTAATGATGTTTTTTCTTATAATGCTTTAATCGTAATTGCTCTTGACTTATAAACTTACAATGTGTTTTGTTTTTTTGTTTTCAGACCTTTAAACTTATGTCGAGAGTAAAACCAGTAAATAGTGGTGGTGGTTAGACAATTTTACGTTTGAAAGTTTTAAATGTAAAAATTAACAGTAGTATATAGTGTGGTTGGTTTTATGTTCTAATTGAAAGCAATGCATTTGAAAATTTGAAATATAACAGATGGAAACTTAAGTTTGGCCAGCAAAGATTTTTTTTCTCCTTTCACTTCGGATGCAATTATTTCTTCAAAAGTGCCATTGAAATCACACGTATTGCGAACGTGCAACCAAAAACAGATACAAACATCAAGGCTCGGGGTGGTCAGACACGTAAAGCTATAATTGCTTTTTGCATGGCATTAAGGGAGGGTTTAATAAGTTGCAAAAAAACAAGTCAACAACTATATGTGGATATCATATTTCTTCTTAATTTAGGGAAATCTTTTCAAAAGGCACTAGTATATCCGATATTTTTAAATAAGTTGTTCGAACCCTTGTATTTGATTCTTCATTAGACCTGCCTACCATCTTTGCTCGAAGCGATCAATCTTTGATATGTCAAAGGTTTTGGAGAAATATGACTTGGAGATTGCTAAAACACCAATGTGTGACACCCTAAAACCCGACATCACATGGTTACTCGTTGCGGAAAATAAACCTATTTAGAACGTTGGTCGCTTTCGGAAAAATAACCTTTTATATAGGGTTACTGAAAAAGGGTACTCAAATTTTTTAAAAAAAGAAGTTAAGAAAATGTGATGAACACTTGGAACATGAAGATAAACATCATTCATATAAATATAACCATCCCACTTGGGATCTTAGGTTTGATTACAAAAAGTGCCTTGTCGAACCGGCCAACATACACTAAAACAGCTACTGAAGAAACGGGTAAAAAAAAAGAAACATCAAACCGGGGATAGGGAACTGGGTACAAGACTCAAAAGATGGCTCTAAAGGCCTAGGGACTATCGGGACAACTCCAAAAGCCGACGAACGATCTACAAATGCCTCCTGCATGCAGAGTGACCACAGAAGCTACCCCCAGATGAGATATCAGATGTCGGATTGATAACGTCATTGCCATCGTCGATAGGGACGTCGTCATCTTCGGGATCCTGCGGATGGTACTCTGGCTCCTCCTCCTCGTCGTCATCGACCTCTATCAACTCAAGAGGCTCTTCCTCGGGATCCTCTTCAGGATCCTCCTCCACTGGATCCTCCGCAAGCGGTTCAACTGGATCAAAATGCTTATGAAGGAGACCGGTGACTTGTAGCTTATGAAGGTAGGACCATGGAGGTGGAAGTGCCACATTCCTCGTCTCGACGGTATGAATCCTTTGTACGGGCACTCCATTAGCATTCGTCTCGGTAGTCGTGACTGGTCCTCAATATGTCGCGGTCATCGCACCCTCATGTATAGTCCAGTTCCCTACCGTCCCAGCATGATCAAATACTTCGCTCCTCGATCTCGACTATGCCAAGGGAACGTTCAAATCCATCTAAAAGCACGCGCATACCCGATACAAGAAGAAAAGAATAGAGCATACAGATGTGCAAAAGTGAGATACCGTCATAAGATATATCCCACAACAACCATATACATGATACATACATCACATAATCATATAAGCAGTTAAATCATGCATATACATAACATAACAGTGTTATATCAAAGGGTCTCAAACCCGCACAGTCAATCTTTGAAAATATGCATGGCACTTCAATATCAGGCTTTAACTTAATCTCATGAGATATCAACACCGTTTTCCACTAGAGAAGAATTAAAGTTGGTCAATCTCTAGCCCACTGGGCAGTTGCCTCTATACCCTCATGCATTTAAGGTCTCGAGATCGAGCAACGTCACATGTGCCTCGAACCTGGTCACATGGATCGACTCCCGGATACCACCTTGTATCCGATATGTAAGAAAGTACGCTCGCTTAGGGAAATGCACATGAGAAAACATTTTATTCAAAAGGTTTTCTTTGTGTTCATTCTTTTTCACTGTCGCAGCTCAAAGCTAACGACTTAATCATCATTTCCCCATCACTTCAAAACTTAGAAACATAGGACACACAGCCCAAATGCTCAATCACAACGCCCGAGACCGATGCCGCAGTCAAGGGTTGTGGTCATATAAATCACTTATGCTTTTATTCATGTTTTGGACTTAACATGATAAGGACAATAGCCCAAAACAACGAAATCAGAACGCATTGTCCTCGATTTCGAGAATTGGACTCTCAGTCCAGAACATCATGAATTGGACTCATGGCCCCGAATTAACACCGATCCAAGATCACATGCGTATAACTGAATACTAGAGGCGATGTCTCGCATACTAGATTCTCTTTCTTGAGTACTTATTTTTCGTTTAGTGAAAATCAAATTCAAAACCGAATCCTCGATAACCTATCCAGGCTATTAGAAAGTTTCTAAAACATTTAGGAGAAAACCTTTTCTTTGTAAATCTTTTATAAAGCATCTTTGAAATACTTTTATCTTTGAAAATCCCAAATAATCTTGAAAGTTTTCACTTAAAGATACATAGTTCAAAAAGGATTTTTTTTCTCTCTTGTATAACAATAGTTCACCAAAACCATTTCAACATTTAAAACAAGTACTTTAAGTTAATGAGGTTTTGGAAAAGAACACAAATCCTTTCATCTTCAAAGCTTATTAAGGTTTTTAATCCTTATAACAGTTGAGCACAGACACAAGTTTGGCTTAGCAAACTTTCAATCAACAACAGTATATATTCTCAGTTCAATGCTAATATCACAGTTGAAAACAGTTCATCACAGATATGCATTATAACATTTAGAACAAGCACAGTTCAACATCAGATAATAGCGTAACAATTCAAGTACATTAGATAACCAAGTAAGCTCAATCAACATATAAATATCCAGTTAAACACATACATACATGCATACAGTTATTGAATATCTTTAGGAAATCCCTTCTTACCTCACGTCGGAGTTAAGTGTTTTGGATTTGAAAAGAAGGTTCACGAACGTCCTCGCTTCTCCGGCGATGGAAGTCTAAGGTTACCAACATGAAATCATGAGTTAAAAAAATCACTCGATAACACTAACCACAAGGTATAGGTTCGGTTCATACAATAAACTAGGATTATGGGTTTCCGAAATTTATGCGACTTGGATTTATGATCCTTAAGTGCTAGAAGTTCATAAACAACAATCTTTTAACAACGTTGAATTAAAAATCCCACTAGGTACTTGACTTAGGGTTTCGACCAAGCATAGGTAAATAGGCTAGGAATTTCTAAATTTTCCAATCTCTTTAGGTTACCATCCATACATAGTAAGGAGCTTGAAACCATGATCATTTCGGAAAATGGAAAAATCAAGTGTCTTAGACCATGAACTCTTAGGTTCGGCCTTAACAAGTTTGTGAGGTTAGAGATCTTTAAATCATCCAATCTTTTGGACATAGATCCTTTAACATGAAGGAGCTTTAATCCATAATTATCTTGGAAAACAAAATAAAATAACACATCCTAGGTCAAATGTTACATTCGGCCATCATAGGAAAATAAGGCAAGAAAATATTTTAAAATTTCCAATCACTTAGACACAACATCCTTTAACATAAGGAGCTTTTTAGTCCTTGATCACTTTGGAAAACAAAACTCTACATCTTTGCCATAACCATTTAAGGTTTCTACCTTTTCAAGAAATAGAGGTTAGAAATCTTCAAACTTTCCAATCTTTTGGACTTAGCATCCTTCTATTTCAAGGAGTCTTAATCCATGATCATTTTGGAAAACAAAACTTATACACCATTGCCTTAAAACTCATTGGTTTTGGTCTTTACATAAAAAAATAGGGTAAAAATCTTTAAACTTTCCAATCACTTAGACATAGCATCCTTTAACATAAAGGAGCCTTGGTCCATGATCATCTCGGAAATGAAACTCAAATAAAAACTCATACATGTAAAAGTTGAAACAAGATTCACCTAAACCATATATATGGTTTCGGCCTCCTTAGGAAGAAGAGGTTAGGAAACTTTGTTTTACACAACCTTTTAGTATGGGATAGTATGAGTAAATACAAGAATCACTAGTGCAGAAAAGACATTCTACATCGGAGTTTACACATCGGTTTATTAGAAACCGATGTGTAAAATGAGGCGGTGGCATTTTTGAAATTAAAACCAAAGTATTACACATCGGTTTAGAGAATAACCGATGTGTAAAACGTTTCCACATCGGTTATTTCTAACCGATGTTTAAAAGTAAAATAAAAAAAATTTAAAGTCAGAATTTTTAACATTCAACATCGGTTTCTTTGAACCGATGTGTAAAATAGAGATTAACTACATCGGTTTCTAGTTAACCGATGTATAAAATTATAAATAAAAAAAATAGAAATTAAAATTTACTTTTACACATCGATTTTTATTAACCGATGTATAAAATTGAAAAAAAAAATCAGAAGTTAAGGTTTACACATTGGTTTTTTTTAACCGATGTGTATAATATGGTTAACCACATCGGTTTTAGTCATAACCGATGTGTAATATTCCCTATTTTTTTCATTCCCTCCTTCAGTTCCGTACCCTATCCCTGCATTCTTCAGTTCAGTTTCGAGTTTGTTTTGCATTGAAGAAAACTAGAAAACCCCATTCTTTCTCTGCTAACGCTTTTCCCAACACATTGTTCCTCCCTCCTCCGCGACCTAGTTCCCCTCCTCCCCCAAACATCAACTCACCACTACCACCATCTCTGCATCTGAACCACCGCGAGCACCACCACAACCCTAACCTGACCTGCATTTTTCGTGCAGCCCTTTGCACCACCGCGCCTCTCTGTAACCCAAACACCAACTCATTCGGTTTTCACTCACCATCGCGAGGACCACCGCGACCCTAAGCTGACTCACATTTTTCGCGCGGCCCTCCTCACTTGTCTCCCTTATCGGCACCTCTCTGTAACAGAACAAGTATTGTTTGTTTCCCTTCCCTTGCCTAAATGCTTTTAGTTTGTTGCTTCATTTTTTTTCATGTTTAATACCTTTTTTAGGGTTCACTTTCCATTTGATGTTTTCTTCAATAATGTGTTTGAAATTGAACATCTTTTGAGTTATTCTTAGAATAGCAAGTGTTAGGTCTGATATAGGTGAGGAGGACAAGTTTATGTCCTTTCCCGTGCTTGTGCCTGTCTGTGTTTTATTGCTTTTTCTAGTGTGCATATATAGAGTTTATTTCTATTAATTCCGTGGGATTTAAAGGGACAGACTTTGGTTTTTCCTTTTTCCAGTGTTTGCTAGTTTCACTTAGTTGCTTGATTATGCATAAATTTCATTAGTATATAACACAATTAAGTTGTGACCCTCTCTGCATTTTAGGTTGTTGCTTCTAATCCTGTAGTTAGGACCCATATTTGGGTGCAGGATTTTGATGTAGCTTGGATAGATGGTGAGGTCTTGGAGGTTAATAGAGAAGAAATCAAAGTCCTTGGCACTTCAGGGAAGATGGTGAGTGTGATTTGTAATATTTGCAAAAAGCTAATCCTGGTCTTCACTCTTCACTTATGGTATATTCATGTGGATTTTGATGAGGGTGGGAATTGGGCTAGTCTGCACGTATTTGTTTGGAAAGATCAGTAAATCTTCTGGTGGATGCTATCCTTTTGTGGTGTTATAGTGGGGTAAGCTTGACTTGTTTGCAGGTGGATGTTGCTTCTTCTTGTTTAGTCAGTTTCTTTGGTTTTGACAAAGTCCTTCTTTGTTTTAACTTTGGATATCTGGATAAATACAATTAGTTGGGGTTCGGTTTTTCTGGTTTTGGCATGCTGGGTTTGAGGGTCTCGTTTCTCCAGTGGGTGGGATTAGCTTGGGTAAGCTGTGTTCTTTTGATTAAGGGATTTTTGAATATTTGTTCTGGTTTGGGATCCTTGTTGAGTGGCTAACTAGTGTAAATTAGATGCTGACTTTTGTCACAATATCATCTTTACATTGGTGATCTATTTTTTTTGTAAAAGGATTGGAGTACACCTAATATTCCTTTTTAATATATATTTGGCTTATCAAAAAAAAATCCTGTTAAAAATCTGAGACATAACTTGGTCAAAACAACAAGTCTTGGATTTAATCTCTTAACAATTTTAGTGCAGTTTTTGTGTTCAATTCCGTGTCTTATCTGCATGTTTTCAACTTCTGTCATATTCTTTAATTTATAACTTTGGCTATACAACTCAGAATCAAGCACTGTTTTTTTTTCTTGAAATAAGAAGTGGTTTCTATTATTCAATGGGTCTATATGACTAACTTCTATTTAACAGTCTATTTCTTATTTTAGTTGGCAGGTGTACAAGTGTCTTTGACTCCGTTGCATAGTGCTACTGCCTCTGCTTTGTTCACTTCTTTGCTGTCTTTGCACAATAACAACTAGGTGTGTCTCTCAGAAGGTATGTTTTGACTGAAAAGCTTTCATTGGAGTTTTAATGTATTTTCTTGAAAATTTATTTGATTCGAGAATATGCCCACAATAATTAGTAAAGCCTTAGTTTCCCGTTTGAGATGCAATACTAATGAGCGTACGTGTACGTGCTTAATGTACCGCTCATTGTGTTGGATCTTGAATTGTCCAAAGTTGGACAGTTTGGGAAAAAACTTTTTCTTAATTCAGTTAAAATAGTTATTCATTGGTTCTAATGTTATATACTTGATGAAAGTTCGGATTGATACATTTCCTTTCGTTCTCCGGGTGCATACTTTATCGTGGTGGATGTCATCGCGTTCAAGTAGTGTACGTCGGAGACCGCGGGGAAATGCTGCCGAAATTTTGTTTAGTATGAGCATGAGAGTTAAGGACTAATCGTTAACCGAATGTTGAAAAATTTTCTTCTCGAATGGGATAGGGCCATACCCTGTCATAAGAAGTGGTTGATGAATATGTTGGACTAAGTACGAAGGTATTGGTTTAGTCATGGATCGCGGTTGGATGAATGCTAGACGGACAAGTGATGAGTATGAGAATGGAGTGGAAGATTTTCTACAGTTTGCAAAAACAAATGCTCCCGATAAAGTGGTAACGGAAGGTTTTATTGTCCTTGTGTTAACTGTTTGAATGAGAGACGACTAGAAGTCGAGGAGATACGTGATCATCTTATTTGTGAGGGGATTTGCAAGAGTTATACAACATGGATATGCCATGGTGAATCGTTAGACAGGCCGAGGGTGTCGGATAGAGAGGAAGTTGATGACGTGGAAATGGACGATGGACTAGAGGACATGATCCGTGATGTTGGGCAAGAGTCTTTTCGGCACGCACATGTGTATGATACTTTGTGCAGTGATGCGCAAGTGGCTTTGTATCTGGGGTGCACTAATTTCACACGGTTGTCAGCGGTGTTAAGTTTGTTCAATGTGAAGGTGAGAAATGGGTGGAGCGATAAAAGCTTTACCGAATTGCTTGAGTTGTTGAAAGAAATGCTTCCAAAAGGCAACACATTGCCATCTCGAAACTATGAGGCGAAGAAGATATTGTGTCCGATGGGTATGGAGTATAAGAAAATACACGCTTGCCCCAATGATTGCATATTGTACAGAAAAGAGTTTGAAGAGATGCACGAGTGCCCCAGGTGTGGGGTATCACGCTACAAAGTGAAGGATGGTGATTCTAGTTGTGATGTGGTCACCAAAGGTCCTCCTGCGAAGGTGTTATGGTATCTTCCCGTGATTCCGCGGTTCAAGCGATTGTTTGCTAATGTAAATGACGTAAAGAACATTAGATGGCATGCAGATGAGAGGAAGTGTGATGGACAGCTTCGCCATCCGCCGATTCTTTGCAATGGAAGAGAATTGATAGTTTGTTTCTCGGATTTCGCAATGAGCCCGTAAAACCTCGAGGCTTGGACTTGCTACCGATGGAATGAATCCATATGGAAACTTAAGTAGTATTCATAGTTCATGGCCTGTTCTCCTTGTAATTTACAACCTGTCTCCTTGGTTGTGCATGAAGCGCAAATACATTATGTTAAGTATGATGATTTCTGGTCCTAAACAGCCAGGAAATGATATTGATGTTTATCTCGAGTCCCTTGATTGAAGACTTGAGAATGATGTGGGATGAAGGCGTTGATGTGATCGACGGGTATTGCCGTGAGACATTCGGGATTGCGTGCCATGTTATTTTGCACCATCAATGACTTTCCAAAGATACGGGAACCTGTGTGGGTATAGTGTTAAGGGGCATAAAGCATGTCCAATATGTGAAGAAGGCACATGTTACCATCAACTGCAACATGGAAGGAAGACGGTTTACCTTGGGCATCGGAGATTTCTCCGACGTAATCATCCTTATCGTAGATTGGAGGAAAGCTTTCAATGGACTTCCGGAGAATGAAATTGCTCCTGTGGCCTTGACTGGAGAGCAAGTTTATGAAAGGGTGAACAACACTAATGTTATCCGAGGGTGTCTGTTGAGATTATTCGAGATGTCGATGCTCGAGTCCCCGTGCCCACCGAGGAGGTTCAAACAAAGTGGGTCGGGGCCCCGAGAACTTCATCCTCCGGCCAAGAAGACTGGTCAACTTTCTTGTTGCATCCGAGGTATTCGGTTAGTTGTGTTTTTCTATATTCATAGTTGAAATATATTTATTATTGTTTAAAGATAATGCTTTATTTGTATTTGTTATAGGATGTTGGAAATGATATTGTGCCTAAAAGGTCGGATCTAGGAAGACCAGAGATGTCTGCTCTTGCCAAGGTATTCATTTGACCATTTAGTTAATAACGAATTAAATAACTTAATTATCCGTGATTACTAATATATATCTATGTTGTTTAGGGGATCGACAAAGGGGCACCTGGCCATGGTGATGTTTTTAAAGTTCTGGCTATACAGGTTGTCACCATGGAGGATGATGCAGCCATGGTAACGTTGGAACATGATGCCAGCCCTGGTGAACTGTATATACCAAAGAAGGAACTTATGGAGATGGCACTCAATAAAGAAATGGCCAGTTCTGCACACATATCGTTTTGGTGGACGTAAGTACATTTTATTTATAAGTTAAGTACGTAATTAATTTTTAAATACTATGATAATTAACATGTTTTTCCAATATATTAGGTATCTGCATCGTATGTTAGTCGATCAGGGTAGCCTCGCCCTTTATGGGTTCATTGACCCCATGTTCATTCAGGGTGATGTTCTCGTAGCATCGGAAGACCTTGGTCACTACCATACGTGATATACTTGCCCGAGACGATCATCAATTCTATCTTGCGCCTTATCTCAATAAGTAAGCACCGGTTATTTAAGTATAACTATATATGACTTAGTCACTAACTCGTTCGCAAATACAGCCGGCATTGGCAAATGTTTGCTCTTGTACCCAAGAATGAACGCGTCGTGGTCTTCTTCGCTCATTGGGAAATAAGCCGGAGAATCAATTGAAGACGATCATCGAAACGTAAGCATTACAATACTTTATAATCAGTAATGCAGTTGTTTTAATTATCTGAAATCTATTAGATATACTTTAATTAATGTTTTTGTCATGATATATAGGTCTTTTAATGCAACCCACATGTTGCGTGGTGAAAGGCGTACTCGGGCTATCGATGGATTATTCCCAAAGATAAGATATTTATTAGTTCAAATGCATCAAATGCAGTGGGTACAATAATTGATTTCTATTTTATTTAATTCCTCATATTCTAAATGGGTTTCATTTGTACGTAGTCACGTATACAACGTGGGTCATGGGAATGTGGCTACTGTGTGATGCAGTGGATGTTGGAAATTATCTCCCTCCGGGATCACCGAAAGATGGAGCGAGGTAAATGTTAATTGACACAATTAGAAGTAATAGTATAGCTTCGTTATATGTTTTATGTTAGTTTATTACTTAAAAGATATAATCTTTTGTCCAATTAAACTTGCAGATATTCAACAATCCAACTCCATTATCTAATTCTGACATCAACAATATAAAGAGGCGTTGGGCAACTTTTTTTCTTGAAGTGTACCACCCATAGTTTGTATATTTGTAGTTAGTTTAAAAACTTATCATGTACTAGCTATAGTGTACCTTTGACTGATGATATGTATTAGTGCTCGTGTCCTGGTTCAATTCTTCTTCTCTCGTGTTTTGATGTAGCCTTGATAAAGTGTTGTTTTCATTCATTCGAAATTAATTAGGCCTGATGCTCTCTGTTTTCAGATTCTGTGCTCACTAGTCATTTGATGAAATGTCAGTATTTTTAACCATATGTGTAAGAGCTGAATGTTTGTGCCAAGAAAATTGATTCAAGTATGTTTTGCTTTTGATATGGTTAAGACTTTGTTGCAATTGTGTCAAAACTGGCCGGTTTGGTGTTCTGTTAGTTTCTTGTTTGATCAGGGTACTGATCTTAAACAAGTTCCTGGAATTGATGGTTATGAATTACTGAAACAGGGGAAAGGAATGATTGAATTGTAAATAATAACTCAAAAAAAAAATGACATTATACACATCGGTTCTTAAAAACCGATGTGTAAATTTAACTTTCTACATCGGTTTTGCAATAAACCGATGTGGAAAGTTTACTTTACACATCGGTTATATTTAAAACCGATGTGTAAAGTATACTTTCCACATCGGTTTTTTGAAAAACCGATGTAGAAAGTTAAACTTCCAACTACTTATTAATTGATAAATTAATTTTCCACATCGGTTAAAAGAAAACCGCTGTTTAAAATATACTTTACACATCGGTTTTAAAACCGATGTGTAAAGTGGCAATAAACCACATCAGTCATTTCCACATCAGTTCGAAAACCGATGTGGAAAGCCAAAAATAACCGACGTGGAATCCCTTTTTTGCACCAGTGAATATAGAAAGTGGTTTCAACTCAAAAGGAGTTTTCTACCATTTTTGAGAGTTTTTAGAAGTTAAAAGCACATAAAGGACATATGAAGAAAACTTTGAAACAAAAGATGAAACTTTGAAAAGAACTACATAGAAGTATTACCCTTAACAAGATGAACAACTTTGATGAAGAACACTAAGAGAAAAGCTTGAAAAAAATGTAAACTTTGTAAGAGAGAATAAGAAGAAGAAATGTAGTAAAGTGTAAATGTGAGAAATGGAGGAAAGTGATGAAGTGTGGAAATGAAGAGTATTTATAGAGAGTGAGAGGAGAGGGTCACGGTTTTGGGAGAGGAGGAAAGAAGAGAAGAAAGAAGGTGAGTTGCTTGTAGAGAGGATAAAGAGTTAAGGTGATCTGATGTGATTGGAGAGAGAAAGATGAAAAAATGAGATTTTTGAAAAAAAAAGTCATGATTCACCTTTTGAGGTGTGTCATAACCTTCACATCAAGTCACTTCATGTCTCTTCATCCTCTTGATGCTCTGCTCCATTGCGTATCAGATAACTTCCCCGATTGTATTTCCTGACGATTTCGCCCTAGGAAATCCCTAAGATTTGGCCCCGAACAAGATTTTTCGAAAAACTCCAAACCCACACAAAACATCATAAAAACACTAACCGTCTCGATCATTCACAAATTAAAATTTGGTCTCTAGCTCAGTAAACTTGTACTGGCAGTGAGAACCCAGATCGTTTTTCTTTTGAATTTTCGATCGAAAATTTTACTGTGACTTCATACGGTAAAACAACACAAGAAAATGATTTTATTTTAAATAAAATCATCATCTGTATTTTATAAAAAGTAAACACATTAAAACATGTATTTACTGATAAAGAAGCATACAAAGAACATACTGTTACACAATGCCTCAACGATATCTAGTTCAGAATTACATATTACCTGCTGCTAGTTCAAAATGAGTAAAAAAACAGTTGTAACATTGAGATTATTGTAAACCATGATAGTACTTTTAAAGTGAACGTAGAACAATGGCTTTCATTAGATTTGATTGTTAAATATATTTAGTAATAGATACGAACTATATCTAAGTTATTTGTTGTGTTTGATTTGGTTGCCACAAAATTAATGAAATTTTTAAAATGGATAGTATTTTTAAAAAATTATCTTTTACAGATTGCTTTTAAAAATTAATTACATCTTAAAAAATATTATTTACAATACCTTTTAGTAACTTTTTCAAAATTAGTAACAATTTTGGAAATGTTACTAGAAATATGTTTAGCTAGCTACTTTTTTTTTTTTTTTTAACATTTAGCCACATTTTATAAAAATGTAGTATTCATGTCTTCTTCCATACCACACTACAATAATTTAAGCTATTTCCCTTGGCATATTACACAGGACAAAAAATTCCTAAAAAAGTTTGACGTTTCCCACGGTTAAAACCTTGGGAAAGTTCTCGTTATGGTTCCCATGGATTGGGCCTTGGGTAACAGATGACATAAGTTCTTATATTTGAATATTGATTAAATTAATACTGAACATGATAAATGAAACTGTGATTGAAACTAAATTATAATTAAAATCACAAGGAAAATTAAATTACAATATATTGTAATTTTAACAAATCTAGTAGTTTGCTTTAAAAAAAAATCATGTAGTCACCATAAAAGTCTAGAACAATGGTCATTGAATAATCCTTATAAGGAGACTGTCATATAAAGTCCCCAAATGAATCTTTCTCTTCCTTGTCCTCTTCGATACACTGCTAGGATGTGGCTGAGGCCGCGGGGGCTGTTGTTGTTGCGTCGGCTGCAGTGCTAGCTAGCTGCTCCTCAACCATGGGACTAGGCTGGGTGGATGGGGAAGAGGATGATGCCTGGGACCTAGCTTGAGGCATCCTCGCCTAAAACTCCTCTTGTTACGTATAATGAAACAAATCAGTCCAAATTTAATATAACAAAACAATATATAAAAAATAATAAAATTAATCATTAAACGTGAATTACTTAAGTGTGCCTTGAATGCTAATCAACAAAGTTATCGCTCCTTCTCAACTACAGTGAATGCTAGTATTCACCCTCCTAACTTTGGTGCAACATGCTCTTTCAATCACAACCACACATTTATTAATAAATAAAAGCAATGGTTGAGACTAAAATATAAAAAATAATAAAATGACAATATTGTCCTTGTCCTTTACATATCATTCACCCCTTCACAACCACCGCTGCTACTGCACCAAAATAACGAAATGATGATATGATGGAGATCTCGATGTGCTCTGTTGGTTCGCAATGCAAAAGGGGGTAAGGGTGGAAAGACAGTTGATGGAGTCAGTAGAAAAGTGAAAAAGAAAAACTGGGTTCCGGTGCAGCCATGGGTATGTTAGTGAAGGGGAAAATTAAAAGGAAATTGTCAACATGGATGTTACATCGCCTACCAGGTTGAGAATTCTGGTCAGGGATCAAAAGCTACACAAAACGAAAAACAAGAGGCAATGTGCTATGTTGGTTCGCACTTTGCAACACAGAGGATGAGATAGATTCAGAAACTGATGGATATGTACCCTATAATGGAAAACAAACTGTGCTTGCATGGATGATTGATTCAGAAGTGTAATCGGGGTAGATGAGTCAGGGGGACGGAGGCGGTGCGGAGGTGATGGTGGTGTTGGTGCGTTTACTGGGTTGAGGTGGGTGTGGGGTAGTGATGATGATGGTTGTGTGGGATATGAGTGTTGGTGTTGGTGATGCTGCTTGGGAGAGGTGGGAAGGGGTGAGGGTAACAGAATTTGGGTAGGTGGTGCAGCATACACCTTTTTCAAAGAGTGTATATTAGACGACACGCTCAACTGCACCCATCGCCACTGTAACATAAACAAATATAGAGATTATATAAATAATAATTATGGAACTAAAATGGTAATAAAGATGAATGTATAGAATGCGTTTATGAATGTACCAGTCGAGCTGCTTGCTGCGCTGGGATGATACAACCTCCTGTGCCAACTAGCTAACAAAGTCTACTTAACGTTAAAAAAAAAGAAAAACATTTTTATAAAGAACAAAGAAACCATGCTTACCACTGGTTGTGGTCGAGAGACATATTAAAAGTTAACAATAAAAAAAAAAAAAAAAGGCTAAATTACAGTTTTGGTCCCCAAATTTTTTTTCAATATTCATTTGGTCTTGAAGTTTTTAAAATGCTCATTTTGGTCCAAGTTCTAAAACTTATTCAATCGAAATATTGATGTCGTGTTAATGCAGACATGGACGTTGACCCCGTCTGTTCTGCCGAAATTGAGAACAAAATTAAACATTGAAAAACAACTTGGGAACCAAATTGAACATTGAAAAACAATTTGGGGACCATTATTTTGGGGTCAACGTCCATGTCCGTTAGTCAACTTGACGGAAGGACTCAATTGAATAAGTGTTAGGAACTTAGGGATCAAAATGAACATTTTAAAAACTTGGGGATCAAACTGAACATTGAAAAACGATTTAGGGACCAAAAGTGTAATTTAGCCTTAAAAAAATTATTGATCACATATTCATTTAATTTTGATAAAAATCTAAGGATTTACATGACGTTTAAGAACAACATTTTATGCTATACCATAATATATAGTTTATATTGGGTGGGTTTGCAAGTAGCATGTACCTATATAAATTTGGTGTTTCATTGATTTGATCAATGACAATCAATAATCTTCTAATATCATCACCATCACCTTCTCCATCATCTTCCTTTTCTTCATCTAACATTGTTGAATGTTCAACAATAGAGGTTGTACTAATGTTGTCTATGCAAATTATGGTTTAAGCATAGGATTTTAGTTATTTATATATATAGATCAATATGCTTATAGTTGGAGGGAGATGTTTTTCAATAACATACATTGTATCTCATTATTATAATAATAAAATCTTACAATAGTAGATTTACTAAAAGATTTTCCTTTTGAAAATGTATTAAATCGATGTTAGTATAGAAAAGGTTTCCCACATTTGGTATCCAAATTAATTTTTTTTGTTTATATGAAACTGTTTTATTTTAAAGACCAATGAAAATAGAATAAAATCTTCACTTTTATTTTTAAAATATTTTCACATTTATTTATTTTATAAATATGTACCTACTTAATATGATTTTCTCGTTCCTCCTTTTATTTATATATATATATATATATATATATATATATATATATATATATATATATATATATATATATATATATATATATATATATGCCTATGCTATTTTTAATGAGAAATTAAATTTGTTGCCTTTCAACACGGGAAAGTATGATGTAAATATAGTTTCTTAAACAATAATAGATAAAGATTGATGACGATATTGAATTATATAAGAGACCATTATATAATCGTGATTTATGACAATAAAACATTTTAATTTAGGAATAGTTTATAGCCTAATTAGCTAACTAATCAATGATATTCCAGGAGATCTTAATGAATAATTATTTATTGACGTAGTTAACTATTTGAACAATTAATGGTTTTGAATCCAACGCCTAGATAAACTAAAAGGTTTTGGTAAGCAACTAACCAAAACGTAAAACTTAATTTGTTGAATCTTTATGATATCTAGATGATATATTTGTGTTAATACTAGGTTATTACCATTATGTAACACATTATATGGCTCAAGTTCAATGACAAATCATATTTATAAGAGTCATTGCAAATAATTAGTAGAAAGTAAGAAATAGTTCTCCTGTTATGGTTGATGGTTATGGATGGAAGAACTAGTTCAAAAAATTAGAATTTATTTGTATTTTCAAATATTAAAATATTTTATTAAATTTCTGATTATCTATTTTCAAATTTTACCTTATTAAATTAGTGCAATGCTACAAACACACTATTTTCAACACTCTCTTTAACACACTTAAAATATTGAAATTAAGATTATTCATCGAGTACTTGCAATATGTTGACAGCAAAGGGCTCCATAAAATGATGAAGAGACATTGTCTACTTAGGCTTTTATATTTCTTGGAATTTCATACTCAAGATCATCTTTCTATCTCAGGAGTGTGTGGACAATTGGTTCTTGGAACATTTCTCCTAGATTTCATCGCTTATATGACTACCAAAAAAAACCTGTTTAGCGAATGTAACACTCCGATTTTCAATGCTTTCTAATATCGGTAATAAATATATAAACATATATATTTTTATCCGAGACTTAGAAAATGATTTTGGATAAACCAAGGTCATTTTCATGTTATAATTATTTTTATAAGGTTACGTAAAGTTTTTGGTTGAAAATTCAGACGGAAACCGGTTTGCCATTTTCTACGTTTTCACTGACAGTAAAAGTTTACTGCTCAGAAAACCTAATTTTAATTCATGAACGAGATGAATAATGTTTTTATCATATTTTCTATGATACTGGAAGTTTTGAAAAATTTAGCGTAAAAATATAATATTATATTTGATGCGGGCAAAAACGTCGTGATATCTCTAGGAAAACATGAGTCAGATGAATTAGGGAGTCAGCAACGGAGCTAAGATAATTGAAGTGACTGATGTGACAAGCATTTATGACGATCATATCTGAGTCATAATGCCCATAATGGCGCATTTATGACACAGAGATATTTTTGTAGGGAAAAAACAATTTTACCCTTAGTTTCACTTGAAAATTACAAGCTTTGCCATTGTAATTTTGGACCAAAATACCCTAAAACCCACGGGTCCCCCTCTTTAGCACCACACTTAGGTAAATTACATGTCATCTTCATCTAACTTAAGCTTTCTCTCCAAAAGTTCATAAGAACACTTAGAACACTTGGGTTGGATTTGTGAAGAACATCATACAAGTCATCACTTTCTTTGATCTTCAAGAGGTAACATCTCTTAATATTTCCTTTCTAAGTCTTTCTCTTCACAACTTTTATGAGTTTATGCCTTTGATCATCATGTTCTTCATTTGTTTAAAGTTCGAGATGCTTTCTTCAAATATTCATAACAAATTGTAGAAAAATCCTTTTGACTTGAAACCAATTTCTATTAACTCATCTTGATGCCTATATTCATCATCTAAGAGAATGAAGCAAAATAAAATTTCTTCCCTATTCTTCCATGGTTGGCCGAACCTATGCCATAAGGAAGGTGTTGATATATGGCTTTAATTTCTCTTCTAGCTATTTTGAAAAGTCAAAGGTAGAGAAATTCTCTCATCCGTTTGTCGCTAATGATAGAGAGAGAATTTTGGTTAATAATCCATAGTAATTGGTTGGTTAATAAAGGAAGTTATTCCCTATAAATTAAGAGTTTTTTCATTTCAATGAAAAAGAGTGAAATTGTAACATCGCATTACAAGACTCTCAGAGAAGTTTTGTCTTTGTATCTTCTCTTTGTTTATTGTGAGAGTTTGTATACACCAGTGAGTAAATACTGTGAGGTATTTGGATGTATTTGAGATTTAGGTTTGAGTAAAGTGTGTAAATACTCTTTTATATTCTCCACCATATTTAATATCAAGTTATATAGTCACCGTTGCATGTGGATGTAAGCTCAAAGCTGAATCACATTTGTGCTTATACTTCTGCCTTATTTGCTTTATTTCTAACAAACTGGTATCAGAGTGCTTATACAGTTCTGGGCAGATCTTTTTTTTAAAAAGAATGGCGACTACAAAATTTGATATTCAGAAGTTCGATGTGCACATCAACTTTGGGATGTGGAAGGTCCGTATGATGGCTGTTTTGACACAACAAAATTTAAAGGTGGCACTTTCTGGGAAAGAAATGAAGCCTGCCACGATGAAGGATTCTGATTGGGATGATATTGATGATAAAGCTCTTTCCACTATTCAGTTATGCATCACAGATGATGTATTACAAGAAGTTCTATCAGAAAAAACAGCAACAACACTATGGACTAAATTAGAGTCCTTATACATGAAGAAGACAAAGTGGCCAATCATCTTGGTATATTGCAACGTCTATACACGCTTCGTATGGATGAAAGGACATCCATTAAATCATATATTTCTGAGTTCACTTCACTCGTTATAGAATTAAAAAATATGGATGAGACATTCTCAAGTGAGCAACAAGAAATGATGTTACTTTGCTCCTTACCTCCCTCCTACAAGCACTTTTGTGAGATGCATGCTTATATATGGGCGTGAACGTCTAGATATTGATGAGGTTAAATCCTCTCTTTTGAGTCGTGAAAAGATGGAACGCGATAATAATGGACGTGATGATCCAGTCAGAGGATTGTTTGCTAGAGGGAGATCCAAGGAGGTTGGCTCGAGTATTTATAGAAGAGGCAAGTCTGGATCTAAATCTAGACATCGTAAAGGAATATGTCGATATTGCAAGAAAGAAGGGCATTGGAAAGCAGAATGTCCAAATCTCAAAGAAAAGAATGAGAGTAGTTCAAGTAACACAACAAGTGTAGGTGAAAGTGCCGAAAATGTTCTCACGGTATCAACTAGTTCTGTTGGTGATGCATGAATTATTGATTCTGGTTGCTCTTACCACATGTGTCCAAACCGGGAATGGTTTACCACTTCCCGGTCAATTGATGGCGGTGTTGTTCTTATAGGAAATAATATGTCTTGTAAGGTCACTGGCATTGGTACAGTCCGATTCAAGATGCATGATGGAATTGTGTGAACTTTAACTAATGTGCGGCACATACCAGACATGAAGAAAAATCTTATTTCTTTGGGTACTCTTGATTCTCAAGGGTGTAAGTATTATGCTCAAGGTGGAGTTCTAAAAGTCACCAAAGGTGCTCTTATTGTTATTAAGGGAAATTGGTCAATGGACTCTACCTACTTCAAGGAAGTACCATTGTTGGAGTTGCATCTGTATCATCGTCCCCTGACTCATATTCATATACTACTCATATGTGGCATATGCGTCTCTGCATATGAGCGAAGCTGGAATGTCTATTCTGAGCAAGCGTGGCTTGCTAAATGATCATAAAATTGGGAAGCTTGACTTTTGTGAGAATTGTGTCTATGGGAAGCAAACTAAAGTCAAGTTTAGGACTGCCATCCACAGGACTAAGGGCACATTTGATTATACTCACTGACTTATGGGGTCCTGCGCCTGTCACGTCAAAGGGTGGTGCCAGATACCTGTTAACTTTCATTGATGATTTTTCAAGAAAAGTTTTGGTATATTTTCTAAGTGTAAGAATGATGTTTTCTCTACTTTCAAGAAGTGGAAGGCGCTTATTGAAAATCAGACAGGTAAGAAAATCAAACGTCTATGAACAAACAACGGTTTGGAGTTCCGTGAGGGACAATTTAATGAGTTCTGTGAGAATGAAGGCATAGTAAGACATCGTACTGTGCGAAAGACACCACAACAAAATGGTGTGGCAGAATGTATGAAAAAAACTCTTCTGGAGAGAGCTCGTTGCATGCTCTCTAATTCTGGCTTGCCAAAAAAATTTTGGGCCGAAGCAGTTAATATGGAAAACATCATGGATGTTGGAAAGAAAAGAAGGTAAAGATATTTTGTAAGCTACTAGACCTATGCAACGAAGAATTTGGTAGGGTCCAATGAATTTGGGAGTAATCTTTCTTGATTTTATCACTCGTCAATCCTAGTCGCTGGCATGACTCTCGAGAACACATGCTCGCCTTCCTCAAACTCAAAAGGTCGCCGTCTCTTGTTAGCGTAACTTTTCTCGCCGACTATGGTCCGTCCGCATTTTATCCTGGATCATCTTCACCTTCTCGGTCGCTTGTTGCACGATCTCTGGTCCAAACAACGAGACTCTCACCATCCCGGTACCAACACAAAGGTGTTCGGTATCGTCGACCATACAAAGCCTCATAAGTTGCCATCCCTATACTTGAATGAAAACTGTTGTTGTAGGTGAATTCTATCAATGGTAGGAACTCGTCCCAGCCTCCCAAGTGTCTTCCATCATGCATGCTCTTAGTAAATCTTCGAGTGATTGGATTGTCCTCTCCGACTGTCCGTCAGTTTGTGGATGATACGCAGAACTCAATTTGAGTTTTGTTCCAAAAGAGTTTTGTAGTCCTTTCCAAATTTCTGACGTAAACTTCGGATCATGATTTGAAATGATACTCGAGGGTATACCGTGCAACCTGATAATCTCGTCATGTACAACTGAGTCAACCTTTCATCGGGTACTTCATGTTGATAGGTAAAAAGAAAGCTCACTTGGTCAGTCGATCCATAATTACCCATATAGCCTCATGTCCTTTCCGAGTCCTTGGTAAGCTGGTTACAAAGTCCATCGAAATACCATCCCACTTCCATTCTGGGATGTCCAATGATTTTAACATTCCTGATGGCCTCTGGTGCTCAATCTTAGCCTTCTGACATATCAGACAAGAAGCGACGTATTCCATTACGTCCCTTTTCATTCCATACCACCAGTATAACTTCTTGAGATCTTGATACATCTTTGTGGCTCCTGGGTGTAAACTCAGCTTACTCCTGTGAGCCTCCTCTAAAATCAACTTCCTAAGCTCGACGTCATCTGGTATACAGATTCTTTCACCGAATCTCAAAATTTCATCTGTTCCTTCTCTGGATTCTGATAGTGCTCCTTGTCGCACTAAGTATCTTTCTTCTTGCAGATACTAATCACTTGTTTTTCTTTTATTTGTTCCATCAATCCGTTCGAAACGGTGATCCTATTCAGACACAGCCTTCCCGAAAATGTCTCAACTAATAAACTTAGATCTCGGAATTGTTCCAACAATCCCTACTCTTTAACCATCATTACTGACGTGTGTATTGACTTCCTGCTCAGCGCATCCGCCACTACATTCGCCTTCCCAGGGTGGTACTGTAGTTGAAAGTCGTAGTCCTTCAAAAACTCCAACCAATGTCTCTGATGCATGTTCAACTCCTTCTGATCGAAGAGGTACTTCAAACTCTTGTTGTCACTGAAAACATTAAAAGTAGCTCCATACAAATAATGCCTCCATATTTTCAGGGCAAAGACTAACGCTGCTAACTCCAATCATGCGTTGGGTAATTCCTTTCGTGAATCTTCAACTACCTTGAAGCATATGCTATGACCTTTCGGTGCTGCATTAGCACATAACCCAACCCCTGATATAAAGCGTCACAATAAACCTCAACAGGTTCCTTAGGATCAGGTAGTGTAACACCCTAGTTTTTACACATATGATTAATTATTTTATTTGGATGTTTATGTTTATTTTGTTATGTGGTTTAGTTTGAGTAGTTAAATTACTCTCTTCAAATTATTTTATTGGGTGCGTTAGCACTGACTTATTTCAGTGAATGCATGCTTACGAGACAATAATTTATGTTATTGTCACTATTATTACCGGTACAGAAAAATGTTTTAAATAATATGATTAAGATTAACCATTTTCATATTTTCATTCTATTTAATTTTAGAGTTGAAAATAAACTGGTTTGACATTTATTGGAGATTAAATTTTGGACCGAGTATTTTCTTAGTTGATCAGTTCAACTATTAATCTTTACTCTAATTTGAATTTCGAAATCATATATTTATCAATCTTTATTTTTAGATCCCAAAAAGTAAAAGCATGTTTATTTTAGCTTAATATCTATCAATCATTTTTGTACCCACTAGTACAAAAATAAGAAATTCTCTCTCTTCTCTTTCTATGACCCGTAACCCGCTTCTCCCTTTCTTTTATTTTTCTTATTATTTCTTCTTCTTTTTCATTTCTTCTTTCTTTTTCTCTTCTTCCTCCTGACTCCATCTCTCTCAAACTCCATTCTTCTTCCTTCATCCATCAAACTCATCTCTCTCACTTCAAGCTCACAGCAGCGCGACCACCGCCCTTGCACGTCGCTCGGAGCCGTCGCACGTCGTGGAGGAGGCGACCACGCGACCCGTCACCTGCAGATTCGTTTCCTCTGCAGTACCGCCACTGTCATCGTCGTGGTAAGCCCCTAACTGTCGTTCATGGGGGTTTTTGTCTTGTCTTGGGTGTTGGAATACTCTTTCTTTAATTTTATGAAACTCACTTTCCTTTGTTTAGTTCCATGGTGTTTCAGTCACTGTGTTGCCGCCATCCACTGCCTCTACCACTGTAGTTCACCGCCGTCTTCTTCCTTCCCTGTGGGTGAGTTGGATTTCATCCTTCTTTGGTCAAAATTGAAAATCCCCAAATTGATTTTGAAACCCTAACCCTAACCCTTTGATTTCAGATTTTAATCTTAAAATTAAACCTTTTTTTTATGAAATTGGGACTGTGAATTAGTGTTTCCCTAAACCAATTTCATTATTCTTTAGTTAAAATGAGTTTTCCCCAAATTGTATTTAGGAGCCCTAAACCCCAATTTGATTTTATTTGAATTTGGTTCTTTTTTGTGAAATTAATTATGATTTAGTGCAATTAGGACTCTTAATTGATGATTCCCAAGTTCTTTTTCATGATCCTTTAATCAAAACAAAGTTTCCTCAAAGGGTATTGTGAAGCTGAAGCTCCAAACAAGATTTTCTTTAAAAATGACCTTGTTTGGTAATAAGGTTAAGTGTTTAGATCAAATTAGAATGTGTGTTTGATCATGTGTAATTGATTTCTTGATTTCTGGTTGTTGCGCGTTGTTGGATTCCCTCTCTGAGACGTTTGACACGGCTATGCTTGCTTGATGGAGTAGATATGAGCTAACGTGAGCATTAAGACAAGGATCTTTTACTTGTCTTCAAAGGTAAGGGGAGTTTACCTAGGGATATTCAATAACTATATGCATGTGTGTATGTGTGTGATTTAGTGTTGTGAATATTATTGTGATGTTGAGCCAATACTTGAATAACTTGTTTACTTGAACTGTTGTGGTTATTACTTGAAGTTGAACATTTCTTGCTTTAAAGTGTTATGAATTATATATTTGTGATTAACCATCATTAAGTGTGATATTATTATTGTTGTGAACATATTACTGTTGATTAAGGTTTGAGAAGCCGGACTTGAGTCTGTGCCCAATGACTATAAGGATTAAAAGCCTTAATAAGCCTTGAATAGAACTTTGAAAGTTTTGGGTTCGCTTATAAAAGTTCCTTATTTAAAGTGCTTACTTCAGGAGAATAAGATCTTTGTTTTTAGAAAAATGTTGAAGTGATTTTAAGTTGAAGGAAACCACCTTTTTATGATCAAAAGTTTTGTACAAGAGAAAAATCCTTTTCAAACTATGTGTCTTCAAGTGAAAACTTTCAAGATTATTTGGCAATATCCTATTGGAGATTTTCAAAGACAAAAGTATTTCAAAGATGCTTTATAAAAGATTTTCAAAGAAAAGGTTTTCTCCTAAATGTTGTAGAAACTTTTCGATAGCCTGGATAGGTTATCGAGGATTCGGTTTTGAATTTGATTTTCACTGAACGAAAAATAAGTACTTAAGAGAATCTAATACGCGAGACGTCGCCTCTACTATTCAGTTATACGCACGTGATCTTGGATCAATGTTAATTCGGGGCCATGGGTCCTATTCATGATGTTCTGGACTGAGGGTCTAATTCTCGAAATCGAGGACAGTGCATTCTGATTTCATTGTTGTGGACTGTGTGTCCTAATCACATTGTTGTGGACTGTGTGTCCTAATCACGTTGTGGACTGTGTGTCCTAATCACGTTGTTGTGGACTGTGTGTCCTAACCACGTTGTGATGAACGTTGTTAATGGTGAATATTGTTTTCTATGACCACAAGCCTAGGACTGGTGCATCGGTCTCGGGCGTTGTGATTGAGCATTCGGACTGTGTATCCTATGTTCCTAAGTTTTCAAGTGATGGGGAAATGATGATTAAGTCGTTAGCTTTGAGCTACGACAGCGAAAAAGAATGAACACAAAGAAAACCTTTTAAATAAAATATTTTTTCATGTGCATTTCCCCAGGCAGACGTGCCTTTCTTACATATCAGATACAAGGTGGTATCTGGGAGTCTGTCCATGTAAACCGAGTTCAGAGGCACATCTGACGTTGCTCCTCCTGAGACCTTAAATGCATGAGGGTATGGAGGCAACTGCCCGGTGGGCTAGAGATTGACCAACTCTAATTCTTCTCCAGTGGAAAATGGTGCTGATATCTCATGAGATTAAGTTAGAGCCTGATATTGAAGTGCCATGCATATTTTCAAAGGTTGACTGTGCGGGTTTGAGACCCTTTGATATAACACTGTTATGTTATGTATATGCATGATTTAACTGCTTATATGATTATGTGATGTATGTATCATGTATATGGTTGTTGTGTGATATATCCATTTATCGGTATCTCACCCTTACAGATATATCAGGTTTCTTCTGGTTCGCTATCGTACCCTGGGTACTTTAGTACATATGGTGCAGAGGAGTCTTCCTAAGTCCCTCAGAGACTTGGATCTGGTTGTTTGATGAAGTATTTGATTGTGGAATGATCACGTGAGTTTTCCTCAGGAATAACTTTTAGGACGACCAGCTTAGGGTTTGAGACTTAGATTATTTTTGATAGTATGTATGAGTATGACTCAGAGAGTCTTTATTTTAAAATGGAATGTTTATGGTTCGGAGAGCATCCCTTTTGAATGAAAACCTAAGCTTTTCCTTTTGGTCATGTATAGCTTATTGATATAATTATTTTTAGCATATTACTGCCTGATTGTATTTGGTGTAACTGGAATTCTGGAATGAAAATGTAATTATTTTAGTAGGTGTTCTTTTACCTGGGATGTCCGAATTACAGAGGAGACTCTGTCAAAATTTTTGTAAAAATACTAGCTTTCATTCAATATATCTCTAAATTAAATAGGCTTGCCAGGCTAGGATTGTAAGTCGGTCTGCCGATCAAGGCTTAGGTTTGGAGTCGTGCCAAATTTTTATACCCAATTTCAGACGCTTATGTATTTATATAAATTATTTTCCGAAAGCAACCAGCAAATTATCCTTTTAATTTATTTCCGCACGTGTTTACAAAGTAATGCCCAAGGGGGATGTTACAGGTAGGATCAACACGGGTGAGGTTGTCAACCTTCTCTTTAGCTCTTGGAAACTTCCTTCACAAGCCTCCGTCCAGACAAACGCTTGGTCTTTCCGAGTTAACTGGGTAAGGGGTCCCGCTATTTTAGAAAATCCCTCAATGAATCTCCTATAGTAGACCGCTAAACCCACAAAGTTACGGATTTCAATTGCCGTTGTTGACCTTTTCCATTCTAAAACAACCTCGACCTTTGACGGATCCACTGCGATTCCTTCGCATGACATCACATGACCTAAGAATTGCACTTGGTCCAACCAGAATTCCTACTTTTCCGGCTTCACATAGAGCCGCTTCTCTTTCAAGGTCTGAAGAACAATGCTGAGATGCTCAGCATGCTTTTCCTTGTTTGGAGAATAGATCAGAATATCATCAATGAAGACGACAACAAACTGATCTAAGTAAGGACGAAAAATCCTATTCATGTAATCCATGAATATGGCAGGAGCATTTGTCACTCCAAACGGCATCACCAGGTACTCATAATGCCCATAGCGTGTTCGAAACGCTGTCTTTGGGACATCCACTGCTTTCACACGAATCTGATGGTAGCCTGACCGTAAATCTATTTTCGAGAATACGGTCGTGCCACGCAACTGATCCATGAGATCATCTATCCTTAGGAGCGGATATCTGTTCTTGATCGTAACCTTGTTCAACTGCTGAAAATCCACAGAGCCGAGAAGTCCCATCCTTCTTATTCACTAACAGAACTGGGGCTCCCCACGGCGATACACTAGGTCGAATGAAGGCAAATTCTACGGTGGATGACTTAAACAAGTCTCCTACCATGCATGACCTTAAATAGCCATTAGATGAAAAAGGTGCATCAGATACTAATATGAATAGCCTACACCTGATCATTTTTCTTTCTTTCTCACTCTGATGCTTCTCCCTCACTCCCCTTCTCTGATTCCTCCGTTGCTCATCCTCCTCCACTGCTGTCATGGATTTCAACCACCATCGTACCATCACCAATACGCGAGCTGATTTACTCCCTAAAAGTCAAAGCCCTAATGCTTCTTCGATGCCATTCTCAATCTTCTCTTCTAGCGTGGTGTGTGTGAAATTGAATATCATATTTAAATTTTAAAAAAACCAAAACAGAGGTATCAAGATGGATTTATACTAGAAAATGAAAATCTAGAAACAGAGGATTGACAAAGAAAAATTAGATCAGTTTGGGACATTATCAAATGTGAAGTGAGGAGCCAAATCATGTGCACACAGCTTAGACAGAAAACTGAAAAGCTAGATTGTCGACAAAGAGAGGGGGGTGGGGGGGGAAAGATAGAGAGCGCCGGTGGCGACAGCGACGTCCCACATGGCAACGACTTTGACGTTGGTGGGTTGGATACGAAGCTTTGCAGGGAAACCAGCGAAAGGACGACACCGACACGACAGTGTAGGTAGGGAAGGGACCAGAGATGTTGTGGGACCGGAGATGTTGCGATGGAGGAAGATGCGGTGGAGGTGGGAGGTGGCGGCGGCGGCGGCGTTGGGTCCGGTAGAAGAATCAGATTGGGAGAGAAGACAAAAAAAATTTATCAGGTGTGGTAGAGACTATGATAATATGGTATGCACTTTTGATCAAATGGTTAAATCAAAATCTCTCACATGAGAGACTTGAAGCGGTCATCCACCCTAGAAGGAGCCGTCGAATGAATTCCTTTCTCATCAACTCTTCAAGTTGTTCCTTCAGGGTTTCTAACTCTGATGGTGACATGCAATACGGTGCCATGGATATCGGTTCAGTGCCTGGAAACAGATCAATCGCAAACTCGATATCTCGAACAGGCGGTAGACCAGGTACATCCTCAGGAAAAACTTTCGGAAACTCATTGACGATAGGTACGGACTCTAAGTCTAACTCACTCTTAACATCTGAGAAAAACAACAGCATGTAACATTGAGCTCCCTCTTTCAAAGAAGCTCTTACTTGATTAGCAAATAATAATCCAGAAATCTCATCCCTAAAGACTAAGGTTCTTTGAGCATAGTCTATCAGGATATGGTTGGAAGATAACCAATCCATGTATAAAATTACATCTAGTTGTATTAAAGGCAAACATATTAAGTCTACAAGAAAGTGCCTATCCTGAACAATGATAGGACACTTTAAGCAAACAGATTAACGCCATCGGCTCAACAGTTGGGGTAGAAACAATCAAGTTATATGGTAAGGAAGAAATAGGCAAGTCTAGAAGTTTCACACGATCCATCGAGATAAAAGAATGAGTTGCACCTGAAACGAAAAGTACAGTTAAAAGATTACCGGCTAAATCGCACTTACCCCGCACCAGATCAGCGGAATTCGATGCTTTAGCTCCACTCATCGTATACACTCGCCCTTTATCAGTCGGCTTGCTCGCTTTGGCATGATTAACAACTGGGTCTCTTTTCGGTGCTCTGCAGTCCCTGGCCAGGTGTCCCACACGATAGTAGTTAAAGCACATCATCTCTTTCCTTGGGCATGTATCATCTAGTTGACTAGGATCTCCGTACCGGTAACACTTCCTCTCTTGGCCTTGATTATTGTTTCTCTGGCCTCCACTTCCCGTTCCCGAAGTACCGGAACGATGTTGTTGCTGTTGTTTCTGATTGTTGCTGGGTGATTGGTAATATGGCTTCCTCTGGTTCTACTTCCACTTTTTCCTGAGGGATTTTTCCAATGGCTATGTACTATCTGTTTGTGGTCTGTATGTTTATTTGGGGTTGTTAGTGATGGTATTTTATCTGTGTTTATCTTCTGATTTTAATTTATTATATGTTGTTAATTAATTATTTGCAGTAATATATTATAGTGTTGTGATGCATGATCTACCTGGGTTAATGATTATAATGATGTTGTTGGATGTTGTTTGAGAAACCTGACAGTGGTCAGTGCTCAATTAATTAAACGAGGTAAAAGCTTTAAGAAGATATACGAAGAATATTCAATGTTTAACTGAGAGATATTGGAGTATATTTTGTCTAAATAATTATTTTAAAAAAATAGGAATTTTTCGAAAATATTATTATTTTAATGATCTATCAGTGTAAAAGTAAAATATGAGTCATAGTGAGGGCGTAACCGTGAAATTACTTTTGTATTGCTAATTTTTACATAAGAAATTCCGTAATATTATAAAATTTTATTTTATGAACTTAATTATTGAAAATAATTTAATTATGATTTTAGAAAAATATTTAAGAGGAAAAAGCTAAGTTTTGGCTTAAATGGCTTTTAAAATGATAATTGACGGCAATTTGGAAAAGTTTCGACGACAAGTGTTTTGAAAACGACAGTACGTATTTGAAGCAAGTTTAAACCTCAAGTGACTCTCTTTTCTGAAAACCAAGATTTGGTAACCAACGATTTTATTAAAGAATTTCCCATTTAAAACGATTTTCCGAAATCAAGTTTAACTCAACTGTGTGTCTACTGTATACGTGATGTATACTGTTAAAACATTTAAGATGTTTTCTATTACCACGAACCTATGACTGGTGCATCGGTCTAGGGTTTCGTGACTCAGCACTCGGACTGTGTGTCCTGTGTGGATAATAAAATATTTTAAGACATTGAAAACTACATTGGTCGTAAGCTTTTGAGCTTTGGCAAAGGAAAGATTATACATGAAGAAAATGACGAGAATAAAATGTTTTACATGCATTCATTGGCAGACGTGCCCATGTTTTATGTATGGTACCTTGGTGAATAAGGTATTCCATGCTACGAATTTATGTATGGTGCCTTGGTGTATAAGGAATTCCATGGTGCCTTGGTGAATAAGGTATTCCATGCTACAAAGTTATATACGGTGCCTTGATAAATAAGGTATTCCGTGCTACGAAGTATGTATGGTGATTTTATGAATAAAGTATACCATGCCACGAAGTGCCTAATATAACTGGCTATCGAGCTTGATCAACTCATTTACACGGCGTTGGGATCTCCGGAGATTAGGTGAAAAATTAGACATTGAAAGTTGAAGTGTTCATGCATATTTTTTCAAACGATGATGTTTCGGGTATGAAACCCAATGATGACTACTTGTTTATTTAAGAACTGATGTTGTATGAAAATATATATGTTTATATGCTTTCCTTTGAGTCGCGCATGTAGTTATCGAGTTAAATCCATATATTGGTTTCTCACCCTTGCACTGTTGTCTTGGGTTTGCCTTGCTATGCTATATATTGTGGAGTTCTGGGGAACCACTCAAGGGATATGACTTATACAAGAAGAAGAAGGCTATTTAGTTCAGTGCATGCTGATTCTATTTACTACTTTCATAGTGTCTGTTAGTTACGACTAGCTTAGGGTTTTAATTACCTTATGTTTTGTTTTCGAAGGACCTATAATTATTAAGGTCAGGTTGTATGAATCATTATGATGCAGTATAGAAGTGTGTTATATTTATATATCCATATTTGATGATGTTACGTTGTTGTTGGGTTGGTCAAAAAAGAAAGGAAAAGGGGAAAAAAATTATCACCCTTTTGAGAGGTAATAACAACTTAAGAAAATATTATTTTTCGAAAGCAACAGCGAATTAAGTTTTATTTTCTGCTAAGAGTTAACGGGTAACCATGTGATGACCCAGGTAAGGGTGTCACAGCGACCGAAGAATTCGGTCTCTAAACATGCTAATTCGGTCGCTATGGGGTAGCAGAAACCCTGGTCGCTAAACGTTTAGCGACCGAACTTGTATTTTGGTCGCAAAATGGCGACTGGTAATTTGGTCGCTAAAATATATATTTCGGTCGCCAATGAGTTGGTCGCATGATTAGATAACCGAATTTGGCGACTGATATTCGGTTGCTATTCATGAAGGTATTTTGTTTCCTTGTAATTTAAGCCTACAGACCGAATTCTGTTTTTCAAAAAAATAACACCATTGATTTTTAATTTCTAATATAAACAGAGTACATCAATATTTTTTTATTGGATAAATAGAATACATAAATATAATAATGTACTAACAATCCAAAACACCACAGTCAATATGGCCAAGAAAACACATAGATTAATTAACGCAAGTTTAATAATGTTTATAAAAAAATTATTGGACAAAATGAAGATAGAAAACTTGTGCATAATGTACTAATGATCCAAAACACATAGATAAATTATTCCATTCATCAATCCTCCAATGGGATGAACATGTAGAAGCGAGAACCCCCAAGGTACTTCAACTTTGCCAATGCACCAGTGGACAACAAATACAACTCCCTAATACCCTTTGTGTCCGTTGCAAAAATATGGCGATCCTCATGGATTGCTATCATCCCATTGAACATATTTCTGCATTTGTCTTCAATAGTCACAACATGTGGTATTCTTTTTCCCCAACGATGATAGAATGATCGCAGAATCGAAATTAAATCCTGTAAATACACACGAACAATTTAGTATTGATTAGTTTATGCCTTAATCATCTTAATTTTTCTTCGATCGTTATTCTTCACTTGATGAGATACTGTACTTGGTCCAAATGGATGTATGTCTCGAAATATTTAGTCGGATCCATTTTCTAATAAAACGATAAGGAAAACAAACAAACACGATTAGGAAGCAAGCACGATGGCATAAGTTCACACAAAGATGGAAAGATCCATGTAACAGACTTGCATGTTAAATAGAACAAAGAAATGCAACATCACATGCAACTTTGTAGCAAAGTTATAAAATGCATTGGTTGTCAAGGTAAGAAAGCTAATAATTTCAATCTATCCACACACACATGCTTTTACATATTAGTAGACATAATAGTTTTCAGGAAAGCAGGTGATTTTAAGTGGGTTTGAAGGATGGTCATAGAGAGGACTTTTCCTATCGGAAGTGACTTGATAACCTATTAAGGGAGAAGTATCCAGACATCGCTGAATCATTCATCAACAAGTATCCAGACAATGCGTTGTGTATAATTTGTGTATTTAATTTAATGTTAGGACTTGTTTTTACATATTATGTTAGTCATTGGGGATAACTATTGATTTTATATAAGATGACATATTTTTAGATATACAAGCTTTTATATAAGATGGCATATATGTATGTGTTTTGTGCATATTTGATGTGGGTTGTGATTTTGAGTATGATATAGGTATGAAAGTGGTTGAAATTGGTAAAAATATTGGATTTGGTATAAAGTCTTGGATGAATAAATTTATGAAAAGTGGTTGAGTATAAAGTGGTTGAGTGATTTTTGAACAATTATATGTAGCTTGAGTATGAGCAACGATGGCAGTATTAAATTGTGTTTGTATGCGGTTTTAGCTAAACTATTCTTTGATGCAACTTATTGGCATCAACTCTGGTTTGGAATTTAAAATTCCATTAGCTTAGGGAAATTTATACAGCTAGCTTGACATTGTTTCTGCTATGTGAAATTCTCCTAAGTTTTCTTATTTTTGATGCAATGTTGGAATGATTATGTCATTGTTACCCTGTCTTTACGGAAGCTTGTTGGAACCTAAGTGGTTTTTGATTTAATAATCTCTAAGTTTTGATGCTAACAAAAGGATTAAATTTGCTTGGCAAAGTATTAGTTGAGATCTAACTTGTGTTTTCAGTTATGCAGGATCGCTCTTATAAGTAAAATTAACTTGGGATAAGTTTCAATTGAAAAATACGTGTCCACCCCTGTAGACGGGCTGCTCAAGCACTATGGTAAAGTTACCTTGTTGTTTAATTAAGTAGATGAGTCTATAAATTAATACCTAAATAACATTGTTAGGAACAACAAGTCCAAAGACTTGAAAATAAGCGCGTCCATCTTGCCACGTCAGCAGATGGAAGTAATTAGTTGAAGAAAATGGACTAAAACACAAAGTAATCTAGTAGACGAGCTCTAACCGCCATGTCACTAGACGGAGATCTTTATAACTCATTAAGGAATAGAAAGTCGGAAGACTTGATAGATAAAAGGATATGCCACATCATCATATGAGCTAAGAAAAAATATCAAATAGACTTGGACTCTCATATAGATGAGTAGACGGAGTTCCCTTTTAGACGAACTCCATCTTAGAATGAATTAAATGCAATCCGAATCTCTTATATTTATTTCAAATGATTGATATTTATTTTAAAAGAATATTTGTTCCTCACATTTGTTTTATCTGCTTTAATATTTCACCTTGTTGTAAAATAAATATAGTTAAATGCAAAGAAGATCTGTAGATGACAACATTATGACTGAAACAACTGAATTATACACAAAGAATAAACAACAAGTACTCAAGCGGCAATACACAGAGGAGTGAACCTCCAAATTCATGCTACCTTGATAACCAAGAGTACTATTCAGCATTGCTATAGTCAAGCTATCAGTCACAACGGATACCATGCATTAAATGCTATCTCTAAACCGGATTATTCAAAGTAACTATTGAAGAATTACAAGAGAAGAAGAAGGTCACTATAAATTGAAGACCTCAGATACTGAAGAACAACTCTTGCCTACACAATCTTGTTAGCTGAACTTTTGCCATTTGATAATCATTTATTCCTTTATCCTTTCAAGAGCAAGAGTCTGTATTCATTAAGTTTGAATATTGTTGTAATATTCAACTGATCTTAAACTGTCATATTCTCACCCATAGTGAGTTAAGAAGATCAACCATTAAATCTCTTTGTTAGAGTTAGAGCCTGAAGAGGCTTGGTAAGAAAGGAATACTTGTAGCCTGAAGAGGTGTTGAATAGTTGTTTGTAATCTATTTGGAGAAATAGTGGAAAAATCCTTCAAGTCGAAGGGACTGGATGTAGCTCTTGGTTGGAAGAGAATGAACCGGGATAAAATCTCTTGCATGAATTTTCTATCCCTAAACTCTTCAGTTTTATTTGCTTATACTAACTGTGGGGTTTTGATATTGCTTTTGTTAAAAGTCTTTTAAAAAAAAGGATCTTTGTCTTTGTGTGTGTTTCTGTTTCATATCTCTTTAAGTGCAAAAATTGTTTTAAAGGTTGTTTTCAAAAATTATTAACAAACACAATTCAACTCCCCTTATTTTGTTTGCCTGTATCAACTTCAGTTGGTATCAGAGCTCAGCCTCGAAAGGGTTGAGCATCTAACAAGTGCTGAGGGAGTACGATCCAACAACCATGGATGCAGAAGGACAAGCTATCAACAAACCTCCTCTCTTTGATGGTTCTGATTATGACTATTGGAAGAAGAGGATGATGGTATTTTTAATTCGGATGCACAAAGTATAGACATCTGGGAGCTCATAGAAACTGGTTACACTGAACCCAGAAATGAAAATGGAGCTGCTGTTGCTAGAGCAGATCGGACAATGATCAAAAGGCAAAGCATCAACTGAATATTAAAGCTAAGCATTATTTGATGTGTGCCATCACCAGATCTGAACATGACAAAGTTCACAGCTGCAATACTGCTAAAGAAATCCGGGATACTCTTGCCCTAGCTCATGAGGGTTCCTCACAAGTTAAGGAATCCAAGATTAGCATGCTGGTACATCAGTATGAGCTGTTCAAGATGGGTGAACATGAAACAATAGACCAAATGTTTGGAAGATTCCAAACCATCACCAACAGTCTTAAATCTCTTGGGAAAATCTATGAAAATAGAGATCATGTCAGAAAAATTCTAAGAAGTCTATCCAAGCAGTGGAGACCCAAAGTAACTGCTATTCAGGAAGCAAAAAACCTGAATACACGCTCTTTAGAAGCGCTTCTTGGATCTCTCAAGGTTCATGAACTCGAACTCAATGAAGAAGAATACTCCAGAAAAGGAAAATCTATTGCCCTAAAGGCAAAGAAAGCAAGTTCATCAAAAGTTCTCAAAGCTGTTGAATCATCTGATCAGTCTGAATCTTCTGATGATAATGAAGTATCAAGAGAAGATGAATTATCCTTTATCTCTAGAAAGATTCAACATATGTGGAGAAAGAAAGGTGGTTTCATAAGGAAGCAACTCAATAAAAAGATTTCCAAGGAGAAGTCAAACACCAAGGAAAAAGGTCCAATCCTGTGCTTTGAATGCAAGAAACCTGATCATTTCAAAGGAGACTGCCCTGAGCTAAAGGACAAAAAGAATTTCTTCAAAAAGAAGAAAGGGTTAATGGACACATGGGAGGATCTTGATCTATATTCTTCAGATGAAGAAAATGAAGCTGAGGAAGAGGCAAATATCTGTCTCATGGTAGACACTGCATCAGAAAGTAATACACCGATGCTGAGGTAATGGACTCTGACTCGTCCACTCTTCAAAATGCTTTTGATGAATTGTTGCATGAGTCATCCATACTATCACGAGAATATAAGAGTCTCAAAAAGAAATTCTCGAAACTATCTAAAGAATATGATAGGGTCTGCACTGAGAAAAAAAACCTTAAAAATGAAAACGATACACTAAAATCAATGAATGTCAGTCTAGCTGACAAAATGGTGTGTGAACTTGATGTTTCTTGTGAAGTTGTAAAACTGAAACAAGATGTAACATATCTAACCGACTCTCTGTCAAATCTTGTGGAAGGCTCAAATAAGCTTAGCCTCATTTTAAGGTACTCGAGGTCACCTTATGATAAATATGGTCTTGGATATGACAAAGAGAAGCAAGACGTATCTCACAAAAAGTCAAAACCACTTAAACAGCATAGAGCTTTAAAAGCTCCAAATAAACATACCAAAGCTAAGTCTAGCTCATCTAACACCTTTTGTAAAGTATGTGGAAAAAATGGGCACATTAAATCTAGATGCATATACAATAAATGTGCTAAGCATACTCGTCCAGTTACTACTAACAAGAAAGGACACAAGTCAGTTTGGGTACCTAAAGATAAGATAATACCTGTTGCAGATTTGCTTAACAGCAGGAAGAAAACAGATGTCTTGGTACTTGGACAGTGGCTGCTCACGACACATGACGGGTGAAAAGTCTATGTTCCAAAACCTTAAACCCAAAGATGGTGGCTGGGTCACATTTGGAGGAAATCAGAAAGGGAAAATCATTGGTATTGGTAAAATTGGTAAACATCATTTTCCCTCCATTGATAATGTTCTTTTAGTAAATGGCTTGAAGCACAATCTATTGAGCATAAGTCAATTATGTGACAGTAGATGTGAAGTGTCTTTTGATAAGGATATGTGTATTGTCAAGAAAGATGATGGATCACTTTTATTCACTGCAAAAAGGCAAAACAATCTCTACAAGATTGACTTGGAGGACCTCTCAAATCAAAGTGTCTCATGTCTAGTGTCCATTGAAGATGAGCGATGGATTTGGCACAAAAGGCTAGGTCATGCAAGCTTGAAATTAATTTCAAAGCTAAACAAGCATAACCTCGTGAGAGGACTACCAAACCTTAAGTTCAAATATGATGCTCTCTGTGATGCATGTCAAAAGGGAAAACAAGTGAAAGGTTCTTTTGAATCTAAGAATGTTGTTAGTACCAATAGACCACTAGAGTTGCTACATCTTGATCTCTTTGGTCCAACAAGGACTGCCTCTGTCAGTGGTAAGAAATATGGTCTTGTCATAGTAGACGATCACACTAGATGGACTTGGGTTATGTTCCTAACTCACAAGGATGCATCCTTTAAGGTCTTTTTTGTATTCTGTAAACGTGTACAGAATGAAAAAGGCATGTGTATCACTTCAATCAGAAGTGACCATGGGGGAGAGTTTGAAAATGAGCTATTTCATAAGTTATGTGAAGAGAGTGGTATCCTTCACAACTTATCAATACCTAGAACACCACAACAAAATGGCGTGGTAGAGAGAAAGAACAGATCTCTTCAAGAGATAGCTAGGACTATGCCTCCCTAAACACTTTTGGGTCAAGTCACATTATCGTATGTTACATCTGCAACGGAATATACATTAGACCTATCCTGAATAAGACTCCTTATGAATTGTGGAAATGAAGAAAACCCAACATATCTTATTTTCACCCCTTTGGTTGTAAATTCTTTATACCGAATACTAAAGATCAACTTGGTAAGTTTGATGCTAAAACATATAGTAGAATTATATTAGGATATTCTGAAACATCTAAAGGCTTAAGAGTTTATAATTCTAGGACTATGATATAGGAAAAAGGATTCATGTCAAGTTTGATGACAAACATCTTGATAAGAAATTATCAGAGCTAGATGAAGCTTTGCAGATCTTGATCTAAGCACTCCTGGAGCCTCACCTGAGATAAAAGTTGATGATCAAGAAGATGACCCCACTCAACAACCAGAAACTTCCATTTATCTACATGATACAGTTCAAAAATCTTGGTACTTCAAGAATTATCATCCACAAGATCAGATCATTGGAAACCCCAATGACAAGCTAAGAACCAGATGAACCTTCAGAGAACAAGACAATTATGCACTAGTCTCTGAGTTGGAACCAAAGACAGTAGATGAGGCTTTGCTCGACAATGGTTGGATTCTAGCTATGCAAGAAGAACTCAATCAGTTTGAAAGAAGTGATGTTTGGACTCTGGTTCCACTGCCCAAAGACAAATCAGTGATTGGAACAAAGTGGGTTTACAGAAACAAACTTGATGAAAATGGTAAGGTAATCAGAAACAAAGCAAGACTTTTTGCTCAAGGTTTCTCTCAAGAAGAAGGTATAGATTATACTGAAACCTTTGCACCTGTTGCTAGATTAGAAGCTATTATAATCTTACTTTCATTTGCTACACATCATAATATTATGCTTATTCAGATGGATGTTAAGAGTGTTTTTCTAAATAGTTTTATTAATGAAGAAGTCTATGTTATGCAACCTCCGGGTTTTGAGTGTGAAACCCATCCTGAACATGTATATAAGCTTAAGAAAGCTTTGTACGGTCTTAAGCAAGCTCCTAGAGCTTGGTATGATAGACTAAGTTCCTTTCTTATGGAAAATGGATTCAACAGAGGAAAGGTTGATACAACCCTATTTAGAAAATCCATTAAGTCTAATTTCAT
This sequence comes from Sophora flavescens, assembly GCA_030762895.1. Lineage (NCBI taxonomy): Eukaryota > Viridiplantae > Streptophyta > Magnoliopsida > Fabales > Fabaceae > Sophora > Sophora flavescens. Next base: position 128,228,790 of record CM061068.1, read on the forward strand.
AGTTGTACAGATATATGTTGATGATATTATTTTTGGTAGTACTAATGAATCTCTGTGCAAAGAATTCTCTAAGTTAATGCAGAAAGAGTTTGAAATGAGCATGATGGGAGAACTCAAATTCTTCCTTGGACTTCAAGTAAAACACACCATGGACGAGGTGCTCATACACCAAACCAAGTATACAAAAGAACTTCTAAAGAAGTTTAAGATGGATGACTGTAAACAAATGAATACTCCTATGCACCCCACTTCAATACTGAACAAAGATGATAAAGAGAAAAAGGTAGACCAAAAGGTATACAGAGGTATGTTAGGATCTCTCTTATATCTTGCTGCGTCTAGACTTGACATAATATTCAGTGTCTGCTTATGTGCTCGTTTTCAATCTGATCCTAGAGAGTCTTATCTCTCAGCAGTTAAGAGAATATTTAGATATTTAAAAGGAACTACTAATCTGGGTTTGTGCTTTAAGAAAAATGATGATTACAGATTAGTTGGTTTTTGTGATGCTGACTATGCTGGAGATAGAATTGAAAGAAAAAGCACTAGTGGACGATGTCACTTCATTGGAGCTAATTTTGTTTCATGGTCAAGCAAAAGACAAAGTATCATTGCTTTATCAACTGTTGAAGCTGAGTATATATCAGCTGCAAGTTGCTGCTCACAACTTCTCTGGATCAAACATCAATCGGAGGACTACAATGTATTTATAAGTAGTATTCTACTCATGTGTGATAATACTGTTGCAATAAATCTATCTAAGAACCCAATTTTGCATTCTAGATCTAAGCACATAGATATTAAACATCATTTTATTAGGGATTATGTGCAAAAAGGTGTGATTGACATTCAATTTGTAGATACTGACCATCAATGGGCATATATCTTTACTAAACCTCTTGTAGAGGACATTTATATCTTTATTAGAAAGCATATTAATATCATATGTGTGGATACTAGTAGGCATCCAGCCTAGAAATATTTGTTTTGCTAATTCTGCGTCTGTTACCTATGCTCGTCTAATACATATTTAAAGTTGTGTGTCTATTGCAAAACATATTGCAAGCGTCCACTGATATGGATGATTGTGTCCATTGTATAAGTTTCAGACGACTTCACATCTGCCTGTTATTAAAGTTATTATATTTATTTTGTCACAAGACATATTTATCCTTTATTCTCTTTGCTGAGTCAATACTTCCATCAATCCCATCAAGACCTTTTTATGGTCCCAAGTTTCCAACGCCGTTTTATCATTATTACATGTCATATCAAAAGTTTTTTTTTAAACCGTTTGATATTCAAGATTCTTTTAAAAGAAATCTTTTCCCTCTGAGAAAGACTTTACGCTTTCATAATCTCTCGAGCTATCTCTATCTTTACCTCTCTCTGCTCTCCAAACCCTAAGCTCTTTGATCATCTATAATGGCAACTTCAACCTTCAACGTGGACAAACTCAACTTAGCTATAGAGCATATAATTTCAACCTTAGTGTGCTAAAAGAATACAATCTTGACATAAGCAAATATGTCAATGCAGAGCTGCCTGGGAAGGACTTTTCATGAAGAAAGTCTCTGTTTTCCCAAATCTTGTCAGGGATTTTTGGAGAAACATCCAATTGACAGAAACTGACTTCTACTCAACTGTATTAAGAAAGAAGATTACAGTCTCGGAGAAGACTATTGCTAAAGCAATCTTCTGTGCTCGGGAAGGACTAGTTTTCACTGAGTCTTGGGAAGAAAACTTGGGCGGCACTGAGACTATAGAAGTTTGTCTCATGAAGGAGGACACGGTCAGGACTCACTCGTGAAAGACTGTTGAAATGAAGGATATCGTTCGTATCCTTCACCAGCTTCTCAACAAAGTGGTGCTTCACAAGGTTGGGTCAAAGGACAACCTATCATGTCTTCACAAATTCTGTCTCTGCCATCTTCTTACAGAGACAAGAATCAATCTTCCAAGAATCGTTTATGGAATATTCAGAGATGCAGTGATGAACAAGAAAAGACTCTCTGCACTTCCATTCTACCACCTTCTCTCGAAAATTTTCAAGGCTCAAGGAGTATATGAGTTTCTTGCTGCTAAGACTCCTGAGGAGCAAGCGAGGTTACTGACTAATAAAATAATGTCTGCTGCAGACTTTGGAAAGATGAACATAGCCAAAATGAACCTCAGTACATATGCTGCTGCTGCAATGTCTAAGACTGGGGAATTAATGGTGGCTAAAGAAGAGATGATTGAACATAATAATACTGAAGTCCTAGGGGTTAGAAGGGTAACCAGGCAAAAGACAACTGCTACAAGGAAGCCTGCCCCCAAAAGGCCAGCAAGTGGGATTGCTATCAGGGAGCCTTCTGATGTCCCTGCTGCAAAGAGGCCAAGGAAAATTATCCTTTCTCATAATGAAGATGAGGAAGCTGATGAGGATAGAATTCCTATCAGTTCTATCCTAAAGAAGTAGAAGACCTCTACTGCTGCTGCTGATGCTGAGGCCGTTGTGCCTGATCCTTCAACTGTGCCAACTAAACCAAGGAGACAACCAGCAAGAAAAGCCAGGTTGAAAACTCCTAAGGTAACTATCTCTGCTAATGATCCTGTTCAATTAGTAGTAGATGACCTTGTATCTAGTTTAGAAGCTAGGATTGATGATATACCTATCCCCTCTCCAAATGACGTATATATTCCCACACCTCTCTCATCCCAACCAACACAATCAACCACTTCACAAGCCGATGATACCTGGTTAAATCAACCAGATGAAGGCATTTTCCCTGGTGCACCTTTCCCCAAACCTCTGAGAACTCTATTTCCTCCCCTCATCCCAACTTCCGTCGTTTACAATGGCAAATATGAGGATTGCGCCAAAGTAAAAAGAGAATGGAAAATTCTGTTTCACTCTCACCAATCTAAACCAGAACACATCCTAGACAGATGGTATCCTCTACCTGAATATGAGGAAGAAGTTAGACAATCTGTTGAACCCATCTACCTACCTCACCCAGAGTGTCAATTAATCAAAATCGTGCCTTCTCAAATGCACAATGATCTAGGACCTTTAGTCACTCACCTACCCTTAGTCAAATTCCCCCCAAAGAAAATTTACCCAAACCTTGTCAAAACTCCTCCATTCATACCAATTACTGATGGAGTTGAGAGACACATTATACCCGTTTGGGAAACTGACCCCAAGAGGAAGAATCTTCCTACTATTCCTGAGAAGAGAGCTAGATCATCTAAGCACGTCCCCATGATCATGCCAAGGGACACAAAATGGATGTCCTTTGAGCATCCCAGAATCTATGGGAGGGCTGCTGATTTGTTTATGGATCAACTCTGCTATGATATGCTGAAATGGGAGTTCAGTCAACTCAGAGCTGATAGAGCTACAAATTTTGTTCCCCCATCCTGGCTGAGGCATAAGGAAGCAACCAAGATTGGAATCAAGCCTTACAGAATCTTTCCGAGATTGCCAATGCTGGATCTTAACAAGGACAAGTACTTGAAGAACAGAAGGTTCAAGGGAGTGATGCCCGAAGCTGAGTTAGCATTGCTTGACCTTGATCAAGAAACTTTTGATTACTCAATGTTGGATTTCCTTCTAAATAAGGAATCCATTGAGTTAATCGATGAGCACAGAGCTGCTGACTTATGGAAGTCACACTTAATTCACTGCACCAGAGAAGCATCTTCCTCTGGGTTGTCTAAAGAAGAAAAGGAATATTTTCCTAAGGTCAGAGGAAAGTGTGGACTCTCACACTTTAGGTACATGATATATAAAGACCTCTGGGGACTTCTTATCAACAGCATAAATGTGGAGTTTGTCTACCCTGTTAGATGGGCAAAGGAAATCATAGTAAAACCCAGACCTACTCCAAAGCCTATCTCAGATGACCTTGTTGCTGAAGCAAATGGAAAAATTGTTATTGCTGATAATTTGGAAGACATTGCTGAATCCTGTCAGCAATAGAGCTCATCAGAAAGACAATCTTCTCAACCTCTGGCAATAGTTGTAATGCACCCTGAAGATCAGTCAAGAACTCTGAGCACTATTCAAAAATCTGTAGAAAGCTCAAAACATCATACTCTACCATCAAATATTGAAGAAGTTCTTGGATAGCTGGTTGATGAAAGGGTTGGCAAATTGGTAGATGAAAAGGTTGACAAGATAGCTGAGAAGATCAAGGAGGATGTTCATCAGCAGGTTCAAACCTCAATGGCTCCAACCTTAGAGGTTGTGAATAAAATGCTTGAATTTCTTATGGATTTCAAGAAGTGCCAAACTCAGAATCCTCCTCCACCACCTCCATTTGCTTAGCCTTCATTATTTTTTTCCTTCTCCTTTTGTACTGACAATTATGATCTTCTCCTTTTTACCTTTTTGGCTGATGACAAAAAGGGGAGAAAGGAAAAGAAAGAGAATTATATATATAAAGTCAGTTGTTGAAAAGCTCTTATGTGTTTGCATTTCCATATTCTCTTCTACTTGATAAATTGCTCTCCTTTACTAATGTTGGAATTATTTGCTTTGATATTTGCTGCTCTGATACTTGTGTTTATATAGATTCCAAGAATGATGAGTATTTGTACCTATCTGTTAGTTTATAAGTCTGCTTAAGTAATTGAATGCTTTGTCTTAGGGGGAGCCCTACAAGCTCTCTTAGACTTTGCTTTTCAAATTTAATTAGTTTTGTCATCATCAAAAAGGGGGAGATTGTTGGAACCAAAGTGGTTTTGGATTTAATAATCTCTAAGTTTTGATGCTAACAAAAGGATTAAATTTACTTGGCAAAGTATTAGTTGAGATCTAACTTGTGCTTTCGGTTATGCAGGAACGCTCTTATAAGTAAAATTAACTTGGGATAAGTTTCAATTGAAAAATACGCATCCACCCCTGTAGACGGGATGCTCAAGCACTATGGTAAAGTTACCTTGTTGTTTAATTAAGTAGACGAGGCTATAAATGAATACCTAAATAACTTGTTAGGAACAACAAGTCTAAAGACTTTAAAATAAGCGCGTTCATCTTGCCACGTCAGCAGACGGAAGTAATTAGTTGAAGAAAATGGACTAAAACACAAAGTAATCTAGTAGACGAGCTCTAACCGCCACGTCATTAGATGGAGATCTTTATAACTCATTAAGGAATAGCAAGTCAGAAGACTTGATAGATAAAAGGATATGCCACGTCATCAGACGAACTAAGAAAAATATCAAATAGACTTGGACTCTCATATGAATGAGTAGGCGGAGTTTCCTTTTAGACGAGCTTTATCTTAGAATGAATTAAATGCAATCCGAATCTCTTATATTTATTTCAAATGATTGATATTTATTTCAAAAGAATATTTGTTCCTTTGTTTTATCTGCTTTAATATTTCAGATTGTTGTAAAAGAAATATAGTTCGTACAATAAGATCTGTACGATGACAACTTTATGACTAAAAAAGCTGAATTATACACAGAGAAGAAACAACGAGTACTCAAGCGGCAATACACAGAGGAGTGAACCTCCAAATTCATACTACCTTGATAACCAAGAGTACTATTCAACATTGCTACAGTCAAGCTATCAGTCACAACGGATACCATGCATTAAATGCTATCTCTAAACGGGATTATTCAAAGTAATCGTTGAAGAATTACAAGAGAAGAAGAATGTCACTATAAATTTAAGACCTCAGATACTGAAGAACAACTCTTGCCTACACAATCTTGCTAGCTGAACTTTTGTCATTTGATAATCATTTATTCCTTTATCCTTTCAAGATCAAGAGTATGTATTCATTAAGTTTGAATATTGTTGTAATAGTCAACTGATGTTAAACTGTCATATTCTCACCCATAGTGAGTTAAGAATATCAACCATTGAATCTCTTTGTTAGAGTTAAAGCCTGAAGAGGCTTGGTAAGAAAGGAATACTTGTAGCCTGAAGTGGTGTTGAATACTTGTTTGTAATCTATTTGAAGAAATAGTGAAAAAATCCTTCAAGTCGAAGGGACTGGACGTAGCTCTTGGTTGGAAGAGAGTGAACCAGGATAAAATCTCTTCCGTGAATTTTCTATCCCTAAACTCTTCAGTTTTATTTGCTTATACTAACTGTGGGGTTTTGATATTGCTTTTGTTAAAAGTCTTTTTTTTTTTAAAAAAAAGGATCTTTATCTTTGTGTGTGCTTCTGTTTCATATATCTTTGAGTGCAAAAATTGTTTTAAAGGTTGTTTTCAAAAATTATTAACAAACACAATTCAACCCCCCATTCTTGTGTTTGCCTATGTCAACTTCAAAGCTAACATGACAACCAATTTCAAGTTTTAGTTGAACATCTTTATTTGATTTCTGTTTGTGTGGCAAAGTAGTTATCTTTTTTCAAACCTGAAATTTATACATATCCAAATAAATAAATAATACCTTAATCTGTGGTTTGTTGGATCATAACTTGATTGCTGTGAGATATCAAATAGTTTCTTTTTTTAAAAAAAATCAATTAATTAAAGTGTATTTCTTTGGAAGTGTGAATTTAAAAGCCTTTGAGAACTTACCTTAATCGTTTGCATATGTCTGCTAATATGTAAAAACAAGTCCCAACATTAAATTAAATACACGAATTATACACAACGCATTGTCTGGATACTCGTTGATGTACGATTCAGTGATGTCTGGATACTTCTCCCTTAATAGGTTATCAAGTCACTTCCGGTAGGAAAAGTCCTCTCTATGACCATCCTTCAAAACCACGTAAAAGCATCTGCTTTCCTGAAAACTATTATGTCTGCTAATATGTAAAAGCATGTGTGTGTGGATAGATTGAAATTATTAGCTTTCTTACCTTGAAACCAATGCATTTTATAACTTTGCTACAAAATTGCATGTGAAGTTGCATTTCTTTGTTCTATTTAACATGCTAGTCTGCTACATGGATCTTTCCATCTTTCTGTGAACTTATGCCATTGTGCTTACTTCCTAATCATGTTTGTTTGTTTTCCTTATCGCTATATTAGAAAATGGATTTGACTAAATGTTTTGAGACAACCATCCATTTGGACCAGGTACAGTATCTCATCAAGTGAAGAATAATGATCAAAGAAAAATTAAGATGATTAAGGTATAAACTAATCAATACTAAAGTGTTCGTGTGTATTTGAAGGATTTAATTTCGATTCTGAGATCATTCTATCAGCGTTGGGGAAAAGGAATACCACGTGTTCTGACTATTGAAGACAAATGCGGAAATCTGTTCAATGGGATGATAGCAATCCATGAGGATCACCCATATTTTTGCAACGGACACAAAGGGTATTAGGGAGTTGTATTTGTTGTCCACTGGTGCATTGACAAAGTTTTAGTACCTTGGGGGTTCTCGCTTCTACATGTTCATCCCATTGGAGGATTGATGAATTGAATAATTTATCTGTGTTTTGGATCATTAGTACATTATGCACAAGTTTGCTTTCTTCATTTTTTCCAATAATTTTTTTTTGATAAACATTATTAAACTTGCGTTAATTAATCTATGTGTTTCTTGGCCATATTGACTGTGGTGTTTTGGATTGTTAGTATATTATTATATTTATGTATTCTATTTAACCAATAAGAAAATATTGATGTACTCTGTTTATATCATAAATTAAAAATCAATGGTGTTATTTTTTTGAAAAACAGAATTCGGTCGCTGGGCTTAAGTTACAAGGAAAAAAAATACCTTCATGATTAGTGACTGAATATCAGTCGTCAAATTCGGTTATCTGATCATGCGACCAACTCATTGGCGACCGAAATATATATTTTAGCGACCAAATTACCGGTCGCCATTTTGCGACCGAAATACAAGTTCGGTCGCTAAACATTTAGTGACCAGGGTTTCTGCTACCCCATTTATTCGGTCGCTAATTTAGTCGCTAAACAGTATAGCGACCGAATTAGCATGTTTAGCATTCGGTCGCTAAACAGGTTTTTTTTGGTAGTGATATAAGCGATGAAATCTAGGAGAAATATTCCAAGAACCAATTGTCCACATACTCCTGAGATAGAAAGATGATCTTGAGTATGAAATTCCAAGAAATATAAAAGCCTAAGTAGACAATGTCTCTTCATCATTTTATGGAGCCCTTTGCTGTCAACATATTGCAAGTACTCGATGAATAATCTTAATTTCAATATTTTAAGTGTGTTGGAGAGAGTGTTGAAAAGAGTGTGTTTGTAGCATTGCACTAATTTAATAAGGTAAAATATGAAAATAGATAATCAGAAATTTAATAAAATATTTTAAAATTTGAAAATCCAAACAAATTCTAATTTTTTGAACTAGTTCTTCCATCCATAACCATCAACCATAATATGAGAACTATTTCTTACTTTCTACTAATTATTTGCAATGACTCTTATAAAATTGATTTGTCATTGAACTTGAGCCATATAATGTGTTACATAAAGGTAATAACCTAGTATTAACACAAATATATCGATCATCTAGATATCATAAATATTCAACAAATTAAGTTTTAGGATTTTGTTAGTTGCTTATCAAAACCTTTTAGTTTATCTAGGCGTGGGAATCAAAACCATTAATTGTTTGAATAGTTAACTCAGTCAATAAATAACTATTCATTAAGATCTCCTGGAATATCATTGGTTAGTTATCTAATTAGTCTATAAACTATTACTAAATTAAAATGTTTTATTATCATAAATCACGATTATATAATGGTCTATTATATAATTCAATATTGTCATCAATCTTTATCTGTTGTTGTTTAAGAAACTATATTTACATCATACTTTCCCGTGTTAAAAGGTAACAAATTTAATTTAAGTTGGTACATATTTTTAAACTAAATAAATGTGAAAATATTGTAAAAATAAAAAGTGAAGATTTTATTCTATTTTCATTGGTTTTTAAAATAAAACAGTTTCATATAAATAAATAAAAATTAATTTGGATACCAAATGTCGGAAACATTTTATATACTAACATAGATTTAATACATTTTCAAAAGGAAAATCTTTTAGTAAATCTACTATTGTAAGGTTTTATTATTATAATGAGATACAATGTATGTTATTGAAAAACATCTCCCTCCAACTATAAGCATATTGAGCTATATATATAAGTAACTAAAATCCTATGCTTAAACCATAAATTGCATAGACAACATGAGTACAACCTCTATTGTTGAACATTCAACAACGTTAGATGAAGAAAAGGAAGATGATGGAGAAGGTGATGGTGATGATATTAGAAGATTATTGATTGTCATTGATCAAATCAATGAAACACCAAATTTTTATTGGTACATGCTACTTGCTAACCACCCAATATAAACTATATATTATGGTATAGCATAAAATGTTGTTCTTAAACATCATGTAAATCCTTAGATTTTTATCAAAATTAAATGAATATGTGATCAATAATTTTTTAAGGCTAAATTACACTTTTGGTCCCAAAATCGTTTTTCAATGTTCAATTTGGTCCCTAAGTTTTTAAAATGTTCATTTTGGTCCCTAAGTTCCTAAAACTTATTCAATCGAGTCCTTCTGTCAAGTTGACTAACGGACATGGACGTTGACCCCAAAATAATGGTCCCCAAATTTTTTTCAATGTTTAATTTGGTCCCCAAGTTGTTTTTCAATGTTCAATTTGGTCCCCAAGTTATTTTTCAATGTTCAATTTTGTCCTCAATTTCGACGAACCAGACGGGGTCAACGTCCATGTCCGTTAGTCAACATGACGGACAGACTCGATTGAATAGGTTTTAGGAACTTATGGACCAAAATGAACATTTTAAAAACTAGAGGACCAAATTGAATATTGAAAAACAATTTGGGGACTAAAAGTGTAATTTAGCCTTTTTTTTTTTTTTTTTTTTTTAATTGTTAACTTTTAATATGTCTCTGGACCACAACCAGTGGTAAGAATGGTTTCTTTGTACTTTATACAAATGTTTTTCTATTTTTTTAATATTAAGTACACTTTGTTAGCTAATAAGCTAGTTGGCACAGAAGGTTGTATCATCTCGGTGCAGTAAGCAGCTCGACTGGTACATTGAGGTGCAGTTGAGGGTGTCGTCTAATATGCACTCTTTGAAAAAGGTGTATGCTGCACCACCTACCCAAATTCTGTTCTTACCCTCACCCCTTCCTACCTCTCACAAGCATCATCACCAACACCAGCACTCATATCCCACACCACCATCATCATCACTACCCCACACCCACCTCAACCCAGCAAACGCACCAACACCACAACACCTCCACACCGCCTCCGCCCCCTGACTCATCTACCCAGATTACACTTTTGAATCAATCATCCATGCAAGCACAGTTCGTTTTCCATTATATGGTACATATCCATCAGTTTCCAAATCTATCTCATCCTCTGCGTTGCAAAGTGCGAACCAACAGAGTACATTGCCTCTTGTTTTTCATTTTGTGTCGCTTATGATCCCTGACCAGAATTCTCAACCTGGTAGGTGATGTAACATCCATGTTGACAGTTTCCTTTTAATTTTACCCTTCACTAACATACCCATGCCTGCACTGAACCCAGTTTTTCTTTTTTAACTTTTCTATTGACTCCATCAACTATCTTTCCACCCTTTCCCCCTTTTGCATTGTTAACCAGCAGAGCACATCGAGATCTCCATCATATCATCATTTCATTATTTTGGGTACAGTAGAAGCGGTGGGGCGGCGGTGGTTGTGAAGGGGTGAAAGAGATGGTGAGAAGGGGTGAATGATATGTAAAGGACAAGGACAATATTGTCATTTTATATTTTAGTCTCAACCATTGCTTTTATTTATTAATAAATGTGTGGTTGTGATTGAAAGAGCATGCTGCACCAAAGTTAGGAGGGTGCATACTAGCATTCACTGTAGTTGAGAAGGAACTGATGACTTTGTTGATTAGCATTCAAGGCACACATAAGTAATTCACGTTTAATGATTAATTTTATTATTTTTTATATATTGTTTTGTTATATTAAATTTGGACCGATTTGTTTCATTATATGTAACAGGAGGAGCTTTAGGCGAGGATGTCTCAGGCTAGGTCCCAGGCATCATCCTCTTCCCCATCCACCCAGCCTGGTCCCAAGGATGAGGAACAGCTAGCTAGCACTGCAAATTTGGGTGGAGGTTGTTGGTGGCAAGAAGTAGCACTACCTTTATGGTGGTGGAGACCTTGTCAATAACTACCTAAAAGGGTTAACTTGCATCCTTGATACTAGTGGAGCATGTGCAAGTCGCAGACATCACTCTCAGGAGTTCGAAGAGATTGCTAAATTGAAGCAGAGCGTAGTCGCTGCCGAGGAGCATGAGTGGCGGATGGATCAGGACCAATGTTAGATGATGATGATGATGATGCAACAGATGTCGGAGGTACAACCAGATATGATATTCGGCTACCCCCCACGATAGTAGCAGCCGACGCAACAACAGCCCCGCAGCCTTAGCCACAACCTAGTAGTGTATCGAAGAGGACAAGGAAGAGAAAGATTCATTTGGGGACTTTATATGACAGTCTCCTTATAAGGATTATTAGTGACCATTGTTCCAGACTTTTATGGTGACTACGTGATTTTTTTTAAGCAAACTACTAGATTTGTTAAAATTACAATATATTGTAATTTAATTTTCCTTGTGATTTTAATTATAATTTAGTTTCAATCACTGTTTCATTTATCATGTTTAGTATTAATTTAATCAATATTCAAATATAAGAATATAATTAATATTTAATAACAATACTATAATTATAATATGATTAAAATATTTGAGTATAATAATATAATCATAATTTATTTAATAAAAATAATATAAAACAATTATAATATTTAAACAAAATAAAAATTTATAAAAATAAGTTACCAACAGCTTCACCGTCGGTAACCATCAACTTACACAAAAAAAAATATTTATAAAAAGTAAAACTAATGACCTAAGCCGTTGGTAAGACGGTACATGTTTGCGACAGGTAAAGGCCATCGAATATCCACATCATTTTGTTGCAGTTTAGAGTCGTCGGTATTTAACTAGGGCTTTAGCCCATTGGTTATTATCGACAGATTTTGTCGATATTAGTGTTTGACGCCCCGTTTTCTGATCGACGTATGTCCGTTAGTAATTTGTTGGAAAAAAGTGGTTACCAACAACTTTATGGTGTTTCTGATGACTTTTGGTCGTAGGTAATGATGTTTTTTCTTATAATGCGTTAATCGTAATTGCTCTTGACTTATAAACTTACAATGTGTTTTGTTTTTTTGTTTTCAGACCTTTAAACTTATGTCGAGAGTAAAACCAGTAAATAGTGGTGGTGGTTAGACAATTTTACGTTTGAAAGTTTTAAATGTAAAAATTAACAATAGTATATAGTGTGGTTGGTTTTATGTTCTAATTGAAAGCAATGCATTTGAAAATTTGAAATATAACAGATGGAAACTTAAGTTTGGCCAGCAAAGATTTTTTTTCTCCTTTCACTTCGGATGCAATTATTTCTTCAAAAGTGCCATTGAAATCACACGTATTGCGAACGTGCAACCAAAAACAGATACAAACATCAAGGCTCGGGGTGGTCAGACACGTAAAGCTATAATTGCTTTTTGCATGGCATTAAGGGAGGGTTTAATAAGTTGCAAAAAAACAAGTCAACAACTATATGTGGATATCATATTTCTTCTTAATTTAGGGAAATCTTTTCAAAAGGCACTAGTATATCCGATATTTTTAAATAAGTTGTTCGAACCCTTGTATTTGATTCTTCATTAGACCTGCCTACCATCTTTGCTCCAAGCGATCAATCTTTGATATGTCAAAGGTTTTGGAGAAATATGACTTGGAGATTGCTAAAACACCAATGTGTGACACCCTAAAACCCGACATCACATGGTTACTCGTTGCGGAAAATAAACCTATTTAGAACGTTGGTCGCTTTCGGAAAAATAACCTTTTATATAGGGTTACTGAAAAAGGGTACTCAAATTTTTTTAAAAAAAGAAGTTAAGAAAATGTGATGAACACTTGGAACATGAAGATAAACATCATTCATATAAATATAACCATCCCACTTGGGATCTTAGGTTTGATTACAAAACAGGCCTTGTCGAACCGGTCAACATACACTAAAACAGCTACTGAAGAAACGGGTAAAAAAAAGAAACATCAAACCGGGGATAGGGAACTGGGTACAAGACTCAAAAGATGGCTCTAAAGGCCTAGGGACTATCGGGACAACTCCAAAAGCCGACGAACGATCTACAAATGCCTCCTGCATGCAGAGTGACCACAGAAGCTACCCCCAGATGAGATATCAGATGTCGGATTGATAACGTCATTGCCATCGTCGATAGGGACGTCGTCATCTTCGGGATCCTGCGGATGGTACTCTGGCTCCTCCTCCTCGTCGTCATCGACCTCTATCAACTCAAGAGGCTCTTCCTCGGGATCCTCTTCAGGATCCTCCTCCACTGGATCCTCCGCAAGCGGTTCAACTGGATCAAAATGCTTATGAAGGAGACCGGTGACTTGTAGCTTATGAAGGTAGGACCATGGAGGTGGAAGTGCCACATTCCTCGTCTCGACGGTATGAATCCTTTGTACGGGCACTCCATTAGCATTCGTCTCGGTAGTCGTGACTGGTCCTCAATATGTCACGGTCGTCGCACCCTCATGTATAGTCCAGTTCCCTACCGTCCCAGCATGATCAAATACTTCGCTCCTCGATCTCGACTATGCCAAGGGAACGTTCAAATCCATCTAAAAGCACGCGCATACCCGGTACAAGAAGAAAAGAATAGAGCATACAGATGTGCAAAAGTGAGATACCGTCATAAGATATATCCCACAACAACCATATACATGATACATACATCACATAATCATATAAGCAGTTAAATCATGCATATACATAACATAACAGTGTTATATCAAAGGGTCTCAAACCCGCACAGTCAATCTTTGAAAATATGCATGGCACTTCAATATCAGGCTTTAACTTAATCTCATGAGATATCAACACCGTTTTCCACTAGAGAAGAATTAAAGTTGGTCAATCTCTAGCCCACTGGGCAGTTGCCTCTATACCCTCATGCATTTAAGGTCTCAGGACGAGCAACGTCACATGTGCCTCTGAACCGGTCACATGGACTGACTCCCAGATACCACCTTGTATCTGATATGTAAGAAAGTACGTCTGCCTAGGGAAATGCACATGAGAAAACATTTTATTCAAAAGGTTTTCTTTGTGTTCATTCTTTTTCACTGTCGCAGCTCAAAGCTAACGACTTAATCATCATTTCCCCATCACTTCAAAACTTAGAAACATAGGACACACAACCCAAATGCTCAATCACAACGCCTGAGACCGATGCCGCAGTCAAGGGTTGTGGTCATATAAATCACTTATGCTTTTATTCATGTTTTGGACTTAACATGATAAGGACAATAGCCCAAAACAACGAAATCAGAACGCATTGTCCTCGATTTCGAGAATTGGACTCTCAGTCCAAAACATCATGAATTGGACTCATGGCCCCGAATTAACACCGATCCAAGATCACATGCGTATAACTGAATACTAGAGGCGATGTCTCGCATACTAGATTCTCTTTCTTGAGTACTTATTTTTCGTTTAGTGAAAATCAAATTCAAAACCGAATCCTCGATAACCTATCCAGGCTATTAGAAAGTTTCTAAAACATTTAGGAGAAAACCTTTTCTTTGTAAATCTTTTATAAAGCATCTTTGAAATACTTTTATCTTTGAAAATCCCTAATAGGATATTGCCAAATAATCTTGAAAGTTTTCACTTAAAGACACATAGTTCAAAAAGGATTTTTTTTCTCTCTTGTATAACAATAGTTCACCAAAACCATTTCAACATTTAAAACAAGTACTTTAAGTTAATGAGGTTTTGGAAAAGAACACAAATCCTTTCATCTTCAAAGCTGATTAAGGTTTTTAATCCTTATAACAGTTGAGCACAGACACAAGTTTGGCTTAGCAAACTTTCAATCAACAACAGTATATATTCTCAGTTCAATGCTAATATCACAGTTGAAAACAGTTCATCACAGATATGCATTATAACATTTAGAACAAGCACAGTTCAACATCAGATAATAGCGTAACAATTCAAGTACATTAGATAACCAAGTAAGCTCAATCAACATATAAATATCCAGTTAAACACATACATACATGCATACAGTTATTGAATATCTTTAGGAAATCCCTTCTTACCTCACGTCGGAGTTAAGTGTTTTGGATTTGAAAAGAAGGTTCACGAACGTCCTCGCTTCTCCGGCGATGGAAGTCTAAGGTTACCAACATGAAATCATGAGTTAAAAAAATCACTCGATAACACTAACCACAAGGTATAGGTTCGGTTCATACAATAAACTAGGATTATGGGTTTCCGAAATTTATGCGACTTGGATTTATGATCCTTAAGTGCTAGAAGTTCATAAACAACAATCTTTTAACAACGTTGAATTAAAAATCCCACTAGGTACTTGACTTAGGGTTTCGACCAAGCATAGGTAAATAGGCTAGGAATTTCTAAATTTTCCAATCTCTTTAGGTTACCATCCATACATAGTAAGGAGCTTGAAACCATGATCATTTCGGAAAATGGAAAAATCAAGTGTCTTAGACCATGAACTCTTAGGTTCGGCCTTAACAAGTTTGTGAGGTTAGAGATCTTTAAATCATCCAATCTTTTGGACATAGATCCTTTAACATGAAGGAGCTTTAATCCATAATCATCTTGGAAAACAAAATAAAATAACACATCCTAGGTCAAATGTTACATTCGGCCATCATAGGAAAATAAGGCAAGAAAATATTTTAAAATTTCCAATCACTTAGACACAACATCCTTTAACATAAGGAGCTTTTTAGTCCATGATCACTTTGGAAAACAAAACTCTACATCTTTGCCATAACCATTTAAGGTTTCTACCTTTTCAAGAAATAGAGGTTAGAAATCTTCAAACTTTCCAATCTTTTGGACTTAGCATCCTTCTATATCAAGGAGTCTTAATCCATGATCATTTTGGAAAACAAAACTTATACACCATTGCCTTAAAACTCATTGGTTTTGGTCTTTACATAAAAAAATAGGGTAAAAATCTTTAAACTTTCCAATCACTTAGACATAGCATCCTTTAACATAAAGGAGCCTTGGTCCATGATCATCTCGGAAATGAAACTCAAATAAAAACTCATACATGTAAAAGTTGAAACAAGATTCACCTAAACCATATATATGGTTTCGACCTCCTTAGGAAGAAGAGGTTAGGAAACTTTGTTTTACACAACCTTTTAGTATGGGATAGTATGAGTAAATACAAGAATCACTAGTGCAGAAAAGACATTCTACATCGGAGTTTACACATCGGTTTATTAGAAACCGATGTGTAAAATGAGGCGGTGGCATTTTTGAAATTAAAACCAAAGTATTACACATCGGTTTAGAGAATAACCGATGTGTAAAACGTTTCCACATCGGTTATTTCTAACCGATGTTTAAAAGTAAAATAAAAAAAATTTAAAGTCAGAATTTTTAACATTCAACATCGGTTTCTTTGAACCGATGTGTAAAATAGAGATTAACTACATCGGTTTCTAGTTAACCGATGTATAAAATTATAAATAAAAAAAAATAGAAATTAAAATTTACTTTTACACATCGATTTTTATTAACCGATGTATAAAATTGAAAAAAAAAAATCAGAAGTTAAGGTTTACACATTGGTTTTTTTTAACCGATGTGTATAATATGGTTAACCACATCGGTTTTAGTCATAACCGATGTGTAATATTCCCTATTTTTTTCATTCCCTCCTTCAGTTCCGTACCCTATCCCTGCATTCTTCAGTTCAGTTTCGAGTTTGTTTTGCATTGAAGAAAACCAGAAAACCCCATTCTTTCTCTGCTAACGCTTTTCCCAACACATTGTTCCTCCCTCCTCCGCGACCTAGTTCCCCTCCTCCCCCAAACATCAACTCACCACTACCACCATCTCTGCATCGGAACCCCCGCGAGCACCACCCCCACCCTAACCTGACCTGCATTTTTCGTGCAGCCCTTTGCACCACCGCGCCTCTCTGTAACCCAAACACCAACTCATTCGGTTTTCACTCACCATCGCGAGGACCACCGCGACCCTAAGCTGACTCACATTTTTCGCGCGGCCCTCCTCACTTGTCTCCCTTATCGGCACCTCTCTGTAACAGAACAGGTATTGTTTATTTCCCTTCCCTTGCCTAAATGCTTTTAGTTTGTTGCTTCATTTTTTTCATGTTTAATACCTTTTTTAGGGTTCACTTTCCATTTGATGTTTTCTTCAATGATGTGTTTGAAATTGAACATCTTTTGAGTTATTCTTAGAATAGCAAGTGTTAGGTCTGATATAGGTGAGGAGGACAAGTTTATGTCCTTTCCCGTGCTTGTGCCTGTCTGTGTTTTATTGCTTTTTCTAGTGTGAATATATAGAGTTTATTTCTATTAATTCCGTGGGATTTAAAGGGACAGACTTTGGTTTTTCCTTTTTCCAGTGTTTGCTAGTTTCACTTAGTTGCTTGATTATGCATAAATTTTATTAGTATATAGCACAATTAAGTTGTGACCCTCTCTGCATTTTAGGTTGTTGCTTCTAATCCTGTAGTTAGGACCCATATTTGGGTGCAGGATTTTGATGTAGCTTGGATAGATGGTGAGGTCTTGGAGGTTAATAGAGAAGAAATCAAAGTCCTTGGCACTTCAGGGAAGATGGTGAGTGTGATTTGTAATATTTGCAAAAAGCTGATCCTGGTCTTCACTCTTCACTTATGGTATATTCATGTGGATTTTGATGAGGGTGGGAATTGGGCTAGTCTGCACGTATTTGTTTGGAAAGATCAGTAAATCTTCTGGTGGATGCTATCCTTTTGTGGTGTTATAGTGGGGTAAGCTTGACTTGTTTGCAGGTGGATGTTGCTTCTTCTTGTTTAGTCAGTTTCTTTGGTTTTGACAAAGTCCTTCTTTGTTTTAACTTTGGATATCTGGATAAATACAATTAGTTGGGGTTCGGTTTTTCTGGTTTTGGCATGCTGGGTTTGAGGGTCTCGTTTCTCCAGTGGGTGGGATTAGCTTGGGTAAGCTATGTTCTTTTGATTAAGGGATTTTTGAATATTTGTTCTGGTTTGGGATCCTTGTTGAGTGGCTAACTAGTGTAAATTAGATGCTGACTTTTGTCACAATATCATCTTTACATTGGTGATCTATTTTTTTTGTAAAAGGATTGGAGTACACCTAATATTCCTTTTTAATATATATTTGGCTTATCAAAAAAAAAATCCTGTTAAAAATCTGAGACATAACTTGGTCAAAACAACAAGTCTTGGATTTAATCTCTTAACAATTTTAGTGCAGTTTTTGTGTTCAATTCCGTGTCTTATCTGCATGTTTTCAACTTCTGTCATATTCTTTAATTTATAACTTTGGCTATACAACTCGAGAATCAAGCACGTTTTTTTTTTCTTGAAATAAGAAGTGGTTTCTATTATTCAATGGGTCTATATGACTAACTTCTATTTAACAGTCTATTTCTTATTTTAGTTGGCAGGTGTACAAGTGTCTTTGACTCCGTTGCATAGTGCTCTGCCTCTGCTTTGTTCACTTCTTTGCTTGTCTTTGCACAATAACAACTAGGTGTGTCTCTCGAAGGTATGTTTTGTTGAAAAGCTTTCATTGGAGTTTTAATGTATTTTCTTGAAAATTTATTTGATTCGAGAATATGCCCACAATAATTAGTAAAGCCTTAGTTTCCCGTTTGAGATGCAATACTAATGAGCGTACGTGTACGTGCTTAATGTACCGCTCATTGTGTTGGATCTTGAATTGTCCAAAGTTGGACAGTTTGGGAAAAAACTTTTTCTTAATTCAGTTAAAATAGTTATTCATTGGTTCTAATGTTATATACTTGATGAAAGTTCGGATTGATACATTTCCTTTCGTTCTCCGGGTGCATACTTTATCGTGGTGGATGTCATCGCGTTCAAGTAGTGTACGTCGGAGACCACGGGGAAATGCTGCCGAAATTTTGTCGAGTATGAGCATGAGAGTTAAGGACTAACTGTTAACCGAATGTTGAAAAATTTTCTTCTCGAATGGGATAGGGCCATACCCTGTCATAAGAAGTGGTTGATGAATATGTTGGACTAAGTACGAAGGTATTGGTTTAGTCATGGATCGCGGTTGGATGAATGCTAGACGGACAAGTGATGAGTATGAGAATGGAGTGGAAGATTTTCTACAGTTTGCAAAAACAAATGCTCCTGATAGTGGTAACGGAAGGTTTTATTGTCCTTGTGTTAACTGTTTGAATGAGAGACGACTAGAAGCTGAGGAGATACGTGATCATCTTATTTGTGAGGGGATTTGCAAGAGTTATACAACATGGATATGCCATGGTGAATCGTTAGACAGGCCGAGGGTGTCGGATAGAGAGGAAGTTGATGACGTGGAAATGGACGATGGACTAGAGGACATGATCCGTGATGTTGGGCAAGAGTCTTTTCGGCACGCACATGTGTATGATACTTTGTGCAGTGATGCGCAAGTGGCTTTGTATCTGGGGTGCACTAATTTCACACGGTTGTCAGCGGTGTTAAGTTTGTTCAATGTGAAGGCGAGAAATGGGTGGAGCGATAAAAGCTTTACCGAATTGCTTGAGTTGTTGAAAGAAATGCTTCCAAAAGGCAACACATTGCCATCTCGAAACTATAAGGCGAAGAAGATATTGTGTCCGATGGGTATGGAGTATAAGAAAATACACGCTTGCCCCAATGATTGCATATTGTACAGGAAAGAGTTTGAAGAGATGCACGAGTGCCCCAGGTGTGGGGTATCACGCTACAAAGTGAAGGATGGTGATTCTAGTTGTGATGTGGTCACCAAAGGTCCTCCTGCGAAGGTGTTATGGTATCTTCCCGTGATTCCGCGGTTCAAGCGATTGTTTGCTAATGTAAATGACGTAAAGAACATTAGATGGCATGCAGATGAGAGGAAGTGTGATGGACAGCTTCGCCATCCGGCCGATTCTTTGCAATGGAAGAGAATTGATAGTTTGTTTCGGATTTCGGCAATGAGCCCGAAACCTCAGGCTTGGACTTGCTACCGATGGAATGAATCCATATGGAAACTTAAGTAGTATTCATAGTTCATGGCCTGTTCTCCTTGTAATTTACAACTGTCTCCTTGGTTGTGCATGAAGCGCTAAATACATTATGTTAAGTATGATGATTTTGGTCCTAAACAGCCAGGAAATGATATTGATGTTTATCCGAGTCCCTTGATTGAAGACTTGAGAATGATGTGGGATGAAGGCGTTGATGTGATCGGCGGGTATTGTCGTGAGACATTCTGATTGCGTGCCATGTTATTTTGCACCATCAATGACTTTCCGATATACGGGAACCTGTGTGGGTATAGTGTTAAGGGGCATAAAGCATGTCCAATATGTGAAGAAGGCACATGTTACCATCAACTGCAACATGGAAGGAAGACGGTTTACCTTGGGCATCGGAGATTTCTCCGACGTAATCATCCTTATCGTAGATTGAGGAAAGCTTTCAATGGACTTCCGGAGAATGAAATTGCTCCGGTGGCCTTGACTGGAGAGCAAGTTTATGAAAGGGTGAACAACACTAATGTTATCTGAGGGTGTCTGTTGAGATTATTCGAGATGCTGATGCTCGAGTCCCTGTGCCCACTGAGGAGGTTCAAACAGTGGGTCAGGCCCCCGGTAACTTCATCCTCTGGCCAAGAAGACTGGTCAACTTTCTTGTTGCATCTGAGGTATTCGGTTAGTTGTGTTTTTCTATATTCATAGTTGAAATATATTTATTATTGTTTAAAGATAATGCTTTATTTGTATTTGTTATAGGATGTTGGAAATGATATTGTGCCTAAAAGGTCGGATCTAGGAAGACCAGAGATGTCTGCTCCTGCCAAGGTATTCATTTGACCATTTAGTTAATAACGAATTAAATAACTTAATTATCCGTGATTACTAATATATATCTATGTTGTTTAGGGGATCGACAAAGGGGCACCTGGCCATGGTGATGTTTTTAAAGTTACGGCTATCCGAGGTTGTCACCATGGAGGATGATGCAGCCTTGGTAACGTTGGAACATGATGCAGCCTACGGTGAATCTGTATATACCAAAGAAGGAACTTATGGAGATGGCACTCAATAAAGAAATGGCCAGTTCTGCACATATATCGTTTTGGTGGACGTAAGTACATTTTATTTATAAGTTAAGTACGTAATTAATTTTTAAATACTATGATAATTAACATGTTTTTCCAATATATTAGGTATCTGCATCGTATGTTAGTCGATCAGGGTAGCCTCGCCCTTTATGGGTTCATTGACCCCATGTTCATTCAGGGTGATGTTCTCGTAGTATCGGAAGACCCGGTCACTACCATACGTGATATACTTGCCCGAGACGATCATCAATTCTATCTTGCGCCTTATCTCAATAAGTAAGTACCGGTTATTTAAGTATAACTATATATGACTTAGTCACTAACTGTTCCGCAAATACAGCCGGCATTGGCAACTGTTGCTCTTGTACCCAAGAATGAACGTCGTGGTCTTCTTCTGCTCATTGGGAAATAAGCCGGAGAATCAATTGAAGACGATCATCGAAACGTAAGCATTAAAATACTTTATAATCGATGAATGCAGTTGTTTTAATTATCTGAAATCTATTAGATATACTTTAATTAATGTTTTTGTCATGATATATAGGTCTTTTAATGCAACCCACATGTTGCGTGGTGAAAGGCGTACTCGGGCTATCAGATGGATTATTCCCAGCATAAGATATTTATTAGTTCAAATGCATCAAATGCAGTGGGTACAATAATTGATTTCTATTTTATTTAATTCCTCATATTCTAAATGGGTTTCATTTGTACGTAGTCACGTATACAACGTGGGTCATGGGAATGTGGCTACTATGTGATGCAGTGGCTGTTGGCACTTATCTCCTCAGGGATCATCGAAAGATGGAGCGAGGTAAATGTTAATTGACACAATTAGAAGTAATAGTATAGCTTCGTTATATGTTTTATGTTAGTTTATTACTTAAAAGATATAATCTTTTGTCCAATTAAACTTGCAGATATTCAACAATCCAACTCCATTATCTAATTCTGACATCAACAATATAAAGAGGCGTTGGGCAACTTTTTTTCTTGAAGTGTACCACCCATAGTTTGTATATTTGTAGTTAGTTTAAAAACTTATCATGTACTAGCTATAGTGTACCTTTGACTGATGATATGTATTAGTGCTCAGGTCTGGTTCAATTCTTCTTCTCTCGTGTTTTGATGTAGCCTTGATAAAGTGTTGTTTTCATTCATTCGAAATTAATTAGGCCTGATGCTCTCTGTTTTCAGATTCTGTGCTCACTAGTCATTTGATGAAATGTCAGTATTTTTAACCATATGTGTAAGAGCTGAATGTTTGTGCCAAGAAAATTGATTCAAGTATGTTTTGCTTTTGATATGGTTAAGACTTTGTTGCAATTGTGTCAAAACTGGCCGGTTTGGTGTTCTGTTAGTTTCTTGTTTGATCGAGTGCGATCTTAAACAAGTTCCTCGGAATTGATGGTTATGAATTCCTGAAACAGGGGAAAGGAATGATTGAATTGTAAATAATAACTCAAAAAAAAAATGACATTATACACATCGGTTCTTAAAAACCGATGTGTAAATTTAACTTTCTACATCGGTTTTGCAATAAACCGATGTGGAAAGTTTACTTTACACATCGGTTATATTTAAAACCGATGTGTAAAGTATACTTTCCACATCGGTTTTTTGAAAAACCGATGTAGAAAGTTAAACTTCCAACTACTTATTAATTGATAAATTAATTTTCCACATCGGTTAAAAGAAAACCGCTGTTTAAAATATACTTTACACATCGGTTTTAAAACCGATGTGTAAAGTGGCAATAAACCACATCAGTCATTTCCACATCAGTTCGAAAACCGATGTGGAAAGCCAAAAATAACCGACGTGGAATCCCTTTTTTGCACCAGTGAATATAGAAAGTGGTTTCAACTCAAAAGGAGTTTTCTACCATTTTTGAGAGTTTTTAGAAGTTAAAAGCACATAAAGGACATATGAAGAAAACTTTGAAACAAAATATGAAACTTTGAAAAGAACTACATAGAAGTATTACCCTTAACAAGATGAACAACTTTGATGAAGAACACTAAGAGAAAAGCTTGAAAAAAATGTAAACTTTGTAAGAGAGAATAAGAAGAAGAAATGTAGTAAAGTGTAAATGTGAGAAATGGAGGAAAGTGATGAAGTGTGGAAATGAAGAGTATTTATAGAGAGTGAGAGGAGAGGGTCACGGTTTTGGGAGAGGAGGAAAGAAGAGAAGAAAGAAGGTGAGTTGCTTGTAGAGAGGATAAAGAGTTAAGGTGATCTGATGTGATTGGAGAGAGAAAGATGAAAAAATGAGATTTTTGAAAAAAAAAGTCATGATTCACCTTTTGAGGTGTGTCATAACCTTCACATCAAGTCACTTCATGTCTCTTCATCCTCTTGATGCTCTGCTCCATTGCGTATCAGATGACTTCCCCGATTGTATTTCCTGACGATTTCGCCCGGGAAATCCCTAAGATTTGGCCCCGAACAAGATTTTTCGAAAAACTCCAAACCCACACAAAACATCATAAAAACACTAACCGTCTCGATCATTCACAAATTAAAATTTGGTCTCTAGCTCAGTAAACTTGTACTGGCAGTGAGAACCCAGATCGTTTTTCTTTTGAATTTTCGATCGAAAATTTTACTGTGACTTCATACGGTAAAACAACACAAGAAAATGATTTTATTTTAAATAAAATCATCATCTGTATTTTATAAAAAGTAAACACATTAAAACATGTATTTACTGATAAAGAAGCATACAAAGAACATACTGTTACACAATGCCTCAACGATATCTAGTTCAGAATTACATATTACCTGCTGCTAGTTCAAAATGAGTAAAAAAACAGTTGTAACATTGAGATTATTGTAAACCATGATAGTACTTTTAAAGTGAACGTAGAACAATGGCTTTCATTAGATTTGATTGTTAAATATATTTAGTAATAGATACGAACTATATCTAAGTTATTTGTTGTGTTTGATTTGGTTGCCACAAAATTAATGAAATTTTTAAAATGGATAGTATTTTTAAAAAATTATCTTTTACAGATTGCTTTTAAAAATTAATTACATCTTAAAAAATATTATTTACAATACCTTTTAGTAACTTTTTCAAAATTAGTAACAATTTTGGAAATGTTACTAGAAATATGTTTAGCTAGCTACTTTTTTTTTTTTTTTAACATTTAGCCACATTTTATAAAAATGTAGTATTCATGTCTTCTTCCATACCACACTACAATAATTTAAGCTATTTCCCTTGGCATATTACACAGGACAAAAAATTCCTAAAAAAGTTTGACGTTTCCCACGGTTAAAACCTTGGGAAAGTTCTCGTTATGGTTCCCATGGATTGGGCCTTGGGTAACAGATGACATAAGTTCTTATATTTGAATATTGATTAAATTAATACTGAACATGATAAATGAAACTGTGATTGAAACTAAATTATAATTAAAATCACAAGGAAAATTAAATTACAATATATTGTAATTTTAACAAATCTAGTAGTTTGCTTTAAAAAAAAATCATGTAGTCACCATAAAAGTCTAGAACAATGGTCATTGAATAATCCTTATAAGGAGACTGTCATATAAAGTCCCCAAATGAATCTTTCTCTTCCTTGTCCTCTTCGATACACTGCTAGGATGTGGCTGAGGCCGCGGGGGCTGTTGTTGTTGCGTCGGCTGCAGTGCTAGCTAGCTGCTCCTCAACCATGGGACTAGGCTGGGTGGATGGGGAAGAGGATGATGCCTGGGACCTAGCTTGAGGCATCCTCGCCTAAAACTCCTCTTGTTACGTATAATGAAACAAATCAGTCCAAATTTAATATAACAAAACAATATATAAAAAATAATAAAATTAATCATTAAACGTGAATTACTTAAGTGTGCCTTGAATGCTAATCAACAAAGTTATCAGTTCCTTCTCAACTACAGTGAATGCTAGTATTCACCCTCCTAACTTTGGTGCAACATGCTCTTTCAATCACAACCACACATTTATTAATAAATAAAAGCAATGGTTGAGACTAAAATATAAAAAATAATAAAATGACAATATTGTCCTTGTCCTTTACATATCATTCACCCCTTCACAACCACCGCTGCTACTGCACCAAAATAACGAAATGATGATATGATGGAGATCTCGATGTGCTCTGTTGGTTCGCAATGCAAAAGGGGGTAAGGGTGGAAAGACAGTTGATGGAGTCAGTAGAAAAGTGAAAAAAGAAAAACTGGGTTCCGGTGCAGCCATGGGTATGTTAGTGAAGGGGAAAATTAAAAGGAAATTGTCAACATGGATGTTACATCGCCTACCAGGTTGAGAATTCTGGTCAGGGATCAAAAGCTACACAAAACGAAAAACAAGAGGCAATGTGCTATGTTGGTTCGCACTTTGCAACACAGAGGATGAGATAGATTCAGAAACTGATGGATATGTACCCTATAATGGAAAACAAACTGTGCTTGCATGGATGATTGATTCAGAAGTGTAATCGGGGTAGATGAGTCAGGGGGACGGAGGCGGTGCGGAGGTGATGGTGGTGTTGGTGCGTTTACTGGGTTGAGGTGGGTGTGGGGTAGTGATGATGATGGTTGTGTGGGATATGAGTGTTGGTGTTGGTGATGCTGCTTGGGAGAGGTGGGAAGGGGTGAGGGTAACAGAATTTGGGTAGGTGGTGCAGCATACACCTTTTTCAAAGAGTGTATATTAGACGACACGCTCAACTGCACCCATCGCCACTGTAACATAAACAAATATAGAGATTATATAAATAATAATTATGGAACTAAAATGGTAATAAAGATGAATGTATAGAATGCGTTTATGAATGTACCAGTCGAGCTGCTTGCTGCGCTGGGATGATACAACCTCCTGTGCCAACTAGCTAACAAAGTCTACTTAACGTTAAAAAAAAAGAAAAACATTTTTATAAAGAACAAAGAAACCATGCTTACCACTGGTTGTGGTCGAGAGACATATTAAAAGTTAACAATAAAAAAAAAAAAAAAAGGCTAAATTACAGTTTTGGTCCCCAAATTGTTTTTCAATATTCAATTTGGTCTTCAAGTTTTTAAAATGTTCATTTTGGTCCCTAAGTTCCTAAAACTTATTCAATCGAGTCATTCAGTCATGTTGACTAACAGACATGGACGTTGACCCCGTCTGTTCTGCCGAAATTGAGAACAAAATTAAACATTGAAAAACAACTTGGGAACCAAATTGAACATTGAAAAACAATTTGGGGACCATTATTTTGGGGTCAACGTCCATGTCCGTTAGTCAACTTGACGGAAGGACTCAATTGAATAAGTGTTAGGAACTTAGGGATCAAAATGAACATTTTAAAAACTTGGGGATCAAACTGAACATTGAAAAACGATTTAGGGACCAAAAGTGTAATTTAGCCTTAAAAAAATTATTGATCACATATTCATTTAATTTTGATAAAAATCTAAGGATTTACATGACGTTTAAGAACAACATTTTATGCTATACCATAATATATAGTTTATATTGGGTGGGTTTGCAAGTAGCATGTACCTATATAAATTTGGTGTTTCATTGATTTGATCAATGACAATCAATAATCTTCTAATATCATCACCATCACCTTCTCCATCATCTTCCTTTTCTTCATCTAACATTGTTGAATGTTCAACAATAGAGGTTGTACTAATGTTGTCTATGCAAATTATGGTTTAAGCATAGGATTTTAGTTATTTATATATATAGATCAATATGCTTATAGTTGGAGGGAGATGTTTTTCAATAACATACATTGTATCTCATTATTATAATAATAAAATCTTACAATAGTAGATTTACTAAAAGATTTTCCTTTTGAAAATGTATTAAATCGATGTTAGTATAGAAAAGGTTTCCCACATTTGGTATCCAAATTAATTTTTTTTGTTTATATGAAACTGTTTTATTTTAAAGACCAATGAAAATAGAATAAAATCTTCACTTTTATTTTTAAAATATTTTCACATTTATTTATTTTATAAATATGTACCTACTTAATATGATTTTCTCGTTCCTCCTTTTATTTATATATATATATATATATATATATATATATATATATATATATATATATATGCCTATGCTATTTTTAATGAGAAATTAAATTTGTTGCCTTTCAACACGGGAAAGTATGATGTAAATATAGTTTCTTAAACAATAATAGATAAAGATTGATGACGATATTGAATTATATAAGAGACCATTATATAATCGTGATTTATGACAATAAAACATTTTAATTTAGGAATAGTTTATAGCCTAATTAGCTAACTAATCAATGATATTCCAGGAGATCTTAATGAATAATTATTTATTGACGTAGTTAACTATTTGAACAATTAATGGTTTTGAATCCAACGCCTAGATAAACTAAAAGGTTTTGGTAAGCAACTAACCAAAACGTAAAACTTAATTTGTTGAATCTTTATGATATCTAGATGATATATTTGTGTTAATACTAGGTTATTACCATTATGTAACACATTATATGGCTCAAGTTCAATGACAAATCATATTTATAAGAGTCATTGCAAATAATTAGTAGAAAGTAAGAAATAGTTCTCCTGTTATGGTTGATGGTTATGGATGGAAGAACTAGTTCAAAAAATTAGAATTTATTTGTATTTTCAAATATTAAAATATTTTATTAAATTTCTGATTATCTATTTTCAAATTTTACCTTATTAAATTAGTGCAATGCTACAAACACACTATTTTCAACACTCTCTTTAACACACTTAAAATATTGAAATTAAGATTATTCATCGAGTACTTGCAATATGTTGACAGCAAAGGGCTCCATAAAATGATGAAGAGACATTGTCTACTTAGGCTTTTATATTTCTTGGAATTTCATACTCAAGATCATCTTTCTATCTCAGGAGTGTGTGGACAATTGGTTCTTGGAACATTTCTCCTAGATTTCATCGCTTATATGACTACCAAAAAAAACCTGTTTAGCGAATGTAACACTCCGATTTTCAATGCTTTCTAATATCGGTAATAAATATATAAACATATATATTTTTATCCGAGACTTAGAAAATGATTTTGGATAAACCAAGGTCATTTTCATGTTATAATTATTTTTATAAGGTTACGTAAAGTTTTTGGTTGAAAATTCAGACGGAAACCGGTTTGCCATTTTCTACGTTTTCACTGACAGTAAAAGTTTACTGCTCAGAAAACCTAATTTTAATTCATGAACGAGATGAATAATGTTTTTATCATATTTTCTATGATACTGGAAGTTTTGAAAAATTTAGCGTAAAAATATAATATTATATTTGATGCGGGCAAAAACGTCGTGATATCTCTAGGAAAACATGAGTCAGATGAATTAGGGAGTCAGCAACGGAGCTAAGATAATTGAAGTGACTGATGTGACAAGCATTTATGACGATCATATCTGAGTCATAATGCCCATAATGGCGCATTTATGACATAGAGATATTTTTGTAGGGAAAAAACAATTTTACCCTTAGTTTCACTTGAAAATTACAAGCTTTGCCATTGTAATTTTGGACCAAAATACCCTAAAACCCACGGGTCCCCCTCTTTAGCACCACACTTAGGTAAATTACATGTCATCTTCTTCATCTAACTTAAGCTTTCTCTCCAAAAGTTCATAAGAACACTTAGAACACTTGGGTTGGATTTGTGAAGAACATCATACAAGTCATCACTTTCTTTGATCTTCAAGAGGTAACATCTCTTAATATTTCCTTTCTAAGTCTTTCTCTTCACAACTTTTATGAGTTTATGCCTTTGATCATCATGTTCTTCATTTGTTTAAAGTTCGAGATGCTTTCTTCAAATATTCATAACAAATTGTAGAAAAATCCTTTTGACTTGAAACCAATTTCTATTAACTCATCTTGATGCCTATATTCATCATCTAAGAGAATGAAGCAAAATAAAATTTCTTCCCTATTCTTCCATGGTTGGCCGAACCTATGCCATAAGGAAGGTGTTGATATATGGCTTTAATTTCTCTTCTAGCTATTTTGAAAAGTCAAAGGTAGAGAAATTCTCTCATCCGTTTGTCGCTAATGATAGAGAGAGAATTTTGGTTAATAATCCATAGTAATTGGTTGGTTAATAAAGGAAGTTATTCCCTATAAATTAAGAGTTTTTTCATTTCAATGAAAAAGAGTGAAATTGTAACATCGCATTACAAGACTCTCAGAGAAGTTTTGTCTTTGTATCTTCTCTTTGTTTATTGTGAGAGTTTGTATACACCAGTGAGTAAATACTGTGAGGTATTTGGATATATTTGGGATTTGGGTTTGAGTAAAGTGTGTAAATACTCTTTTATATTCTCCACCATATTTAATATCAAGTTATATAGTCACCGTTGCATGTGGATGTAAGCTCAAAGCTGAACCACATTTGTGCTTATACTTCTGCCTTATTTGCTTTATTTCTAACAAACTGGTATCAGAGTGCTTATACAGTTCTGGGCAGATCTGTTTTTTTAAAAAGAATGGCGACTACAAAATTTGATATTCAGAAGTTCGATGTGCACATCAACTTTGGGATGTGGAAGGTCCGTATGATGGCTGTTTTGACACAACAAAATTTAAAGGTGGCACTTTCTGGGAAAGAAATGAAGCCTGCCACGATGAAGGATTCTGATTGGGATGATATTGATGATAAAGCTCTTTCCACTATTCAGTTATGCATCACAGATGATGTATTACAAGAAGTTCTATCAGAAAAAACAGCAACAACACTATGGACTAAATTAGAGTCCTTATACATGAAGAAGACAGTGGCCAATCATCTTGGTATATTGCAACGTCTATACACGCTTCGTATGGATGAAAGGACATCCATTAAATCATATATTTCTGAGTTCACTTCACTCGTTATAGAATTAAAAAATATGGATGAGACATTCTCAAGTGAGCAACAAGAAATGATGTTACTTTGCTCCTTACCTCCCTCCTACAAGCACTTTTGTGAGATGCATGCTTATATATGGGCGTGAACGTCTAGATATTGATGAGGTTAAATCCTCTCTTTTGAGTCGTGAAAAGATGGAACGCGATAATAATGGACGTGATGATCCAGCTGTAGGATTGTTTGCTAGAGGGAGATCCAAGGAGGTTGGCTCGAGTATTTATAGAAGAGGCAAGTCTGGATCTAAATCTAGACATCGTAAAGGAATATGTCGATATTGCAAGAAAGAAGGGCATTGGAAAGCAGAATGTCCAAATCTCAAAGAAAAGAATGAGAGTAGTTCAAGTAACACAACAAGTGTAGGTGAAAGTGCCGAAAATGTTCTCACGGTATCAACTAGTTCTGTTGGTGATGCATGAATTATTGATTCTGGTTGCTCTTACCACATGTGTCCAAACCGGGAATGGTTTACCACTTCCCGGTCAATTGATGGCGGTGTTGTTCTTATAGGAAATAATATGTCTTGTAAGGTCACTGGCATTGGTACAGTCCGATTCAAGATGCATGATGGAATTGTGTGAACTTTAACTAATGTGCGGCACATACCAGACATGAAGAAAAATCTTATTTCTTTGGGTACTCTTGATTCTCAAGGGTGTAAGTATTATGCTCAAGGTGGAGTTCTAAAAGTCACCAAAGGTGCTCTTATTGTTATTAAGGGAAATTGGTCAATGGACTCTACCTACTTCAAGGAAGTACCATTGTTGGAGTTGCATCTGTATCATCGTCCCCTGACTCATATTCATATACTACTCATATGTGGCATATGCGTCTCGGGCATATGAGCGAAGCTGGAATGTCTATTCTGAGCAAGCGTGGCTTGCTAAATGATCATAAAATTGGGAAGCTTGACTTTTGTGAGAATTGTGTCTATGGGAAGCAAACTAAAGTCAAGTTTAGGACTGCCATCCACAGGACTAAGGGCACATTTGATTATACTCACTGACTTATGGGGTCCTGCGCCTGTCACGTCAAAGGGTGGTGCCAGATACCTGTTAACTTTCATTGATGATTTTTCAAGAAAAGTTTTGGTATATTTTCTAAGTGTAAGAATGATGTTTTCTCTACTTTCAAGAAGTGGAAGGCGCTTATTGAAAATCAGACAGGTAAGAAAATCAAACGTCTGTGAACAAACAACGGTTTGGAGTTCCGTGAGGGACAATTTAATGAGTTCTGTGAGAATGAAGGCATAGTAAGACATCGTACTGTGCGAAAGACACCACAACAAAATGGTGTGGCAGAATGTATGAAAAAAACTCTTCTGGAGAGAGCTCGTTGCATGCTCTCTAATTCTGGCTTGCCAAAAAAATTTTGGGCCGAAGCAGTTAATATGGAAAACATCATGGATGTTGGAAAGAAAAGAAGGTAAAGATATTTTGTAAGCTACTAGACCTATGCAACGAAGAATTTGGTAGGGTCCAATGAATTTGGGAGTAATCTTTCTTGATTTTATCACTCTGTCAATCCTAGTCGTTGGCATGACTCTCAGGAACACATGCTCGCCTTCCTCAAACTCAAAAGGTCGTCGTCTCTTGTTAGCGTAACTTTTCTGTCGACTATGGTCCGTCCGCATTTTATCCTGGATCATCTTCACCTTCTCGGTCGTTTGTTGCACGATCTCTGGTCCTAACAACAGACTCTCACCATCCCGGTACCAACACAAAGGTGTTCGGTATCGTCGACCATACAAAGCCTCATAAGTTGCCATCCCTATACTTGAATGAAAACTGTTGTTGTAGGTGAATTCTATCAATGGTAGGAACTCGTCCCAGCTCCCAGTGTCTTCCATCATGCATGCTCTTAGTAAATCTTCGAGTGATTGGATTGTCCTCTCCGACTGTCCGTCAGTTTGTGGATGATACGCAGAACTCAATTTGAGTTTTGTTCCAAAAGAGTTTTGTAGTCCTTTCCAAATTTCTGACGTAAACTTCGGATCATGATTTGAAATGATACTCGAGGGTATACCGTGCAACCTGATAATCTCGTCATGTACAACTGAGTCAACCTTTCATCGGGTACTTCATGTTGATAGGTAAAAAGAAAGCTCACTTGGTCAGTCGATCCATAATTACCCATATAGCCTCATGTCCTTTCCGAGTCCTTGGTAAGCTGGTTACAAAGTCCATCGAAATACCATCCCACTTCCATTCTGGGATGTCCAATGATTTTAACATTCCTGATGGCCTCTGGTGCTCAATCTTAGCCTTCTGACATATCAGACAAGAAGCGACGTATTCCATTACGTCCCTTTTCATTCCATACCACCAGTATAACTTCTTGAGATCTTGATACATCTTTGTGGCTCCTGGGTGTAAACTCAGCTTACTCCTGTGAGCCTCCTCTAAAATCAACTTCCTAAGCTCGACGTCATCTGGTATACAGATTCTTTCACCGAATCTCAAAATTTCATCTGTTCCTTCTCTGGATTCTGATAGTGCTCCTTGTCGCACTAAGTATCTTTCTTCTTGCAGATACTAATCACTTGTTTTTCTTTTATTTGTTCCATCAATCCGTTCGAAACGGTGATCCTATTCAGACACAGCCTTCCCGAAAATGTCTCAACTAATAAACTTAGATCTCGGAATTGTTCCAACAATCCCTACTCTTTAACCATCATTACTGACGTGTGTATTGACTTCCTGCTCAGCGCATCCGCCACTACATTCGCCTTCCCAGGGTGGTACTGTAGTTGAAAGTCATAGTCCTTCAAAAACTCCAACCAATGTCTCTGATGCATGTTCAACTCCTTCTGATCGAAGAGGTACTTCAAACTCTTGTTGTCACTGAAAACATTAAAAGTAGCTCCATACAAATAATGCCTCCATATTTTCAGGGCAAAGACTAACGCTGCTAACTCCAATCATGCGTTGGGTAATTCCTTTCGTGAATCTTCAACTACCTTGAAGCATATGCTATGACCTTTCGGTGCTGCATTAGCACATAACCCAACCCCTGATATAAAGCGTCACAATAAACCTCAACAGGTTCCTTAGGATCAGGTAGTGTAACACCCTAGTTTTTACACATATGATTAATTATTTTATTTGGATGTTTATGTTTATTTTGTTATGTGGTTTAGTTTGAGTAGTTAAATTACTCTCTTCAAATTATTTTATTGGGTGCGTTAGCACTGACTTATTTCAGTGAATGCATGCTTACGAGACAATAATTTATGTTATTGTCACTATTATTACCGGTACAGAAAAATGTTTTAAATAATATGATTAAGATTAACCATTTTCATATTTTCATTCTATTTAATTTTAGAGTTGAAAATAAACTGGTTTGACATTTATTGGAGATTAAATTTTGGACCGAGTATTTTCTTAGTTGATCAGTTCAACTATTAATCTTTACTCTAATTTGAATTTCGAAATCATATATTTATCAATCTTTATTTTTAGATCCCAAAAAGTAAAAGCATGTTTATTTTAGCTTAATATCTATCAATCATTTTTGTACCCACTAGTACAAAAATAAGAAATTCTCTCTCTTCTCTTTCTATGACCTGTAACCCGCTTCTCCCTTTCTTTTATTTTTCTTATTCTTTCTTCTTCTTTTTCATTTCTTCTTTCTTTTTCTCTTCTTCCTCCTGACTCCATCTCTCTCAAACTCCATTCTTCTTCCTTCATCCATCAAACTCATCTCTCTCACTTCAAGCTCACAGCAGCGCGACCACCGCCCTTGCACGTCGCTCGGAGCCGTCGCACGTCGTGGAGGAGGCGACCACGCGACCCGTCACCTGCAGATTCGTTTCCTCTGCAGTACCGCCACTGTCATCGTCGTGGTAAGCCCCTAACTGTCGTTCATGGGGGTTTTTGTCTTGTCTTGGGTGTTGGAATACTCTTTCTTTAATTTTATGAAACTCACTTTCCTTTGTTTAGTTCCATGGTGTTTCAGTCACTGTGTTGCCGCCATCCACTGCCTCTACCACTGTAGTTCACCGCCGTCTTCTTCCTTCCCTGTGGGTGAGTTGGATTTCATCCTTCTTTGGTCAAAATTGAAAATCCCCAAATTGATTTTGAAACCCTAACCCTAACCCTTTGATTTCAGATTTTAATCTTAAAATTAAACCTTTTTTTATGAAATTGGGACTGTGAATTAGTGTTTCCCTAAACCAATTTCATTATTCTTTAGTTAAAATGAGTTTTCCCCAAATTGTATTTAGGAGCCCTAAACCCCAATTTGATTTTATTTGAATTTGGTTCTTTTTTGTGAAATTAATTATGATTTAGTGCAATTAGGACTCTTAATTGATGATTCCCAAGTTCTTTTTCATGATCCTTTAATCAAAACAAAGTTTCCTCAAAGGGTATTGTGAAGCTGAAGCTCCAAACAAGATTTTCTTTAAAAATGACCTTGTTTGGTAATAAGGTTAAGTGTTTAGATCAAATTAGAATGTGTGTTTGATCATGTGTAATTGATTTCTTGATTTCTGGTTGTTGCGCGTTGTTGGATTCCCTCTCTGAGACGTTTGACACGGCTATGCTTGCTTGATGGAGTAGATATGAGCTAACGTGAGCATTAAGACAAGGATCTTTTACTTGTCTTCAAAGGTAAGGGGAGTTTACCTAGGGATATTCAATAACTATATGCATGTGTGTATGTGTGTGATTTAGTGTTGTGAATATTATTGTGATGTTGAGCCAATACTTGAATAACTTGTTTACTTGAACTGTTGTGGTTATTACTTGAAGTTGAACATTTCTTGCTTTAAAGTGTTATGAATTATATATTTGTGATTAACCATCATTAAGTGTGATATTATTATTGTTGTGAACATATTCTTTGTTGATTAAGGTTTGGAAGCTTGGACTTGAGTCTGTGCCCAATGACTATAAGGATTAAAAGCCTTAATAAGCCTTGAATAGAACTTTGAAAGTTTTGGGTTCGCTTATAAAAGTTCCTTATTTAAAGTGCTTACTTCAGGAGAATAAGATCTTTGTTTTTAGAAAAATGTTGAAGTGATTTTAAGTTGAAGGAAACCACCTTTTTATGATCAAAAGTTTTGTACAAGAGAAAAATCCTTTTCAAACTATGTGTCTTCAAGTGAAAACTTTCAAGATTATTTGGCAATATCCTATTGGAGATTTTCAAAGACAAAAGTATTTCAAAGATGCTTTATAAAAGATTTTCAAAGAAAAGGTTTTCTCCTAAATGTTGTAGAAACTTTTCGATAGCCTGGATAGGTTATCGAGGATTCGGTTTTGAATTTGATTTTCACTGAACGAAAAATAAGTACTTAAGAGAATCTAATACGCGAGACGTCGCCTCTAGTATTCAGTTATACGCACGTGATCTTGGATCAATGTTAATTCGGGGCCATGGGTCCTATTCATGATGTTCTGGACTGAGGGTCTAATTCTCGAAATCGAGGACAGTGCATTCTGATTTCATTGTTGTGGACTGTGTGTCCTAATCACATTGTTGTGGACTGTGTGTCCTAATCACGTTGTGGACTGTGTGTCCTAATCACGTTGTTGTGGACTGTGTGTCCTAACCACGTTGTGATGAACGTTGTTAATGGTGAATATTGTTTTCTATGACCACAAGCCTAGGACTGGTGCATCGGTCTCGGGCGTTGTGATTGAGCATTCGGACTGTGTATCCTATGTTCCTAAGTTTTCAAGTGATGGGGAAATGATGATTAAGTCGTTAGCTTTGAGCTACGACAGCGAAAAAGAATGAACACAAAGAAAACCTTTTAAATAAAATATTTTTTCATGTGCATTTCCCCAGGCAGACGTGCCTTTCTTACATATCAGATACAAGGTGGTATCTGGGAGTACATCCATGTAAACCGAGTTCAGAGGCACATCTGACGTTGCTCCTCCTGAGACCTTAAATGCATGAGGGTATGGAGGCAACTGCCCGGTGGGCTAGAGATTGACCAACTCTAATTCTTCTCCAGTGGAAAATGGTGTTGATATCTCATGAGATTAAGTTAGAGCCTGATATTGAAGTGCCATGCATATTTTCAAAGGTTATTTGTGCGGGTTTGAGACCCTTTGATATAACACTGTTATGTTATGTATATGCATGATTTAACTGCTTATATGATTATGTGATGTATGTATCATGTATATGGTTGTTGTGTGATATATCCATTTATCGGTATCTCACCCTTACAGATATATCAGGTTTCTTCTGGTTCGCTATCGTACCCTGGGTACTTTAGTACATATGGTGCAGAGGAGTCTTCCTAAGTCCCTCAGAGACTTGGATCTGGTTGTTTGATGAAGTATTTGATTGTGGAATGATCACGTGAGTTTTCCTCAGGAATAACTTTTAGGACGACCAGCTTAGGGTTTGAGACTTAGATTATTTTTGATAGTATGTATGAGTATGACTCAGAGAGTCTTTATTTTAAAATGGAATGTTTATGGCTCGGAGAGCATCCCTTTTGAATGAAAACCTAAGCTTTTCCTTTTGGTCATGTATAGCTTATTGATATAATTATTTTTAGCATATTACTGCCTGATTGTATTTGGTGTAACTGGAATTCTGGAATGAAAATGTAATTATTTTAGTAGGTGTTCTTTTACCTGGGATGTCCGAATTACAGAGGAGACTCTGTCGAAATTTTTGTAAAAATACTAGCTTTCATTCAATATATCTCTAAATTAAATAGGCTTGCCAGGCTAGGATTGTAAGTCGGTCTGCCGATCAAGGCTTAGGTTTGGAGTCGTGCCAAATTTTTATACCCAATTTCAGACGCTTATGTATTTATATAAATTATTTTCCGAAAGCAACCAGCAAATTATCCTTTTAATTTATTTCCGCACGTGTTTACAAAGTAATGCCCAAGGGGGATGTTACAGGTAGGATCAACACGGGTGAGGTTGTCAACCTTCTCTTTAGCTCTTGGAAACTTCCTTCACAAGCCTCCGTCCAGACAAACGCTTGGTCTTTCCGAGTTAACTGGGTAAGGGGTCCCGCTATCTTGGAAAATCCCTCAATGAATCTCCTATAGTAGACCGCTAAACCCACAAAGTTACGGATTTCAATTGCCGTTGTTGACCTTTTCCATTCTAAAACAACCTCGACCTTTGACGGATCCACTGCGATTCCTTCGCATGACATCACATGACCTAAGAATTGCACTTGGTCCAACCAGAATTCCTACTTTTCCGGCTTCACATAGAGCCGCTTCTCTTTCAAGGTCTGAAGAACAATGCTGAGATGCTCAGCATGCTTTTCCTTGTTTGGAGAATAGATCAGAATATCATCAATGAAGACGACAACAAACTTATCTAAGTAAGGACGAAAAATCCTATTCATGTAATCCATGAATATGGCAGGAGCATTTGTCACTCCAAACGGCATCACCAGGTACTCATAATGCCCATAGCGTGTTCGAAACGCTGTCTTTGGGACATCCACTGCTTTCACACGAATCTGATGGTAGCCTGACCGTAAATCTATTTTCGAGAATACGGTCGTGCCACGCAACTGATCCATGAGATCATCTATCCTTAGGAGCGGATATCTGTTCTTGATCGTAACCTTGTTCAACTGCTGAAAATCCACAGAGCCGAGAAGTCCCATCCTTCTTATTCACTAACAGAACTGGGGCTCCCCACGGCGATACACTAGGTCAAATGAAGGCAAATTCTACGGTGGATGACTTAAACAAGTCTCCTACCATGCATGACCTTAAATAGCCATTAGATGAAAAAGGTGCATCAGATACTAATATGAATAGCCTACACCTGATCATTTTTCTTTCTTTCTCACTCTGATCCTTCTCCCTCACTCCCCTTCTCTGATTCCTCCGTTGCTCATCCTCCTCCACTGCTGTCATGGATTTCAACCACCATCGTACCATCACCAATACGCGAGCTGATTTACTCCCTAAAAGTCAAAGCCCTAATGCTTCTTCGATGCCATTCTCAATCTTCTCTTCTAGCGTGGTGTGTGTGAAATTGAATATCATATTTAAATTTTAAAAAAACCAAAACAGAGGTATCAAGATGGATTTATACTAGAAAATGAAAATCTAGAAACAGAGGATTGACAAAGAAAAATTAGATCAGTTTGGGACATTATCAAATGTGAAGTGAGGAGCCAAATCATGCGCACACAGCTTAGACAGAAAACTGAAAAGCTAGATTGTCGACAAAGAGAGAGGGGTGGGGGGAAAAGATAGAGAGCGCCGGTGGCGACAGCGACGTCCCACATGGCAACGACTTTGATGTTGGTGGGTTGGATACGAAGCTTTGCAGGGAAACCAGCGAAAGGACGACGCCGGCACGACAATGTAGGTAGGGAAGGGACCAGAGATGTTGTGGTACCGGAGATGTTGCGATGGAGGAAGATGCGGTGGAGGTGGGAGGTGGCGGCGGCGGCGGCGTTGGGTCCGGTAGAAGAATCAGATTGGGAGAGAAGACAAAAAAAAATTATCAAGTGTGGTAGAGACTATGATAATATGGTATGCACTTTTGATCAAATGGTTAAATCAAAATCTCTCACATGAGAGACTTGAAGCGGTCATCCACCCTAGAAGGAGCCGTCGAATGAATTCCTTTCTCATCAACTCTTCAAGTTGTTCCTTCAGGGTTTCTAACTCTGATGGTGACATGCAATACGGTGCCATGGATATCGGTCCAGTGCCTGGAAACAGATCAATCGCAAACTCGATATCTCGAACAGGCGGTAGACCAGGTACATCCTCAGGAAAAACTTTCGGAAACTCATTGACGATAGGTACGGACTCTAAGTCTAACTCACTCTTAACATCTGAGGAAGCTCTTGAGCTCCCTCTTTCAAAGAAGCTCTTACTTGATTATCAAATAATAATCCAGAAATCTCATCCCTAAAGACTAAGGTTCTTTGAGCATAGTCTATCAGGATATGGTTGGAAGATAACCAATCCATGCATAAAATTACATCTAGTTGTATTAAAGGCAAACATATTAAGTCTACAAGAAAGTGCCTATCCTGAACAATGATAGGACACTTTAAGCAAACAGAATTAACAGTTACTGGCTCAACAGTTGGGGTAGAAACAATCAAGTTATATGGTAAGGAAGAAATAGGCAAGTCTAGAAGTTTCACACGATCCATCGAGATAAAAGAATGAGTTGCACCTGAAACGAAAAGTACAATTAAAAGATTACCGGCTAAATCGCACTTACCCTGCACCAGATCAGCGGAATTCGATGCTTTAGCTCCACTCAT
The DNA here is from genome assembly GCA_030762895.1 of Sophora flavescens. NCBI lineage: Eukaryota > Viridiplantae > Streptophyta > Magnoliopsida > Fabales > Fabaceae > Sophora > Sophora flavescens. The sequence continues at coordinate 128,268,190 of CM061068.1, forward strand.
CGTATACACTCGCCCTTTATCAGTCGGCTTGCTCGCTTTTGGCATGATTAACAACTGGGTCTCTTTTCGGTGCTCTGCAGTCCCTGGCCAGGTGTCCCACACGATAGTAGTTAAATCACATCATCTCTTTCCTTGGGCATGTATCAGCTAGATGACTAGGATCTCCGTACCGGTAACACTTCCTCTCTTGGCCTTGATTATTGTTTCTCTGGCCTCCACTTCCCGTTCCCGAAGTACCGGAACGATGTTGTTGCTGTTGTTTCTGATTGTTGCTGGGTGATTGGTAATATGGCTTCCTCTGGTTCTACTTCCACTTTTTCCTGAGGGATTTTTCCAATGGCTATGTACTATCTGTTTGTGGTCTGTATGTTTATTTGGGGTTGTTAGTGATGGTATTTTATCTGTGTTTATCTTCTGATTTTAATTGATTATATGTTGTTAATTAATTATTTGCAGTAATATATTATAGTGTTGTGATGCATGATCTGCCTGGGTTAATGATTATAATGATGTTGTTGGATGTTGTTTGAGAAACCTGACAGTGGTCAGTGCTCAATTAATTAAACGAGCTAAAAGCTTTAAGAAGATATACGAAGAATATTCAATGTTTAACTGAGAGATATTGGAGTATATTTTGTCTAAATAATTATTTGAAAAAAATAGGAATTTTTCGAAAATATTATTATTTTAATGATCTATCAGTGTAAAAGTAAAATATGAGTCATAGTGAGGGCGTAACCGTGAAATTACTTTTGTATTGCTAATTTTTACATAAGAAATTCCGTAATATTATAAAATTTTATTTTATGAACTTAATTATTGAAAATAATTTAATTATGATTTTAGAAAAATATTTAAGAGGAAAAAGCTAAGTTTTGGCTTAAATGGCTTTTAAAATGATAATTGACGGCAATTTGGAAAAGTTTCGACGACAAGTGTTTTGAAAACGACAGTACGTATTTTAAGCAAGTTTAAACCTCAAGTGACTCTCTTTTCTGAAAACCAAGATTTGGTAACCAACGATTTTATTAAAGAATTTCCCATTTAAAACGATTTTCCGAAATCAAGTTTAACTCAACTGTGTGTCTACTGTATACGTGATGTATACTGTTAAAACATTTAAAATGTTTTCTATTACCACGAACCTATGACTGGTGCATCGGTCTAGGGTTTCGTGACTCAGCACTCGGACTGTGTGTCCTGTGTGGATAATAAAATATTTTAAGACATTGAAAACTACATTGGTCGTAAGCTTTTGAGCTTTGGCAAAGGAAAGATTATACATGAAGAAAATGACGAGAATAAAATGTTTTACATGCATTCATTGGCAGACGTGTCCATGTTTTATGTATGGTACCTTGGTGAATAAGGTATTCCATGCTACGAATTTATGTATGGTGCCTTGGTGTATAAGGAATTCCATGGTGCCTTGGTGAATAAGGTATTCCATGCTACGAAGTTATATACGGTGCCTTGATAAATAAGGTATTCCGTGCTACGAAGTATGTATGGTGATTTTATGAATAAAGTATACCATGCCACGAAGTGCCTAATATAACTGGCTATCGAGCTTGATCAACTCATTTACACGGCGTTGGGATCTCCGGAGATTAGGTGAAAAATTAGACATTGAAAGTTGAAGTGTTCATGCATATTTTTTCAAACGATGATGTTTCGGGTATGAAACCCAATGATGACTACTTGTTTATTTAAGAACTGATGTTGTATGAAAATATATATGTTTATATGCTTTCCTTTGAGTCGCGCATGTAGTTATCGAGTTAAATCCATATATTGGTTTCTCACCCTTGCACTGTTGTCTTGGGTTTGCCTTGCTATGCTATATATTGTGGAGTTCTGGGGAACCACTCAAGGGATATGACTTATACAAGAAGAAGAAGGCTATTTAGTTCAGTGCATGCTGATTCTATTTACTACTTTCATAGTGTCTGTTAGTTATGACTAGCTTAGGGTTTTAATTACCTTATGTTTTGTTTTCGAAGGACCTATAATTATTAAGGTCAGGTTGTATGAATCATTATGATGCAGTATAGAAGTGTGTTATATTTATATATCCATATTTGATGATGTTACGTTGTTGTTGGGTTGGTCGAAAAAGAAAGGAAAAGGGGAAAAAAATTATCACCCTTTTGAGATGTAATAACAACTTAAGAAAATATTATTTTTCGAAAGCAACCAGCGAATTAAGTTTTATTTTCTGCTAAGAGTTAACGGGTAACCATGTGATGACCCAGGTAAGGGTGTCACAGTGACCGAAGAATTCGGTCTCTAAACATGCTAATTCGGTCGCTATGGGGTAGCAGAAACCCTGGTCGCTAAACGTTTAGCGACCGAACTTGTATTTTGGTCGCAAAATGGCGACTGGTAATTTGGTCGCTAAAATATATATTTCGTTCGCCAATGAGTTGGTCGCATGATTAGATAACCGAATTTGGCGACTGATATTCGGTTGCTATTCATGAAGGTATTTTTTTCCTTGTAATTTAAGCCTACAGACCAAATTCTATTTTTCAAAAAAATAACACCATTGATTTTTAATTTCTAATATAAACAGAGTACATCAATAATTTTTTATTGGATAAATAGAATACATAAATATAATAATGTACTAACAATCCAAAACACCACAGTCAATATGGCCAAGAAAACACATAGATTAATTAACGCAAGTTTAATAATGTTTATAAAAAAAATTATTGGACAAAATGAAGATAGAAAACTTGTGCATAATGTACTAATGATCCAAAACACATAGATAAATTATTCAATTCATCAATCCTCCAATGGGATGAACATGTAGAAGCGAGAACCCCCAAGGTACTTAAACTTTGCCAATGCACCAGTGGACAACAAATACAACTCCCTAATACCCCTTGTGTCTATTGCAAAAATATGGCGATCCTCATGGATTGCTATCATCCCATTGAACATATTTCTGCATTTGTCTTCAATAGTCACAACACGTGGTATTCCTTTTCCCCAACGATGATAGAATGATCGCAGAATCGAAATTAAATCCTGTAAATACACACGAACAATTTAGTATTGATTAGTTTATGCCTTAATCATCTTAATTTTTCTTCGATCGTTATTCTTCACTTGATGAGATACTGTACTTGGTCCAAATGGATGTATGTCTCGAAATATTTAGTCGGATCCATTTTCTAATAAAACGATAAGGAAAACAAACAAACACGATTAGGAAGTAAGCACGATGGCATAAGTTCACACAAAGATGGAAAGATCCATGTAACAGACTAGCATGTTAAATAGAACAAAGAAATGCAACATCACATGCAACTTTGTAGCAAAGTTATAAAATGCATTGGTTGTCAAGGTAAGAAAGCTAATAATTTCAATCTATCCACACACACATGCTTTTACATATTAGCAGACATAATAGTTTTCAGGAAAGCAGGTGATTTTAAATGGGTTTGAAGGATGGTCATAGAGAGGACTTTTCCTATCGGAAGTGACTTGATAACCTATTAAGGGAGAAGTATCCAGACATCGCTGAATCATTCATCAACAAGTATCCAGACAATGCGTTGTGTATAATTTGTGTATTTAATTTAATGTTAGGACTTGTTTTTACATATTATGTTAGTCATTGGGGATAACTATTGATTTTATATAAGATGACATATTTTTAGATATACAAGCTTTTATATAAGATGACATATATGTATGTGTTTTGTGCATATTTGATGTGGGTTGTGATTTTGAGTATGATATAGGTATGAAAGTGGTTGAAATTGGTAAAAATATTGGATTTGGTATAAAGTCTTGGATGAATAAATTTATGAAAAGTGGTTGAGTATAAAGTGGTTGAGTGATTTTTGAACAATTATATGTAGCTTGAGTATGAGCAACGATGGCAGTATTAAATTGTGTTTGTATGCGGTTTTAGCTAAACTATTCTTTGATGCAACTTATTGGCATCAACTCTGGTTTGGAATTTAAAATTCCATTAGCTTAGGGAAATTTATACAGCTAGCTTGACATTGTTTCTGCTATGTGAAATTCTCCTAAGTTTTCTTATTTTTGATGCAATGTTGGAATGATTATGTCATTGTTACCCTGTCTTTACGGAAGCTTGTTGGAACCTAAGTGGTTTTTGATTTAATAATCTCTAAGTTTTGATGCTAAAAAAAGGATTAAATTTGCTTGGCAAAGTATTAGTTGAGATCTAACTTGTGTTTTCAGTTATGCAGGATCGCTCTTATAAGTAAAATTAACTTGGGATAAGTTTCAATTGAAAAATACGTGTCCACCCCTGTAGACGGGCTGCTCAAGCACTATGGTAAAGTTACCTTGTTGTTTAATTAAGTAGACGAGTCTATAAATTAATACCTAAATAACATTGTTAGGAACAGCAAGTCCAAAGACTTGAAAATAAGCGCGTCCATCTTGCCACATCAGCAGATGGAAGTAATTAGTTGAAGAAAATGGACTAAAACACAAAGTAATCTAGTAGACGAGCTCTAACCGCCATGTCACTAGACGGAGATCTTTATAACTCATTAAGGAATAGAAAGTCGGAAGACTTGATAGATAAAATGATATGCCACATCATCAGATGAGCTAAGAAAAAATATCAAATAGACTTGGACTCTCATATAGATGAGTAGACGGAGTTCCCTTTTAGACGAACTCCATCTTAGAATGAATTAAATGCAATCCGAATCTCTTATATTTATTTCAAATGATTGATATTTATTTTAAAAGAATATTTGTTCCTCACATTTGTTTTATCTGCTTTAATATTTCACCTTGTTGTAAAAGAAATATAGTTCGTACAGTAAGATCTGTAGATGACAACTTTATGACTGAAACAACTGAATTATACACAAAGAATAAACAACAAGTACTCAAGCGGCAATACACAGAGGAGTGAACCTCCAAATTCATGCTACCTTGATAACCAAGAGTACTATTCAGCATTGCTATAGTCAAGCTATCAGTCACAACGGATACCATGCATTAAATGCTATCTCTAAACCGGATTATTCAAAGTAACTATTGAAGAATTACAAGAGAAGAAGAAGGTCACTATAAATTGAAGACCTCAGATACTGAAGAACAACTCTTGCCTACACAATCTTGCTAGCTTAACTTTTGCCATTTGATAATCATTTATTCCTTTATCCTTTCAAGAGCAAGAGTCTGTATTCATTAAGTTTGAATATTGTTGTAATATTCAACTGATCTTAAACTGTCATATTCTCACCCATAGTGAGTTAAGAAGATCAACCATTAAATCTCTTTGTTAGAGTTAGAGCCTGAAGAGGCTTGGTAAGAAAGGAATACTTGTAGCCTGAAGAGGTGTTGAATAGTTGTTTGTAATCTATTTGGAGAAATAGTGGAAAAATCCTTCAAGTCGAAGGGACTGGACGTAGCTCTTGGTTGGAAGAGAATGAACCGGGATAAAATCTCTTGCATGAATTTTCTATCCCTAAACTCTTCAGTTTTATTTGCTTATACTAACTGTGGGGTTTTGATATTGCTTTTGTTAAAAGTCTTTTAAAAAAAAGGATCTTTGTCTTTGTGTGTGCTTCTGTTTCATATCTCTTTAAGTGCAAAAATTGTTTTAAAGGTTGTTTTAAAAAATTATTAACAAACACAATTCAACTCCCCTTATTTTGTTTGCCTGTATCAACTTCAGTTGGTATCAGAGCTCAGCCTCGAAAGGGTTGAGCATCTAACAAGTGCTGAGGGAGTACGATCCAACAACCATGGATGCAGAAGGACAAGCTATCAACAAACCTCCTCTCTTTGATGGTTCTGATTATGACTATTGGAAGAAGAGGATGATGGTATTTTTAATTTGGATGCACAAAGTATAGACATCTGGGAGCTCATAGAAACTGGTTACACTGAACCCAGAAATGAAAATGGAGCTGCTGTTGCTAGAGCAGACTGGACAACAGATCAAAAGGCAAAGCATCAACTGAATATTAAAGCTAAGCATTATTTGATGTGTGCCATCACCAGATCTGAACATGACAAAGTTCACAGCTGCAATACTGCTAAAGAAATCCGGGATACTCTTGCCCTAGCTCATGAGGGTTCCTCACAAGTTAAGGAATCCAAGATTAGCATGCTGGTACATCAGTATGAGCTGTTCAAGATGGGTGAACATGAAACAATAGACCAAATGTTTGGAAGATTCCAAACCATCACCAATAGTCTTAAATCTCTTGGGAAAATCTATGAAAATAGAGATCATGTCAGAAAAATTCTAAGAAGTCTATCCAAGCAGTGGAGACCCAAAGTAACTGTTATTCAGGAAGCAAAAAACTTGAATACACGCTCTTTAGAAGCGCTTCTTGGATCTCTCAAGGTTCATGAACTCGAACTCAATGAAGAAGAATACTCCAGAAAAGGAAAATCTATTGCCCTAAAGGCAAAGAAAGCAAGTTCATCAAAAGTTCTCAAAGCTGCTGAATCATCTGATCAGTCTGAATCTTCTAATGATAATGAAGTATCAAGAGAAGATGAATTATCCTTTATCTCTAGAAAGATTCAACATATGTGGAGAAAGAAAGGTGGTTTCATAAGGAAGCAACTCAATAAAAAGATTTCCAAGGAGAAGTCAAACACCAAGGAAAAAGGTCCAACCCTGTGCTTTGAATGCAAGAAACCTGATCATTTCAAAGGAGACTGCCCTGAGCTAAAGGACAAAAAGAATTTCTTCAAAAAGAAGAAAGGGTTAATGGACACATGGGAGGATCTTGATCTATCTTCTTCAGATGAAGAAAATGAAGCTGAGGAAGAGGCAAATATCTGTCTCATGGTAGACACTGCATCAGAAAGTAATACACCGATGCTGAGGTAATGGACTCTGACTCGTCCACTCTTCAAAATTCTTTTGATGAATTGTTGCACGAGTCATCCATACTATCACGAGAATATAAGAGTCTCAAAAAGAAATTCTCGAAACTATCTAAAGAATATGATAGGGTCTGCACTGAGAAAAAAAACCTTAAAAATGAAAACGATACACTAAAATCAATGAATGTCAGTCTAGCTGACAAAATGGTGTGTGAACTTGATGTTTCTTGTGAAGTTGTAAAACTGAAACAAGATGTAACATATCTAACCGACTCTCTGTCAAATCTTGTGGAAGGCTCAAATAAGCTTATCCTCATTTTAAGGTACTCGAGGTCACCTTATGATAAATCTGGTCTTGGATATGACAAAGAGAAGCAAGACGTATCTCACAAAAAGTCAAAACCACTTAAACAGCATAGAGCTTTAAAAGCTCCAAATAAACATACCAAAGCTAAGTCTAGCTCATCTAACACCTTTTGTAAAGTATGTGGAAAAAATGGGCACATTAAATCTAGATGCATATACAATAAATGTGCTAAGCATACCCGTCCAGTTACTACTAACAAGAAAGGACACAAGTCAGTTTGGGTACCTAAAGATAAGATAATACCTGTTGCAGATTTGCTTAACAGTAGGAAGAAAATAGATGTCTTGGTACTTGGACAGTGGCTGCTCACGACACATGACGGGTGAAAAGTCTATGTTCCAAAACCTTAAACCCAAAGATGGTGGCTGGGTCACATTTGGAGGAAATCAGAAAGGGAAAATCATTGGTATTGGTAAAATTGGTAAACATCATTTTCCCTCCATTGATAATGTTCTTTTAGTAAATGGCTTGAAGCACAATCTATTAAGCATAAGTCAATTATGTGACAGTAGATGTGAAGTGTCTTTTGATAAGGATATGTGTATTGTCAAGAAAGATGATGGATCACTTTTATTCACTGCAAAAAGGCAAAACAATCTCTACAAGATTGACTTGGAGGACCTCTCAAATCAAAGTGTCTCATGTCTAGTGTCCATTGAAGATGAGCGATGGATTTGGCACAAAAGGCTAGGTCATGCAAGCTTGAAATTAATTTCAAAGCTAAACAAGCATAACCTCGTGAGAGGACTACCAAACCTTTAGTTCAAATATGATGCTCTCTGTGATGCATGTCAAAAGGGAAAACAAGTGAAAGGTTCTTTTGAATCTAAGAATGTTGTTAGTACCAATAGACCACTAGAGTTGCTACATCTTGATCTCTTTGGTCCAACAAGGACTGCCTTTGTCAGTGGTAAGAAATATGGTCTTGTCATAGTAGACGATCACACTAGATGGACTTGGGTTATGTTCCTAACTCACAAGGATGCATCCTTTAAGGTCTTTTTTGTATTCTGTAAACGTGTACAGAATGAAAAAGGCATGTGTATCACATCAATCAGAAGTGACCATGGGGGAGAGTTTGAAAATGAGCTATTTCATAAGTTATGTGAAGAGAGTGGTATCCTTCACAACTTATCAATACCTAGAACACCACAACAAAATGGCGTGGTAGAGAGAAAGAACAGATCTCTTCAAGAGATGGCTAGGACTATGCCTCCCTAAACACTTTTGGGCTGAAGCTGTTAATACTGTATGTTACATTCAGAACAGAATATACATTAGACCTATCCTGAATAAGACTCCTTATGAATTGTGGAAATGAAGAAAACCCAACATATCTTATTTTCACCCCTTTGGTTGTAAATTCTTTATACCGAATACTAAAGATCAACTTGGTAAGTTTGATGCTAAAACATATAGTAGAATTATATTAGGATATTCTGAAACATCTAAAGGCTTAAGAGTTTATAATTCTAGGACTATGATAGTAGAAGAAAGTATTCATGTCAAGTTTGATGACAAACATCTTGATAAGAAATTATCAGAGCTAGATGAAGCTTTGCAGATCTTGATCTAAGCACTCCAGGAGCCTCACCTGAGATAAAAGTTGATGATCAAGAAGATGACCCCACTCAACAACCAGAAACTTCCATTTATCTACATGATACAGTTCAAAAATCTTGGTACTTCAAGAATTATCATCCACAAGATCAGATCATTGGAAACCCCAATGACAAGCTAAGAACCAGATGAACCTTCAGAGAACAAGACAATTATGCACTAGTCTCTGAGTTGGAACCAAAGACAGTAGATGAGGCTTTGCTCGACAATGGTTGGATTCTAGCTATGCAAGAAGAACTCAATCAGTTTGAAAGAAGTGATGTTTGGACTCTGGTTCCACTGCCCAAAGACAAATCAGTGATTGGAACAAAGTGGGTTTACAGAAACAAACTTGATGAAAATGGTAAGGTAATTAGAAACAAAGCAAGACTTTTTGCTCAAGGTTTCTCTCAAGAAGAAGGTATAGATTATACTGAAACCTTTGCACCTGTTGCTAGATTAGAAGCTATTATAATCTTACTTTCATTTGCGACACATCATAATATTATGCTTATTCAGATGGATGTTAAGAGTGTTTTTCTAAATAGTTTTATTAATGAAGAAGTCTATGTTATGCAACCTCCGGGTTTTGAGTGTGAAACCCATCCTGAACATGTATATAAGCTTAAGAAAGCTTTGTACGGTCTTAAGCAAGCTCCTAGAGCTTGGTATGATAGACTAAGTTCCTTTCTTATGGAAAATGGATTCAACAGAGGAAAGGTTGATACAACCCTATTTAGAAAATCCATTAAGTCTAATTTCATAGTTGTACAGATATATGTTGATGATATTATTTTTGGTAGTACTAATGAATCTCTGTGCAAAGAATTCTCTAAGTTAATGCAGAAAGAGTTTGAAATGAGCATGATGGGAGAACTCAAATTCTTCCTTGGACTTCAAGTAAAACACACCATGGACGAGGTGCTCATACACCAAACTAAGTATACAAAAGAACTTCTAAAGAAGTTTAAGATGGATGACTGTAAACAAATGAATACTCCTATGCACCCCACTTCAATACTGAACAAAGATGATAAAGGGAAAAAGGTAGACCAAAAGGTATACAGAGGTTTGTTAGGATCTCTCTTATATCTTACTGCGTCTAGACTTGACATAATATTCAGTGTCTGCTTATGTGCTCGTTTTCAATCTGATCCTAGAGAGTCTTATCTCTCACCAGTTAACAGAATATTTAGATATTTAAAAGGAACTACTAATCTGGGTTTGTGCTTTAAGAAAAATGATGATTACAGATTAGTTGGTTTTTGTGATGCTGACTATGCTGGAGATAGAATTGAAAGAAAAAGCACTAGTGGACGATGTCACTTCATTGGAGCTAATTTTGTTTCATGGTCAAGCAAAAGACAAAGTATCATTGCTTTATCAACTGTTGAAGCTAAGTATATATCAGCTGCAAGTTGCTGCTCACAACTTCTCTGGATCAAACATCAATCGGAGGACTACAATGTATTTATAAGTAGTATTCTACTCATGTGTGATAATACTGTTGCAATAAATCTATCTAAGAACCCAATTTTGCATTCTAGATCTAAGCACATAGATATTAAACATCATTTTATTAGGGATTATGTGCAAAAAGGTGTGATTGACATTCAATTTGTAGATACTGACCATCAATGGGCATATATCTTTACTAAACCTTTTGTAGAGGACATATATATCTTTATTAGAAAGCATATTAATATCATATATGTGGATACTAGTAGGCATCCAGCCTAGAAATATTTGTTTTGCTAATTCTGCGTCTGTTACCTATGCTCGTCTAATACATATTTAAAGTTGTGTGTCTATTGCATAACATATTGCAAGCGTCCACTGATATGGATGATCGTGTCCATTGTATAAGTTTCAGACGACTTCACATCTGCCTGTTATTAAAGTTATTATATTTATTTTGTCACAAGACATATTTATCCTTTATTCTCTTTGCTGAGTCAATACTTCCATCAATCCCATCAAGACCTTTTTATGGTCCCAAGTTTCCAACGCCGTTTTATCATTATTACATGTCATATCAAAAGTTTTTTTTTAAACCGTTTGATATTCAAGATTCTTTTAAAAGAAATCTTTTCCCTCTGAGAAAGACTTTACGCTTTCATAATCTCTCGAGCTATCTCTATCTTTACCTCTCTCTGCTCTCCAAACCCTAAGCTCTTTGATCATCTATAATGGCAACTTCAACCTTCAACGTGGACAAACTCAACTTAGCTATAGAGCATATAATTTCAACCTTAGTGTGCTAAAAGAATACAATCTTGACATAAGCAAATATGTCAATGCAGAGCTGCCTGGGAAGGACTTTTCGTGAAGAAAGTCTCGGTTTTCCCAAATCTTGTCAGGGATTTTTGGAGAAACATCCAACTGACAGAAACTGACTTCTACTCAACTGTATTAAGAAAGAAGATTACAGTCTCGGAGAAGACTATTGCTGAAGCAATCTTCTGTGCTCGGGAAGGACTAGTTTTCACTGAGTCTTGGGAAGAAAACTTGGGCGGCACTGAGACTATAGAAGTTTGTCTCATGAAGGAGGACACGGTCAGGACTCACTCGTGAAAGACTGTTGAAATGAAGGATATCGTTCGTATCCTTCACCAGCTTCTCAACAAAGTGGTGCTTCACAAGGTTGGGTCAAAGGACAACCTATCATGTCTTCACAAATTCTGTCTCTGCCATCTTCTTACAGAGACAAGAATCAATCTTCCAAGAATCGTTTATGGAATATTCAGAGATGCAGTGATGAACAAGAAAAGACTCTCTGCACTTCCATTCTACCACCTTCTCTCGAAAATTTTCAAGGCTCAAGGAGTATATGAGTTTCTTGCTGCTAAGACTCCTGAGGAGCAAGCGAGGTTACTGACTAATAAAATAATGTCTGCTGCAGACTTTGGAAAGATGAACATAGCCAAAATGAACCTCGACATACATATCTCTTGCTGCAATGTCTAAGACTGGGGAATTAATGGTGGCTAAAGAAGAGATGATTGAACATAATAATACTGAAGTCCTAGGGGGTTAGAAGGGTAACCAGGCAAAAGACAACTGCTACAAGGAAGCCTGCCCCCAAAAGGCCAGCAAGTGGGATTGCTATCAGGGAGCCTTCTGATGTCCCTGCTGCAAAGAGGCCAAGGAAAATTATCCTTTCTCATAATGAAGATGAGGAAGCTGATGAGGATAGAATTCCTATCAGTTCTATCCTAAAGAAGTAGAAGACCTCTACTGCTGCTGCTGATGGGGAGGTCGTTGTGCCTGATCCTTCAACTGTGCCAACTAAACCAAGGAGACAACCAGCAAGAAAAGCCAGGTTGAAAACTCCTAAGGTAACTATCTCTGCTAATGATCCTGTTCAATTAGTAGTAGATGACCTTGTATCTAGTTTAGAAGCTAGGATTGATGATATACCTATCCCCTCTCCAAATGACGTATATATTCCCACACCTCTCTCATCCCAACCAACACAATCAACCACTTCACAAGCCGATGATACCTGGTTAAATAAACCAGATGAAGGTATTTTCCCTGGTGCACCTTTCCCCAAACCTCTGAGAACTCTATTTCCTCCCCTCATCCCAACTTCCGTCGTTTACAATGGCAAATATGAGGATTGCGCCAAAGTAAAAAGAGAATGGAAAATTCTGTTTCACTCTCACCAATCTAAACCAGAACACATCCTAGACAGATGGTATCCTCTACCTGAATATGAGGAAGAAGTTAGACAATCTGTTGAACCCATCTACCTACCTCACCCAGAGTGTCAATTAATCAAAATCGTGCCTTCTCAAATGCACAATGATCTAGGACCTTTAGTCACTCACCTACCCTTAGTCAAATTCCCCCCAAAGAAAATTTACCCAAACCTTGTCAAAACTCCTCCATTCATACCAATTACTGATGGAGTTGAGAGACACATTATACCCGTCTGGGAAACTGACCCCAAGAGGAAGAATCTTCCTACTATTCCTGAGAAGAGAGCTAGATCATCTAAGCACGTCCCCATGATCATGCCAAGGGACACAAAATGGATGTCCTTTGAGCATCCCAGAATCTATGGGAGGGCTGCTGATTTGTTTATGGATCAACTCTGCTATGATATGCTGAAATGGGAGTTCAATCAACTCAGAGCTGATAGAGCTACAAATTTTGTTCCCCCATCCTGGCTGAGGCATAAGGAAGCAACCAAGATTGGAATCAAGCCTTACAGAATCTTTCCGAGATTGCCAATGCTGGATCTTAACAAGGACAAGTACTTGAAGAACAGAAGGTTCAAGGGAGTGATGCCCGAAGCTGAGTCAGCATTGCTTGACCTTGATCAAGAAAATTTTGATTACTCAATGTTGGATTTCCTTCTAAATAAGGAATCCATTGAGTTAATCGATGAGCACATAGCTGCTGACTTATGGAAGTCACACTTAATTCACTGCACCAGAGAAGCATCTTCCTCTGGGTTGTCTAAAGAAGAAAAGGAATATTTTCCTAAGGTCAGAGGAAAGTGTGGACTCTCACACTTTAGGTACATGATATATAAAGACCTCTGGGGACTTCCTATCAACAGCATAAATGTGGAGTTTGTCTACCCTGTTAGATGGGCAAAGGAAATCATAGTAAAACCCAGACCTACTCCAAAGCCTATCTCAGATGACCTTGTTGCTGAAGCAAATGGAAAAATTGTTATTGCTGATAATTTGGAAGACATTGCTGAATCCTGTCAGCAATAGAGCTCATCAGAAAGACAATCTTCTCAACCTCTGGCAATAGTTGTAATGCACCCTGAAGATCAGTCAAGAACTCTGAGCACTATTCAAAAATCTGTAGAAAGCTCAAAACATCATACTCTAGCATCAAATATTGAAGAAGTTCTTGGATAGCTGGTTGATGAAAGGGTTGGTAAATTGGTAGATGAAAAGGACAAGATAGCTGAGAAGATCAAGGAGGATGTTCATCAGCAGGTTCAAACCTCAATGGCTCCAACCTTAGAGGTTGTGAATAAAATGCTTGAATTTCTTATGGATTTCAAGAAGTGTCAAACTCAGAATCCTCCTCCACCACCTCCATTTGCTTAGCCTTCATTATTTTTTTCCTTCTCCTTTTGTACTGACAATTATGATCCTCTCCTTTTTACCTTTTTGGCTGATGACAAAAAGGGGAGAAAGGAAAAGAAAGAGAATTATATATATAAAGTCAGTTGTTGAAAAGCTCTTATGTGTTTGCATTTCCATATTCTCTTCTACTTGATAAATTGCTCTCCTTTACTAATGTTGAAATTATTTGCTTTGATATTTGCTGCTCTGATACTTGTGTTTATATAGATTCCAAGAATGATGAGTATTTGTACCTATCTGTTAGTTTATAAGTCTGCTTAAGTAATTGAATGCTTTGTCTTAGGGGGAGCCCTGCAAGCTCTCTTAGACTTTGCTTTTCAAATTTAATTAGTTTTGTCATCATCAAAAAGGGGGAGATTGTTGGAACCAAAGTGGTTTTGGATTTAATAATCTCTAAGTTTTGATGCTAACAAAAGGATTAAATTTACTTGGCAAAGTATTAGTTGAGATCTAACTTGTGCTTTCGGTTATGCAGGAACGCTCTTATAAGTAAAATTAACTTGGGATAAGTTTCAATTGAAAAATACGCATCCACCCCTGTAGACGGGATGCTCAAGCACTATGGTAAAGTTACCTTGTTGTTTAATTAAGTAGACGAGGCTATAAATGAATACCTAAATAACTTGTTAGGAACAACAAGTCTAAAGACTTTAAAATAAGCGCGTTCATCTTGCCACGTCAGCAGACGGAAGTAATTAGTTGAAGAAAATGGACTAAAACACAAAGTAATCTAGTAGACGAGCTCTAACCGTCACGTCATTAGATGGAGATCTTTATAACTCATTAAGGAATAGCAAGTCAGAAGACTTGATAGATAAAAGGATATGCCACATCATCAGACGAACTAAGAAAAATATCAAATAGACTTGGACTCTCATATGAATGAGTAGGCGGAGTTTCCTTTTAGACGAGCTTTATCTTAGAATGAATTAAATGCAATCCGAATCTCTTATATTTATTTCAAATGATTGATATTTATTTCAAAAGAATATTTGTTCCTTTGTTTTATCTGCTTTAATATTTCAGATTGTTGTAAAAGAAATATAGTTCGTACAATAAAATCTGTACGATGACAACTTTATGACTAAAAAAGCTGAATTATACACAAAGAAGAAACAGCAAGTACTCAAGCGGCAATACACAGAGGAGTGAACCTCCAAATTCATACTACCTTGATAACCAAGAGTACTATTCAACATTGCTACAGTCAAGCTATCAGTCACAACGGATACCATGCATTAAATGCTATCTCTAAACGGGATTATTCAAAGTAATCGTTGAAGAATTACAAGAGAAGAAGAAGGTCACTATAAATTTAAGACCTCAGATACTGAAGAACAACTCTTGCCTACACAATCTTGCTAGCTGAACTTTTGTCATTTGATAATCATTTATTCCTTTATCCTTTCAAGATCAAGAGTATGTATTCATTAAGTTTGAATATTGTTGTAATAGTCAACTGATGTTAAACTGTCATATTCTCACCCATAGTGAGTTAAGAATATCAACCATTGAATCTCTTTGTTAGAGTTAAAGCCTGAAGAGGCTTGGTAAGAAAGGAATACTTGTAGCCTGAAGTGGTGTTGAATACTTGTTTGTAATCTATTTGAAGAAATAGTGAAAAAATCCTTCAAGTCGAAGGGACTGGACGTAGCTCTTGGTTGGAAGAGAGTGAACTAGGATAAAATCTCTTCCGTGAATTTTCTATCCCTAAACTCTTCAGTTTTATTTGCTTATACTAACTGTGGGGTTTTGATATTGCTTTTGTTAAAAGTCTTTTTTTAAAAAAAAGGATCTTTGTCTTTGTGTGTGCTTCTGTTTCATATATCTTTGAGTGCAAAAATTGTTTTAAAGGTTGTTTTCAAAAATTATTAACAAACACAATTCAACCCCCCATTCTTGTGTTTGCCTGTGTCAACTTCAAAGCTAACATGACAACCAATTTCAAGTTTTAGTTGAACATCTTTATTTGATTTCTGTTTGTGTGGCAAAGTAGTTATCTTTTTTCAAACCTGAAATTTATACATATCCAAATAAATAAATAATACCTTAATCTGTGGTTTGTTGGATCATAACTTGATTGCTGTGAGATATCAAATAGTTTCTTTTTTTTAAAAAAAAATCAATTAATTAAAGTGTATTTCTTTGGAAGTGTGAATTTAAAAGCCTTTGAGAACTTACCTTAATCGTTTGCATATGTCTGCTAATATGTAAAAACAAGTCCCAACATTAAATTAAATACACGAATTATACACAACGCATTGTCTGGATACTCGTTGATGTACGATTCAGTGATGTCTGGATACTTCTCCCTTAATAGGTTATCAAGTCACTTCCGGTAGGAAAAGTCCTCTCTATGACCATCCTTCAAAACCACGTAAAAGCATCCGCTTTCCTGAAAACTATTATGTCTGCTAATATGTAAAAGCATGTGTGTGTGGATAGATTGAAATTATTAGCTTTCTTACCTTGAAACCAATGCATTTTATAACTTTGCTACAAAATTGCATGTGAAGTTGCATTTCTTTGTTCTATTTAACATGCTAGTCTGCTACATGGATCTTTCCATCTTTCTGTGAACTTATGCCATTGTGCTTACTTCCTAATCATGTTTGTTTGTTTTCCTTATCGTTATATTAGAAAATGGATTTGACTAAATGTTTTGAGACAACCATCCATTTGGACCAGGTACAGTATCTCATCAAGTGAAGAATAATGATCAAAGAAAAATTAAGATGATTAAGGTATAAACTAATCAATACTAAAGTGTTCGTGTGTATTTGAAGGATTTAATTTCGATTCTGAGATCATTCTATCATCGTTGGGGAAAAGGAATACCACGTGTTCTGACTATTGAAGACAAATGCGGAAATCTGTTCAATGGGATGATAGCAATCCATGAGGATCACCCATATTTTTGCAACGGACACAAAGGGTATTAAGGAGTTGTATTTGTTGTCCACTGGTGCATTGGCAAAGTTTTAGTACCTTGGGGGTTCTCGCTTCTACATGTTCATCCCATTGGAGGATTGATGAATTGAATAATTTATCTGTGTTTTGGATCATTAGTACATTATGCATAAGTTTGCTTTCTTCATTTTTTCCAATAATTTTTTTTTGATAAATGTTGAGACGCCGGCAAGTGTACCGGGTCGTCGCAAGTAATAAAAGAAACACGGTAAGTAATTACCGAGGTCGAACTCAGGGATTGGGCTACCAATTCGACTAATCCGCGGGAAATCCGATACGTTTGGTCAAGTGAGGAAAGTGGTTGAGAGAGAGAGATTATGATCAAAATTTCAAGTAACAAATAGATTAAAACTAAGGTGATTAAATTCAGAAATTAAAGTATCCAAGGTCTCAAATCCACCTACCCAATCATGTATAGTACCCAAGTGATGATGTATTCCTCCCTTAATTCAATTTTAATGTCAACCGGGACCCCTAAATTCTCCTATATCCACTGTCGTGCTCAATAGGACGTATTCGACGATTGGATTAATTACTTACTAGGTCTCATAATCCTAATCTCGAATTTGGTTAATTCTTGTTCCCTATATGGTTGCACTAATCAAATAAATCCACGGTCGTGCTCATTATTCGATTAATGATTCCAATTCAAGTTCTAAAACGCGACTCGCCGTTTGGCCTCAAACACGTTAACTAGTTAATCACGCAACACATATGATCAACACAATCAATTCAGAATTGGAAAACATTTATTGAGAAAAGGGGAGAAACACATACATCATATGAACACTACACAGCCATGGGTGGCTTCATCGATCCCTCGGACGAGGGGATTAGTTCCTCATGCCCGTGACGACGCACAAACAATCGGCAATAATCTCCATAATAATAAACTAAAAGAAAAAGAGAAGAGAAGGGAGACGCAGCTCCTGAAACAAGGATTCACACTACTATTCTGATCTAAACAGTGGCTAACAACTTGATACCCAATTCTGATCTGAAACAGCCTTTAAATAAGGATTCTGTTTCTCGCCCGCTCGCGGGGCGAGCTTACTCTCGCGACGCGAAATTAAGCATTGGCGCGCTTCAAATTTTGGATTTTCGCGAGGCGAGATTGTATTCGCGGGGCGAGTCTTCAAACCCCAATCTGTCACAGCCGTGACCTTAATCACGGCTAGGCCATGATGGCCTCTGTCTTCCAGGGTCTTCAAACTCTCGCGGGGCGAGATTCAATTCTAGGGTGTGACCTTCATCACGGCCAGGCCGTGATGGTCTCTGACTTCCAAGTCTTCATTCTCTCGCGAGGCGAGCTGTCTCTCGCGGGGCGAGTCTTCAAACCTCAATTTGTCACAGCCGTGACCTTAATCACGGCTATGCCGTGATAGTCTCTGTCTTGCTGGTCTTCAGACTCTCGCGAGGCGAGAATACACTCGCGGGGCGGGTGTCTCCAGAATTGCAATTTCCACTATTTCTTGGCTTTCCTTGACTCCCGGAGCTTCACTTATTGACCTGAAATACAAAAAGCAACCAAAAGCATAATTCTATCCAAAATAAGCTAAAAACTACACAAAATACGCAAAATGAGTCAAAGTCCAACTTTAGGAACAAAACAAGGCAAATTTGTGCGAAATCGAGAATGAACTCGAATAATTTGCACAAAAACCACGGTCCATCTAGTTATAAAACTAGATAAGCCGAAGGCTTATCAAAACACCCCAAACTTAAACCTTGCTTGTCCCCAAGCAAGCTTAAAACTCAAAAACGACTCAAGACTTGGCAAGCCTAAAGGAATCAATCGATTTCGCACAAATTTAATGCAATCAAAACAGTTTTTCTCCAATGATCTCCCCCCCTATATTAACATAATCCCCACATTCATTTACTTTAAACCATTGAGAACTTATCATTCATGCCATCATTACTCTAAGCTGAGGCTCAAAGATACACACAAAGGAAGATCACCTATTTCAAACAATTGCCTTCCTCACAAGGGCATGTAAAATTTCACTCATTCACTCAAATTCGTCTAGGCTTTCAACTTTTTCACTCAATGTCACTTATCAAGAGCACTTCCCATGAATTTGATTTTCATCTCAAAAGTAGTTCCCACGTAAACATGTATGCAACATCAGAAGGTCTTTTAAAGGTTGTAATGGGGCCTGGCTCAGGGTAGGATAAACAAGGATAGAGGCTAAGTCCCTAGGATCAATGAGAGCATGAAACTAATATCAAAACAATTGAATTCACTCTCATATTATTCTCTTCCTTGCATTTGGTGGCTACACACCTCTTCCTTTTTATATTTATTTTTCTTTGCCCTTTTTGGCAAATATTCAATGCTTTTCATCACCCTTTTTTTTTTCCAAGCCTTAGGCCCTTACTTCCGTTTTTCTTTTTCTCAACTATGATTCATGAACTTGTAGCCACCCCAAACTTAGTTCCACAACAACACTCACAAAGCTAAAATTCCATACTCTCCTAAATCCTAGGATAGGGGAAAATCATGGTTTTTCTGAGTTAACGGCTTGTAATGTAAGGTCATCAAGAACAATACGCTTCAAGGCTCAATGTGGCTAACTAGGGATCATTCATCAAGGTTGGTTCAATTTATGGCCAAGTAGTTAATTCAAAGAAAATTGCCTAAATCATTTGATGCAACACATAAACATGCAAACCATGAAGAGATTCAAGCAAATCCGGGGAAGTGCAACTTAACAGTGATTCACACAATCAAAAACAAAGTTGGAGGCTCAAATCCTCACCTGGACAGTTTGCAAATTGTTTGACCGAGATACGATTCCTAGTGTGTGCACCCCCTCACCCCAAACTTATCATAAATCAAGCAATCATAATAAATCTCAAAGTTCAATTTTCAATTTTTAAGTGGGGATCAACTTTTCTACTTTCAGAACCTAGGGGGAAATCATCAATGATCAAAATAATTCATGCAATCTGTGCTCAATTTAATTAGAAACCAACATGCTTGCCGACACGACATTCGTACAACAACTCTTGATCTTCTCAAATTATTAAAGAGTGGCACACAAAAACAAAACGAAAATCAAAAACAGAACAAAAGTTAGGAGAAGAGAAGGATACCTAGCTTGGGTTGCCTCCCAAGTAGCGCTTGTTTAACGTCCCGAGCCTGACTCAAGTCACCCCTAAGGGTTAATCCGGATGTAGATCTTGCTTGCCATTCCATGCCTCAGTCCGTATTCTGTAGGCTCTTGCCCTTTCATAAGCTCTCCTACTGTTCCCGGACAACTCATTTAAGTCCAGCATCCTTCTATAATCAGCACGAACTCTCCACCCCGTGATGGTCTTTTTTGGGATCAACTCATTGTTTGCATTGACCACCATGGTTGTGCCACCTTTCAACCTTGGTGCTTTACCCTTCTTTTTCTTGCCCTTGCTGCCGAGCTCTTCCTTTGCACATTCTTCCCCTGGGAGACTCGGTAAGGCTTCCATGTCTTTCAACCACTCGAGATAGACCTCATCCCCCAAAGGGTCTTTTTCCTCACTGTCCCCATCATGGGATTTTACCGACACTTTTGCAACCGAAGAACCATGGGCTTCTCTAGTTGCCCTTGCCTTGGCAGTTGGATCCACCATATCCAATCGATACACTTCCGTCCTCTCTGCAGGGTGCTTCATTGTTTCAAAGAGATTGAAGACTACCTTCTCATCTTGCACCCTTAGAGTGAGTTTCCCTTGTCGCACATCTATTAAGGCACCCCCAGTGGCCAAGAAGGGCCTACCCAATATGATAGGGATCTCGGCGTCTTCATCCATATCAAGCACTACAAAGTCCGCCGGAAATATAAGCTTGTCCACCTTCACTAACAAGTCTTCGACCACCCCATAAGGATATTTTATAGAGCGGTCGGCCAGTTGGAGCGACATCCGTGTATCCTTAACTTCTTGGATCCCCAACCTCTTCATCATAGAGAGGGGCATCAAGTTGATGCTTGCCCCTAGATCACATAATGCCTTCCCTACAGTCATCTCCCCAATGGTACATGGTATCGAAAAGGAACCGGGATCCTTCAACTTTGGAGGGAGTTTTCGCTGAAGAATGGCACTACACTCCTCGATCAAAGCAACCGTTTCCTCGTCCACTAATTTCCGCTTCTTGGTGAGAAGATCCTTCATAAACCGGGCATATGATGGCATCTGTTCCAAGGCTTCCGCAAATGGAATGCTAATCTAAAGTTTTCGGAAGACATCAAGGAACATATTGAATTGCTTATCCTGTTGAGGCTTCTTCAATCTTTCAGGATACGGTACCTTCATGTAGGGCGGGAGGTCTTGGGGTTCAACCCACTTCTTCTTTCGGAACTCTTCATCTACAAGTTTCAGCCTTCCCCCTTGCTCCGGTGCCTTGTCGCTTGCCAACTTTTCTTTTTCAGGTTGCTCTTCCTCAATGTGTGGTTGTTCCGGGGCCTTGTCATCCTGAGAACTAGTTGTACCCCTATTAGGTTCCAACACCCTTCCGCTTCTAGTAGATATGACATTGCATTGTCCCTTGGGGTTGTTCTCGGTATTACCTGGGAGAGTGCCTGGAAGACGCTCATTAAGTTGCTTTGCGAGCTGAGCTATTTGCGTCTCTAGATTGTGCATTGTCGCCCCCGTATGCGTTGCCCATTTGTCAATTGTCGCATTCACCTTCTCAAAAGATGTGCTTGTAAAGGTTGACAACTTCTCAAAAGCCAGCTCCCACGGTTGTCTTCCACCATCTGTTATTTGCAACTGATTAGGCCCTGGAAGAGCTGCTTTGGGTATTGCTTCTTTGAATTCCAATGTTCGGCCTTATACCCTGCTGAGGTTGTTGCCAATTCTCTTTGAGGAGGTTGTTGACCGGCTAGACCACCATTAGCATTACTCCAAGCGAAACCCGGATGGTCTCTCCTCATGTACCCCTATTCTCGATTCTGATTGTGGTCATTTTGTCTGTTCCTCTAATAGTTATTCTGGGGCACAGTGTCATAAAAGTTGTGGCATGAGTCCACATGTTCCTGAGAGAAATTTAGCGGGCAAATCTGAGTGTCATGATCTCCATTACAATTTGCACAACCCGGAGGCATTCCTTCGTGTATCGTATTAACCTTCTTGTTCTCAGTCAAAGCCGCCACTTGCATCTTCAACAATCTGTTTTGCTCAAGAATGGCCTCCATTGCCCCAGAACTGATTCCATTTGAGGTTTCCCTTCCACGGTTGTAATCATTATATGACATTTTCTCCAATAATGCCCATCCATCCTCAGCTGATAAGTAGGAAAAAGAGCCGCCAGCTGCGGTATCACAGTTCATCTGATAGCGTCCCCTCAACCCATTAAAGAAATGCTGAACTTTAGAGACCGGGTCAAAGAACGCTGAGGGGCATCTTGTCAATAAGCCATTGTACCTCTCCCAAGCTTCATTATATGTTTCATCCTCTGTCTGCCTGAAAGACGTAACGGCTATTCTTGCTTGTGCCGCTTTCTGAGGAGGAAAATATTTGGTTAGGAACTTTTGTGCTATTTGCTCCCAAGTTCTGATACTGTTCCTATCCAAGCTGTCAACCCAATCGCGAGCGACATCCCTAAGAGAGAGAGGGAAAAGCCGCAAGCGAAACTCATCTTGTGAGACTCCTCTTGTCTTCTGTAGGTCACAAGCTTCAAGGAAGCGAGTGATGTGTCTATGAGGGTCCTGTTTGCCACTCCCATCAAGCGATTCTCGCGGATCTGGAATGTGACACAAGCTTCCACTCTGAAAGAGTCTGTATTCAGGTTGCCCCTCACAATAGAAGAGTCACAATCCCCCAAGCTGGGTAGATCGTACTCGAAGAGAGGCTTGTAACGAGGAGGAGGAGGAGGAGGGTTTTCTTCGGCCATCCTCTCGATAGCAATTGCTTCAAGCCTCTTTAGCTCTCTGGCTTCTTTCCTTAAGCGCTTCTCGGTCTTGGTGATCTCCGAATCAAATAGCAGTTCCTCTTGTGAGAGGGTACCTCGCATACAAAAACACGGCAAGACCAAGTGGAATCAAAGAAGTAGAGAGAAATAATAACGAAATAACAGAAAAATAAAAATAAAAACCGCTTAACCAAATAATCAAATTTCCTAAAAATTAGGAAAATTGGTGTGCCAATCCCCGGCAACGGCGCCAAAAACTTGTTGAGACGCCGGCAAGTGTACTGGGTCGTCGCAAGTAATAAAAGAAACACGGTAAGTAATTACCGAGGTCGAACTCAGGGATTGGGCTACCAATTCGACTAATCCGCGGGAAATCCGATACGTTTGGTCAAGTGAGGAAAGTGGTTGAGAGAGAGAGATTATGATCAAAATTTCAAGTAACAAATAGATTAAAACTAAGGTGATTAAATTCAGAAATTAAAGTATCCAAGGTATCAAATCCACCTACCCAATCATGTATAGTACCCAAGTGATGATGTATTCCTCCCTTAGTTCAATTTTAATGTCAACCGGGACCCCTAAATTCTCCTATATCCACTGTCGTGCTCAATAGGACGTATTCGACGATTGGATTAATTACTTACTAGGTCTCATAATCCTAATCTCGAATTTGGTTAATTCTTGTTCCCTATATGGTTGCACTAATCAAATAAATCCACGGTCGTGCTCATTATTTGATTAATGATTCCAATTCAAGTTCTAAAACGCGACTCGCCGTTTGGCCTCAAACACGTTAACTAGTTAATCACGCAACACATATGATCAACACAATCAATTCAGAATTGGAAAACATTTATTGAGAAAAGGGGAGAAACATATACATCATATGAACACTACACAGCCATGGGTGGCTTCATCGATCCCTCGGACGAGGGGATTAGTTCCTCATGCCCGTGACGACGCACAAACAATCGGCAATAATCTCCATAATAATAAACTAAAAGAAAAAGAGAAGAGAAGGGAGACGCAGCTCCTGAAACAAGGATTCGCACTACTATTCTGATCTAAACAGTGGCTAACAACTTGATACCCAATTCTGATCTGAAACAGCCTTTAAATAAGGATTCTGTTTCTCGCCCGCTCGTGGGGCGAGCTTACTCTCGCGACGCGAAATTAAGCATTGGCGCGCTTCAAATTTTGGATTTTCGCGAGGCGAGATTGTATTCGCGGGGCGAGTCTTCAAACCCCAATCTGTCACAGCCGTGAGCTTAATCACGGCTAGGCCGTGATGGCCTCTGTCTTCCGGGGTCTTCAAACTCTCGCGGGGCGAGATGCTTTCGCGGGGCGAGATTCAATTCTAGGCTGTGACCTTCATCACGGCCAGTCCGTGATGGTCTCTGACTTCCAAGTCTTCATTCTCTCGTGAGGCGAGCTGTCTCTCGCGGGGCGAGTCTTCAAACCTCAATTTGTCACAGTCGTGACCTTAATCACGGCTATGCCGTGATAGTCTCTGTCTTGCTGGTCTTCAGACTCTCGCGAGGCGAGAATACACTCGCGGGGCGAGTGTCTCCAGAATTGCAATTTCCACTATTTCTTGGCTTTCCTTGACTCCCGGAGCTTCACTTATTGACCTGAAAACACAAAAAGCAACCAAAAGCATAATTCTATCCAAAATAAGCTAAAAACTACACAAAATACGCAAAATGAGTCAAAGTCCAACTTTAGGAACAAAACAAGGCAAATTTGGGCGAAATCGAGAGTGAACTCGAATAATTTGCACAAAAACCACGGTCCATCTAGTTATAAAACTAGATAAGCCGAAGGCTTATCAATAAACATTATTAAACTTGTGTTAATTAATATATGTGTTTCTTGGCCATATTGACTGTGGTGTTTTGGATTGTTAGTATATTATTATATTTATGTATTCTATTTAACCAATAAGAAAATATTGATGTACTCTGTTTATATCATAAATTAAAAATCAATGGTGTTATTTTTTTGAAAAACAGAATTCGGTCGTTGGGCTTAAGTTACAAGGAAAAAAAATACCTTCATGATTAGTGACTGAATATCAGTCGTCAAATTCGGTTATCTGATCATGCGACCAACTCATTGGCGACCGAAATATATATTTTAGCGACCAAATTACCGGTCGCCATTTTGCGACCGAAATACAAGTTCGGTCGCTAAACATTTAGTGACCAGGGTTTCTGCTACCCCATTTATTCGGTCGCTAATTCAGTCGCTAAACAGTATAGCGACCGAATTAGCATGTTTAGCATTCGGTCGCTAAACAGGTTTTTTTTGGTAGTGATATAAGCGATGAAATCTAGGAGAAATATTCCAAGAACCAATTGTCCACATACTCCTGAGATAGAAAGATGATCTTGAGTATGAAATTCCAAGAAATATAAAAGCCTAAGTAGACAATGTCTCTTCATCATTTTATGGAGCCCTTTGCTGTCAACATATTGCAAGTACTCGATGAATAATCTTAATTTCAATATTTTAAGTGTGTTGGAGAGAGTGTTGAAAAGAGTGTGTTTGTAGCATTGCACTAATTTAATAAGGTAAAATATGAAAATAGATAATCAGAAATTTAATAAAATATTTTAAAATTTGAAAATCCAAACAAATTCTAATTTTTTGAACGAGTCCTTCCATCCATAACCATCAACCATAACATGAGAACTATTTCTTACTTTCTACTAATATTTGCAATGACTCTTATAAAATTGATTTGTCATTGAACTTGAGCCATATAATGTGTTACATAAAGGTAATAACCTAGTATTAACACAAATATATCGATCATCTAGATATCATAAATATTCAACAAATTAAGTTTTAGGATTTTGTTAGTTGCTTATCAAAACCTTTTAGTTTATCTAGGCGTGGGAATCAAAACCATTAATTGTTTGAATAGTTAACTCAGTCAATAAATAATTATTCATTAAGATCTCCTGGAATATCATTGGTTAGTTATCTAATTAGTCTATAAACTATTACTAAATTAAAATGTTTTATTATCATAAATCACGATTATATAATGGTCTATTATATAATTCAATATTGTCATCAATCTTTATCTGTTGTTGTTTAAGAAACTATATTTACATCATACTTTCCCGTGTTAAAAGGTAACAAATTTAATTTAAGTTGGTACATATTTATAAACTAAATAAATGTGAAAATATTGTAAAAATAAAAAGTGAAGATTTTATTCTATTTTCATTGGTTTTTAAAATAAAACAGTTTCATATAAATAAATAAAAATTAATTTGGATACCAAATGTCGGAAACATTTTATATACTAACATAGATTTAATACATTTTCAAAAGGAAAATCTTTTAGTAAATCTACTATTGTAAGGTTTTATTATTATAATGAGATACAATGTATGTTATTGAAAAACATCTCCCTCCAACTATAAGCATATTGAGCTATATATATAAGTAACTAAAATCCTATGCTTAAACCATAAATTGCATAGACAACATGAGTACAACCTCTATTGTTGAACATTCAACAACGTTAGATGAAGAAAAGGAAGATGATGGAGAAGGTGATGGTGATGATATTAGAAGATTATTGATTGTCATTGATCAAATCAATGAAACACCAAATTTTTATTGGTACATGCTACTTGCTAACCACCCAATATAAACTATATATTATGGTATAGCATAAAATGTTGTTCTTAAACATCATGTAAATCCTTAGATTTTTATCAAAATTAAATGAATATGTGATCAATAATTTTTTAAGGCTAAATTACACTTTTGGTCCCAAAATCGTTTTTCAATGTTCAATTTGGTCCCTAAGTTTTTAAAATGTTTATTTTGGTCCATAAGTTCCTAAAACTTATTCAATCGAGTCATTCTGTCAAGTTGACTAACGGACATGGACGTTGACCCCAAAATAATGGTCCCCAAATTTTTTTCAATGTTTAATTTGGTCCCCAAGTTGTTTTTCAATGTTCAATTTGGTCCCCAAGTTATTTTTCAATGTTCAATTTTGTCCTCAATTTCGACGAACCAGACGGGGTCAACGTCCATGTCCGTTAGTCAACATGACGGACAGACTCGATTGAATAGGTTTTAGGAACTTATGGACCAAAATGAACATTTTAAAAACTAGAGGACCAAATTGAATATTGAAAAACAATTTGGGGACTAAAAGTGTAATTTAGCCTTTTTTTTTTTTTTTTTTTTATTGTTAACTTTTAATATGTCTCTGGACCACAACCAGTGGTAAGAATGGTTTCTTTGTACTTTATACAAATGTTTTTCTATTTTTTTAATATTAAGTACACTTTGTTAGCTAATAAGCTAGTTGGCACAGAAGGTTGTATCATCTCGGTGCAGTAAGCAGCTCGACTGGTACATTGAGGTGCAGTTGAGGGTGTCGTCTAATATGCACTCTTTGAAAAAGGTGTATGCTGCACCACCTACCCAAATTCTGTTCTTACCCTCACCCCTTCCTACCTCTCACAAGCATCATCACCAACACCAGCACTCATATCCCACACCACCATCATCATCACTACCCCACACCCACCTCAACCCAGCAAACGCACCAACACCACAACACCTCCACACCGCCTCCGCCCCCTGACTCATCTACCCAGATTACACTTTTGAATCAATCATCCATGCAAGCACAGTTCGTTTTCCATTATATGGTACATATCCATCAGTTTCCAAATCTATCTCATCCTCTGCGTTGCAAAGTGCGAACCAACAGAGTACATTGCCTCTTGTTTTTCATTTTGTGTCGCTTATGATCCCTGACCAGAATTCTCAACCTGGTAGGTGATGTAACATCCATGTTGACAGTTTCCTTTTAATTTTACCCTTCACTAACATACCCATGCCTGCACTGAACCCAGTTTTTCTTTTTTAACTTTTCTATTGACTCCATCAACTATCTTTCCACCCTTTCCCCCTTTTGCATTGTTAACCAGCAGAGCACATCGAGATCTCCATCATATCATCATTTCATTATTTTGGGTACAGTAGAAGCGGTGGGGCGGCGGTGGTTGTGAAGGGGTGAAAGAGATGGTGAGAAGGGGTGAATGATATGTAAAGGACAAGGACAATATTGTCATTTTATATTTTAGTATCAACCATTGCTTTTATTTATTAATAAATGTGTGGTTGTGATTGAAAGAGCATGCTGCACCAAAGTTAGGAGGGTGCATACTAGCATTCACTGTAGTTGAGAAGGAACTGATGACTTTGTTGATTAGCATTCAAGGCACACATAAGTAATTCACGTTTAATGATTAATTTTATTATTTTTTATATATTGTTTTGTTATATTAAATTTGGACCGATTTGTTTCATTATATGTAACAGGAGGAGCTTTAGGCGAGGATGTCTCAGGCTAGGTCCCAGGCATCATCCTCTTCCCCATCCACCCAGCCTGGTCCCAAGGATGAGGAACAGCTAGCTAGCACTGCAAATTTGGGTGGAGGTTGTTGGTGGCAAGAAGTAGCACTACCTTTATGGTGGTGGAGACCTTGTCAATAACTACCTAAAAGGGTTAACTTGCATCCTTGATACTAGTGGAGCATGCGCAAGTCGCAGACATCACTCTCAGGAGTTCGAAGAGATTGCTAAATTGAAGCAGAGCGTAGTCGCTGCCGAGGAGCATGAGTGGCGGATGGATCAGGACCAATGTTAGATGATGATGATGATGATGCAACAGATGTCGGAGGTACAACCAGATATGATATTCGGCTATCCCCCACGATGGTAGCAGCCGACGCAACAACAGCCCCGCAGCCTTAGCCACAACCTAGCAGTGTATCGAAGAGGACAAGGAGGAGAAAGATTCATTTGGGGACTTTATATGACAGTCTCCTTATAAGGATTATTAGCTGACCATTGTTCCAGACTTTTATGGTGACTACGTGATTTTTTTTAAGCAAACTACTAGATTTGTTAAAATTACAATATATTGTAATTTAATTTTCCTTGTGATTTTAATTATAATTTAGTTTCAATCACTGTTTCATTTATCATGTTTAGTATTAATTTAATCAATATTCAAATATAAGAATATAGTTAATATTTAATTACAATACTATAATTATAATATGATTAAAATATTTGAGTATAATAATATAATCATAATTTAGTTAAAAAAAATAAAATAAAATAATTACAATATTTAAACAAAATAAAAATTTATAAAAAAAAAGTTACCAACAACTTCACCGTCGGTAATCATCAACTTACACAAAAAAATTAATAATATTTATAAAAAGTAAAACTGACGACCTAAGCCGTTGATAAGGCGGTACATGTTTGCGACGGGTAAAGGCCATCGAATATCCACTTCATTTTGTTGCAGTTTAGAGTCGTCGGTATTTACCTAGGGCTTTGACCTATTGGTTATTATCGACAGATTTTGTCGATATTAGTGTTTGAAGCCCTGTTTTCTGACCGACGCATGTCCGATAGTATTTTGTTGGAAAAACGTGGTTACGGATGACTTTATGGTGTTTCTGACAACTTTTTCTCGTAGGTAATGACATTTTTTCTTATAATGATTTAATCGCAATTGCTCTTGACTTATAAACTTACAATGTGTTTTGTTTTTATGTTTCAGCCTTTAAACTTATGTCGAGAATAAAACCAGTAAATAGTGGTTGTGGTTAGACATTTTTACGTTTGAAAGTTTTAAATGTAAAAAGTAACAGTAGTATATAGTGTGGTTGGTTTTATGTTCTAATTGAAAGCAATGCATTTAAAAATTTGAAATATAACAGATGGAAACTTAAGTTTGGCCAGCAAAGATTTTTTTTCTCCTTTCTCGTCGGATGCAATTATTTCTTCAAAAGTGCCATTGAAATCACACGTATTGCGAACATGCAACCAAAAACAGATACAAACATCAAGGCTCGGGCTGGTCAGACACGTAAAGCTATAATTGCTTTTTGCATAGCATTAAGGGAGGGTTTAATAAATTGTAAAAAAACAAGTCAACAACTATATGTGGATAGCATATTTCTTCTTAATTTAGGGAAATATTTTCAAAAGGCACTAGTATATCCGATATTTTTAAATAAGTTGTTTGAACCCATGTATTTGATTCTTCATTAGACATGCCTACCATCTTTGCTCGAAGCTATCAATCTTTGATATGTCAAAGTTTTTGGAGAAATATGACTTCGAGATTGCTAAAACACCAATGCCTCAACCATATCTAGTTCAGAATTACTCATTGCCTGCTGCTAGTTCAAAATGAGTGAAAAAACAGTTGTAACATTGAGATTATTTTAAACCATGATAGTACTTTTAAAGTGAACGTAGAACAATGGCTTTCAGTAGATTTGATTGTTAAATATATTTAGTAATAGATACGAACTATATCTAAGTTATTTGTTGTGTTTGCTTTGGTTGCCACAAAATTAATGAAATTTTTAAAATGGATAGTATTTAAAAAAAATATCTTTTACAGATTGCTTTTAAAAATTAATTACATCTTAAAAAATATTATTGATAACACCTTTTAGTAACTTTTTCAAAATTAGTAACAATTTTGGAAATGTTACTAGAAATATGTTTAGCTAGCTACTTTTTTTTTAACATTTAGCCACAATTTATAAAAATGTAGTATTTATGTCTTCTTCCATACCACACTACAAGAATTTAAGCTATTTCCCAGGGCATATTACCCAGGGCAAAAAATCCCTAGGAAATTTTGACGTTTCCCACGGTTAAAGACCTGGGAAAGTTCTCGCTACAATTCCCACGGGTTGGGCCTTGGGTAACAGAGGCACCAACTGCTCCCGTTCCCGGGGCATATTACCCACGGCAAAAAAATCCCTAGGAAATTTTGACGTTTCCCACGGTTAAAGCCTTGGGAAAGTTCTCGCTATGGTTCCCACGGGTTGGGCCTTGGGTAATAGAGGCACCAATTGCTCCCGCTTGTTTTCCCACGGATAGGGCCACAGGTAGATTTATCTGTTTCCCACGAGTTAGACCCTGGGAAAAGATGTCCATTTCACACGGTTTGGGCCGCAAGAAAATAACGTGACCTGAGGCGTCATTTCCCACGAGCCAAGCCGTGGGAAATATGTTACATGAGGCGTCGTTTCCCAGGGTTGTGGCCATCGCAACGGTAGGCACCGTTTCCCACGGATACAGCCGTGGGAAATATGGAAATAGAAACCCCCGCCTTCCTTCACTCCCTGTACGCGCGGTCCTCCATCTCCTTCACTCCCTGTACGCGAATGGTGCCGCCCTAACCTCCGTCGGTCCATCATCCTCCTCCTGGTCCAGCGCCACGCCTCCACGACCTTCACTCCAGCTCGCTGTTCCGTCCACACCCTTTATTCTGTCGCCGTTCCACTAGTTTTTGTCTCTCCGCACCAATCTCACCGTGAAGACCTCTGATTTTCTCTTCACCGCCATTGACTTCTTCTCCTTCTTCGGGTATTTTACTGTCTCCGAAGATTTCATTTCATTCTGAATCTTCATTTTTTGGGTTTCTATCTTCTCATATTTCTCTCTTTCCCTCTTTTTATATTTTCCCTCTCTCATGACCATCTTCGGCCATCGTGCAGAGCCACCGCCAGCGGCTACAGTACCTATTCCCACCAGCCACGCACCTCAGGTTAGAACTTCTATTGAGTTTCCCTTTGATCCCTATGCTAAAATTTTGATTCTGGGGAGTGAATTTTGATTCTTCTAATGTGTTGAGTATTTTGCATTGATTCTGATAGTGTTGCTCCTCTGAGCTAAGATTTCTTATTAATATTTTTTATTATTTTTTTTTTTTGAAAATTAGTGTTTGCTTAATTGAGGTTGGAGAAGAAAGATTGAATGATTCTGTTATTTAATTAACTTTCAAGATTTATTGAGATTTTGTAGTTGAGGATGCAGATAAAAATCTCTTGCTATTTTTCAATATTTTTACGAGATTAAGCAATTTGTGGAAGATTTATATACACAATTGTCTTGATTGTAGTCTTTGTTGCGAATCAGGGATGGGTTTCATTAAGGATTGTGTTGGTGTTGGGACCATATGTGTTGAATGGATTGAGTCTCTTTGGTTAACTATGTTTCAATAATAAGCATTTGCTTTGCTTTGCTTTCATCTCAAAATATAATTTAGATTCATCACAAAACAAATTTTGAGATGGATCTAAAAGAAACCAAGTAAAACTTACCTTGTTTATGGTAAACTTTCATTTTCGTTCAGAGTCAAGACACAATTCATGGAAACAATGTTACATTTGTCAACAAATTAAAAATAGGTAATAAGGTATAGTAGACTAGAATAGTCTTTTTTGATTTTTTTCTTCTTCCGGGTAATGTCTAGCTAGGCTAGCTAGCTTGTGATATTCCTCACAACATGACTTCAATCAATAGATTCACTCAAAGATGTTGATTAATTTAAGATGCCGTGATTTAATTTAGATTCACTCAAAGATGACATACAACACCATGAATTGAAGATGCCATGATTTAATTTAGATTCACTCAAAGATGCCATGATTTAAATCATGGTGTTGTGTTCTGTATTGAAAATAAGAAGTGCGGACGATCACGAGTTAGGATTTGGTGGGTTAATGAAGGCGTGCCTCAATTTTTTTTTTAATTTGATATTTGAAGGTTGTGTGAGTGAACATGCCATACCTGTGGGAAACGTTTCCGACCACATGAAAACCGAGGGATCTGAATCCGTGGGTCATCTCTGGGAAATGTGTATTTTCCCATGGATATTATGGATTTCCCAGGGCCATAGGCACTGGGAAACAGCAAAAATTCTTGTAGTGACAGAACTCTCAATTCTAAAGACTTTCTCTGTTGCTAATCAAGCTTGCTGAGCTCTATCTATTAAGCAAGTTAATTGGCACCCCCTTTGATGTGGCAGATCTTGAACCAAAAATTTGATGGAACCAGAATAAATTTGAATTCATAATTCAAATTGAGAAAATTAATGGTTGTAATTGGATTCAAAGCATACCAAATAAACCATCTATTCCAACAATTAAATCCCTAATCTTTGGATCAATATCTTCCCGATTAGCACTATCATTTAATAAAACTCTAAATTACAACAAGATATTTTCTTGATTTTACAAACAGAAACCAAATAATATATTGTACAGCGATATACCCATTAATTATTATCATTTCATAAGGTTACTACATTGGTGCTTAGTTTTGGATGATTAGATCTTCATTCATACTATTTTTTATAAGCAAAAGATTTTATTAATTGGGTACAAGGTCCATAAACAAAAATAATGGGACAAAGCCAGTTAAAGGGTCCCAGGAAACCAGAGAATGAACCAAAGTTGCTGCTATGAGAAAAAATAACCAGAATTGGAACACCCGGCAACAGTTGCAGACTAATAAACATAAGCAAGTATCTTTGGCAAAGAAGCATGCTAAGCCAAAAATGAGAAGACTTTCCTGATTAAGATCACAAACGCGGAAGTCATTTGTGTCATCGCTCGCACAACTACAGTCATAACCATATTTCCTCCGCCACGAGCCATTATAATCCTACAAGACCAAAATCAATTAGTCATGCAGATTACAACAAACTCACCACAAACAATATCATTTCTTTAGGAAATAATATCAAAATCACACAGAGAACATGCAGCACAAACAAAGACAGACCTAAACCACAAACCCTAACAGACTCGGCCAGCTCTGATACAAAATAATGTAACACCCTTCTCAGGTGCTACAATGTCTATGACACTTTTATTTTATAAGACTGACTAAAGCGGAAAATAATTATTTTCGACCAAAAATACGGGTTTACTTTTTTTTTTCCTTATCTCAAATAACACGATACATATTCTTTAACATACATCATCAAACTTGTGCATAAATATTTTACAAACTAATCTTCAAGTACTAACAGTCATAAACATACATATCCAGAAAGGGGCGGAAATACCAACGCCAGCAAATTACCAACAAGCTGGAAATATGTTTATAAGAATAATAATAGTATTGGAGATGTAGCTCCACAAAATATAACATAGACACAAGACTTATCATGCTGGCCAATAAAAAACACTGACGGAATGTCATCTCTACGTAACTATAACTGTCATGGATGATACACCGTCACGCTGTGGGTATACTCCTCACGTACACTATACTAAAGCCATTGAAACCGTGTCCGTGTATTCGTGTCATCTCAACCTCCAGTTGGGTGTGATGGTGAAACAGTGTTGTCGTCATCTTCGCCGAACATAAAATAAAACAGAAAAACCAGTAAATACAGAAATGAGGTGAGATCCCCATTCATCTTACACATAACGTAGATATGTAGTGGTACAACACACAGGTTCGTTCAACTATCAACATACAGTCATATCATCATTCATATCATGAAAATAATGTTTCACAGAAACGTAATCATAGGGCAACGTTTTCCTAGATAGGAGACATCTAAGACTCGAGGAATGACCTCTGATTTCCTACACCATGGTTTTAACAAACAGTCAGAGAGAGTGGTTCGTAGGATTGTTCTGGATTACACCAGCCTTGGGTAAAAATGCATCAATAGTCAGCAACGTGCACATAGACTTTTTCAGGAACATCCTACACTACTAGAAAACACGTAGAGTCTAGTTGAGTATGTCAGTGTTTTACAAGATTACCACGCCAGAGATGAGCTACCAACTAGTCATATATGAGTATTTCATACCCCCGACATCCCCGAGCATCAACCGGATTGTCACTACGGAATTCACACCCTCATTAAAGTGTTAGCTAAATCTCCTAGGCACAACGGCCTTACAGAACATAGTTACATTATGTGTTTAGGCAAAATTTGCCGGAAATGCGTTCTTGTCGTCCATCCACCTGATGACCTTTTGAATCCATCAAAATCCTTTCAACGTGCTTTCTCAGATGCTATATGTTCTTAAGTCCGAATCACCGGTACTTAACATCGAGCTAATGTTCTCAAGTAACCTTTCATCTTTGTGCAAAGATTCTTAAAGTACTTGATTAAAAGTCCTAACATTATGAGATTGGATCACAAGTCCAATTATTTATTTCTCTGCACTTTTCTAGTTGAGTATTTTTCTTGGCTTCCAAAAAAACAAATAATTCTGAGTCCATTAAATTTTATGGAGATATGCATAATGAATTATCCACACTTTATGACATAAGGTCTTGTTCCACCTTACGTCATATGTAACATCCTAGTTTTTACACATATGATTAATTATTTTATTTGGATGTTTATGTTTATTTTATTATGTGGTTTAGTTTGAGTAATTAAATTACCCTCTTCAAATTATTTTATTAGGTGCGTTAGCATTGACTTATTTCAGTGAATGCACGCTTACTAGACAATAATTTATGTTATTGCCACTATTATTACCAGTACAGAAAAATGTTTTAAATAATATGATTAAGAGAAAAGCATTTCCATATTTTAATTCTATTTAATTTTATATTTGAAAATAATTGTTTGACATTAATCGAAGATTAAATGTTGGACCGTGGATTTTCTTAGTTGATCAATCCAACTATCAATCTCTACTTTATTTCAAATTTTGAAAGTATATATTTGTCACCCTTTATTTTTGGATTCAAAAACCAAAAACATGTTTATTTTTAGGCTTAATATTTATCACTCATTTTGTACCCACTAGTACAAAAATCAGAATCTCTCTCTTCCTCTCCTAACACAGCCCGTAAACACCACCCTCTATTTCTTTCTTTTTCTTCTTCTTTCCCTTCTTTCTCTCTTCTTCTTCCCCACTTCTTATTCCTCCCTCACACCAACCAAACTCCATCCTCCCTCTTCCTTGCTCTGCTTAGATCGGCGCCGCCCAGCCAGGCCGCTTCCGCCATTTGACGATGCTACCTGGGAGCCGCGCATCGCCGTCGCAGCTCGACGTAGGGGGGACGACCACCGCGCCTGGTCTCATGCTACCTCGAGCTCCGCCACGCGAAAGACGCGCTCAACTTCGGTAAGAGCTGGTCGTACCGCCTCCTCATGGTAGTTATCCACCATGTGAGTTCCTTTCAAGCTTCTTTTTCTTCCTTGAGTTGATGTATCTCCTTCTCTCTTTTGTTGTCACAGAACCGCCGTCCTCCGCCATGGCTGCCGTCACAGCCGCCACTCTGTCTCTTCCCTGTCATCTTGGGTGAGTATTTCACCATAACCTCTTCAAGTTCATAACCCCAAATCTGATTTTGAAACCCTAAGCCTTTAATCTCATATTTCAATCTTGAAATTGAAGCTAGTTTTATGCTATTGGGACTATGAATTTGTGTTTCCCTAAACCAATTTCATTATTCTTTAGTTAAAATGATTTTTCCCTAAATTGATGTATGAACCCTAAAACCCCAATTCGATTTTTATTGAAATTGGTTATGTTTGGTAAAATTAAGCATGCATTTATGAAGTTAGGACTTTTAGTTGATGATTCCTAAGTTCATTTTCATGATCCCTTTAATCAAAACAACGTTTCCTCAAAGGGTATTGTGAAGCTTAAGCTCGAAACATGATTTTCTTTGAAAATGACCTTGTTTGGTAATAAGATTAAGTGTTTAGATCAAATTAGAATGTGTGTTTGATCATGTGTAATTGATTTCTTGATTTCTGGTTGTTGCACGTTGTTGGATTCCCTCTCTGGGACATTTGACACGGCTATGCTTGCTTGATAGAGTAGATAATTACACTCTTGAAGCTAACGTGAGCATTAAGACGAGGATCCTTTACTTGTCTTCAAAGGTAAGGAGAGCTTGCCTAGGGATATTCAATAACTATATGCATGTGAGTATGTGTGTAATTGAGTGTTGTGAATATTATTGTGATATTGAGTCAATACTTGAATAACTTGTTTACTTGAACTATTGTGGTTATTACTTGCAGTTGAACATTACTTGCTTTAAAGTGTTATGAATTATATATATGTGATGAACTGTCATTAACTGTGATATTATCATTGTTGTGAATATATTACTGTTGATTGAAGTTTGAGAAGCGGACTTAGTGCGTGCCCAATGACTATAAGGATTAAAAGCATTAATAAGCCTTGAATAGAACTTTGAAAGTATTGGGTTCATTTATAAAAGTTCCTTGTTTAAAGTGCTTACTTCAGAAGAATAAGATCTTTGTTTTTAGAAAAATGTTGAAGTGATTTTAAGTTGAAGGAAACTACCTTTTTATGATCAAATGTTTTGTACGAGAGAAAACCTTTTCGAACGGTGTGTTTTATGAAGGAAAGACCCTTTGAAAATATTTGACTTTATTCCATCAAGGATTTCAAAAGCAAACGAATTTCCTAAATGTTTTATAAAAGAATTTGTAAAGGAAAAGATTTTCTCCTATATGATTTAGAAACGTTCCAGTTACTTGGATAAGTGACCGAGGTTTTATTTTGGTTTTTGATTTTCACTGAGCGAAAAGTAAGAACATGTGAAAGAGAATCTAGTTCGCGAGACGTCGCCTCTAGCATTCAGTTATATGCACGCGATCTAGGATCCATGTCAAGAATTATGGACCAGGGGTCCTAATCGTGATATTATGGGCTAGGAGTCCTAATCTTGGAATTGAGGACTGTGTGTCCTAATTTCGTTGTTATGGACTAGGAGTCCTTATCATGTTGAAATAAAACATGGATAAAATTATAATTGTTTCTACGACCATAACCTTGGACTACGACATCGGTCTAAGGTGTTGTGATTGAGCATTCGGACTGCGTGTCCTGTGTTATTGATTTTCAAGTGATGAAAATTGTGAATAGTCGTTAGCCTTAGGCTTCGACAACGGAAAAGAGTGAACACAAAGAAAAGTCTTGATAATGAAAAGTCTTTTATTCATATGCATTTCCCGTTAGCAAACGTGCTTGAGTTACCGAATACCCGCTTAAGATGTGGTGTTCGATGATGTATACATCTGGATGGCCATTGATAAGGGATCCGTGATAATGTTGACCGGGTACATGAGGTGACGGAGACAACTTGCCAATGCAGCATACGAGTCTAATCAACTCTTTATTTCTTAATGATAAAACGGTGATGATATCTCATGAGATTAAGTTTAGAGCCTGATGATTGAAGTGTCATGCATTATCTTTATCTATGAATAATGCTTAAATGTTAATATTCCAATGTGCTGTATGTATCGTGTATATGGTTGTTGTGTGATATATCCATTTGTCTGTATCTCACCCTTACAGATATATCAGGTTTCTTCTGGTTCGTTGTCGTACCCTGGGTACTATAGTACAGATGGTGCAAAGGAGTCTTCCTAAGTCACTCAGAGACTTAGATCTGGTTGTTTGATGACGTATTTGATTGTGGAATGATCACGTGATTTTTCCTCAGGAATAACTTTTAGAACGACCAGCTTAGGGTTTGAGACTTAGATTTTTGATAGTATGTATGAGTATGGCTCAGAATGTCTTTATTTTAAAATGGAATGCTTATGGCTCGAGGAGAATCTCTTTTGAATGAAAACCTAAGCTTTTCCTGTATAGCTTATTGATATAACTATTTTTAGCATATTACTGCCTGGTTGTATTTGGTGTAACTGGAATTCTGGAATGAAAATGTAATTATTTTAGCAGGTGTTCTTTTACATGGGATGTTCGAATTACAAAGGAGACTCTGTCGAAATTTTTGTAAAATACTAGCTTTTATTCAAGTATATCTCTAAATTAAATAGGCTTGTCAGGATAGGATTGTAAGCCTGTGTGCCTATCAAGGCTTAGGTTTGGAGCTGTGACAAATCTTTATACCCAATTTCAGACGCTTACGTACTTATATAAATTATTTTTCGAAAGCAACCAGCAAATTATCTTTTTAAATTAAATTCCGCATATTTTACATAGTAATACCTAGTGGGGGTGTTACACCATAAGTTATTAAGTTCGACTTTTCACTAAGTCATTCATGACTTAGGTTTTTGCATTTTACCGTAAATGCTCGTCCTCTTGGACTAAAATCCTTTTTGTCTTAAAACCAAAACCTTTGGTTAAAACCAATCATTTTGAAATCAAATTCCACCAAAAGTACATAGGTACTAAATTCCTCAAAAACAGTTTCTTGAAAAACGTCGAAACTCTTAAAATACAGTTTTACCTCTTTTTACTGTATTTCAACTTAAATTCTGTATTTTCACAAAATATGATTGTTTTTCTCAAAT
The DNA here is from genome assembly GCA_030762895.1 of Sophora flavescens. Taxonomy (NCBI): domain Eukaryota; kingdom Viridiplantae; phylum Streptophyta; class Magnoliopsida; order Fabales; family Fabaceae; genus Sophora; species Sophora flavescens. The sequence goes on from CM061068.1 coordinate 128,307,150, forward strand.
CCTTCACTTCCTTAACTTCAAATACCTATGTTAAAATATTTAAATGCAAATTTCAAACCTCATCCTACGTTCCAACCATCATATATTTTCAAAAATTATAGTTTAGCCCCTAAACTTCCATTATTTGCAAAAGATCCTTATTTACTTAAAATCACTTAAAACCTTATAGCTTTTTATCTATAACTTCAAATCACACCAAAACAACTTCTATAGTTTCATATCATAAATTATTTTTCAGTCACCATAAAAATTTAAAAATTATATTTCTGTCCCATATTTTACAATATTTACAAAAAGGTCATATGTTCAGTAAAAAGCTTATATCTTTTTATGTATTAGTCCAAATAACATCAAACTAATTTCTATGGTCTTATATCATCTAGGTCAGTAATCACAACACAAGAATATAATTTTCAGAACAGCCTCTGAAATTATCAGAATTTTCATATTAGTCCTTATTTCTTCAAAAATTCATAACTTTCAATATAATCAACCAATTCAATTCAAACCAATTTATATACTTTTATATACTCATTCAATCCCTATAAAAATTATTCAAACAAATTAAATCAACATGGGATCCCCCCCTCAACCAATTATGGCGAGTGACCCAAAAAATAATCATATTAGGCAATTTTTTTTATCAAATCAAATAAACAACAATCAAGGTTCCAACATGAGATCATTGGAACCAAAACAACCATATGGCATACCATACCACAACCAATCACCAAATCAATTCCTCCAAGAGGATCACACACATATACTCAATAACATACATAACCCTCACACTTAGGGTTTTAAAATCATCATACAAAACATGAAACCACCAACATATCTACCAATAAGGTAGGATGATGGTAATCTCCCCCATACCTTTGTTTTTCACTTAAAAATAAAGCCAAAAAGATGGTTGTTCTTCTAGATGTGCTCATGGTTTTTGGGCTTGAAAACCTAGCAAGATCAAACCACAATACAAAAGGTTATACACTTAGGCTTAGACATAACTAAAGAAATGAAATCAAGGCTTGAATCACTCACTAGAAGTAAGCAAGTTGATGATCAAGTGATGGATGATTCAACTTAGAAGAAACCCATTTTGAAGGAAAGCTCTAAATGAAAAAGTTAGTGAGATTACTTTTTTTTAGAATAAGGAGAGTATTAAGGATCTCATATTGGTTTATCAAACAAGTGTTTGGATCAAGTGGAGGTGATGATAGCCGAATGTGATGATTAAGAACAAGGAAGGATTTTGTTTCATAAACTTAGTTAGTTAGAATGAAGTGAAATGGAGATGTGTGGAGTGTGAAGTGTGGCTGTGTACTCATGACCACAAGGAGAGTATATTTTGTTAATCAACTCAAGTGAAAACCATGGTTGAAGGTAACTAGGCATAGGTTAGGTTAATGCCCAAAATATCTAGATATTTTGTGTCTTGCATTTATGAGCATTTATGATGGAGGTGAGTCACCACCATGACTCCCCATGGCGACTCATATCCTATGAGTCATCATGGATGACTCATCGTTCTGTCCCCCGATGTATCTCTACACATCCGTATCCGGTTCCGTTGTTTAGCCGATTAGGGTTTTCGTCCGTTTTTCGTCGAAATTTACCCAAATAAAATCTAATGTTTTATTTTTGTACAAAATTTTAGGAATATACTTTATCACTGAAATAATGATAAAATCTAGAATTTTTCAGTTTCGGTTCAAATTAGGGTTTCTGCCGGTATAAAACTATCTTGTCAAGAAAAACGCATCTAGGTTTTACGTCGAGTTTTAAACCCAACTTCGAACCCTACTTCCTAAAATATAATGGGTTTTAGATATAATTTTTTTTTTCAAAAAAAACATTTTCCTTGATTACCGATAAAAATATAAACAAATAACTAATTACCGATACCGCAAAAATAGATAAAACGTAGGAAAAATACACAGTGTTACAATACATCGATGTATAAGCCTAAACAGAGGCTAGGACTTCAATTTGTAATATCTGATTTCTTAGAATATGAATCAAATCTTTTTCTTACTGCAAAAGAAAGATAAGAGAGAAGGTTCTCTCGCTGTTTAGATCAAGAGTAGAAGGAACTCTTGGTTGATTGACAAGAGTAGAAGGGACTCTTGGGAATTGGAAGATTGCTTTGTCTGAAAAGCTGTCAATTGGGTAGAAGGAACCTGGGAGTTGAAGCTTGAAAAGAATCTTGTAATTGATTTTGATTTAGTGGACGAAAATCTCTGTGAATTGGGGACTGTATATAGGTTACCAGAGGAGATAGCTGAACCATGATAAAATCTAGGTTTGAATTTTCTCTCTATCCATTAGCTCTTTATTTGCTTTATTGATGAATGTTTGTTTAAGCAATTGTTAAGGAAATCTGAATGCAAGAATCTGTTTGTTCATATCTGAAGTCAATCTTGTAACACCCCGATTTTCAACGCTTTCCAATATTTGTAAAGATATTTATATATTTATATTTTTATAAACGAAACCTAGAAAATGATTTTGACTAAAATAAAATCATATCTAGATCATAGTCGATAGTAAAAAGTTCTAGTAAAATTTTGGGTTGAAAGTTCAGACGAAACCCGGTCTGCGTCTTCACTGATGGTATAAATTTACTGATCATAAAACCTAATTTTGTACAATGAACGAAAGATCAATGATTTTTATCTCTTTTTAAGAGATATGGGTCATTTCCAAAATTTTCACTCTAAAATAAATATTAAATTTTATTCGGGCGAAATAATCAAACGAAACACGCATAAAACCTCATGACGGGTAAACGACGGAACGGGATGTGATGCAGAGATAAGGAGGAGCGGAGGTGATAAAAGTGATTGATGGGACTTATGAAAATTTGTCACATCATAACTTTTAAATCATGATTACACTTTATTATATGATTGAATATTACCGAAAACCCATTAATTAGTACATCATGATCCAAAGATAGCCTAAACTAGAAAATATCTAGCCTATATCTACCCATAACCCACGGTTCCCTCCCCCCTTCTCACACTCCCTCGTTTCATTTTCTCACTTGCAAGAAAACATAAACTTAAGAGCTAAGTCTCTTTGAAGCTCATCTAGGATCATCATCTTCTCCTTCAATCTTCCATTTGAGGTGAGATTTCTTACTCTTGATCATCGTTCTTCCATTGTCATCATCATTTTCTTGCCATGCTTGTGTTTATGTGAGAAACCCATTTTATCTTCTTCATGAACTTGAACCATCCATTTTTGTATGATCAAAGCTTAGAAAGTTAAACACATCTCATCATCTTGTGTTGTGTTTATTGTTGAAAAAAAAATGGAACCCAAACCCTCTACCATTGATGACCGAAACAATGTAGGAGGGAGGGTTTGGTGTTTTTGTTTCATTTTCAAATTCTAACAATTGTTTTAAGATCCCAAGGACCTATATGATAAACCTCTAAGAGCTTAAGTTCAACAAAATTTTCTAGCCTATTTTCCTAATAGAGACCAAAAATCTCACTTTAAGGGATGAAAGGAAAATTTTCAAAATTCTATAACCATGTCATTTGATCTTGTACACTTAGTCCTCTATGATCATATATCTAAGAGATTAAATTGATTTGAAAAACCCTAGACTATTTTCATGAGTTAACCGGAAAATCTACTAGTGAGTTAGAAGGAAATTTTCAAAACTTAACTTGTATTGTGATGTTTCGTGAAGGAAACGTGGTATAAGTATACTTTATGGATTCCTGGGAGGAAGTTGGAGCTTGGACAACCATTCACAGGCAAAAATTTCACTGTTTGAGGTAAAGAGAGTTTGCTTGAGGAGCTCATTTTAGTCATGTAGCTTATTGTGTGATGTTAGATATTGGGTTGTGATGATTATAGATAGTTATATATGTTGATGTTGCATGATATGAATGATGTATATATATGTATATTGGGTGATATTACTGTATTGTTTGATTGTGATTGGCTGATGGCATGACACTGGTCATTGCTTGTTAATAAAGATTAAGACATTAAAAATACTTTAATTCAGAAAGATTGAGAATGTGATGTTTTGTTTTCTTTGGAAAGTGAAAAGAGAATTCTAAGAAAGAAAGTGTGAGATAGGCTAAAGTTTAGAATAGAAAGAAGATGGAAAATTTTTTTAAAAAAAAGTTTGTGAAAATATTTCAAAAATTTTAATGGAGAAGTCTTTGGAAAAACAAAGACTTTCTTTTTAAGCATTACAAAAGTATATTTTTTTTCAAAAATGGAAGTATTTAAACAGAAATGATCCTCTTGGATAAATCTCTTTATAAGAGTTTTTGAATTTGATTCAAAGTTGAGAAAAGATTTTAGTGGTTTTTCTAAGTCGTGGAAAATGGATTTATAAAAGAAAAAGTTTTAGTGAAAATGTATTTATAAGAAGGAAAAAGTATTCATGGCACAAAGTTGAGAAGACTTAGATATTTTGTTTTTCGATTTAGTTTTCAATGAACAAAAAAGAAAATCATGTGGAAAGAAGTGAAAGTGGAAAGGACCTAGATTTTCGAATTTATGGGCTAGGATTCCTGTTTTGAGTTTTGAGGAAAAGATTGGACCTAGTTTTACCGATACTGAGATTCGGGCTGGATCTGGTTTGCCGAGATATCGGGCTAGATTTAGATTTCCGAGAAGCCTGGCTAGTGTTCCGATTGAGAAGAACCTAGATTTTCGAGACGTCGGGCTAGTGTTCGATTGTGAAGGAGATTTTAAAACATGGATTTTGTTAAAAATCCTAAGTTGGTATTAAATTTATTTAATACCTGAATAAAACGAAAACCCTTGTTTTACATGCATTTTTTGGCCAATGTGCTGTTGTGGCAGACGTGCCATTGTGTATTTGAGCTACAGTTTCACAAAGGTGAACTGACAAATTGAATAGTTACGGACCAAAGACGGATTCTTCAGTTTTTGGATCTTCAGGGACATTCGGGTTCGAAATCCATGAAATGCTCGGGGATACAATCTCAGGTCATGGAACTCGGTTTCCCTGCTCGAAATGTACTAAATCAGGAACTATTATGTATTATTTAGGTGAGATGTGATACCCCAGAACAATTGGGGATTCGGACCCACAAGAGGCCGATCCAACACGAAACAATTGTGTTATAGGCATTATCGTGATCTTATCATGCTCGATGAAGGGAAGTTTGGAGCTTCGGAGATTGTGAAATAGATAGTGAATATTGAAGTGACATGAAATGCTTTACAAAATGCATTTGGTGGTCGGGAATGAATCCCTGTGTTTATAGTTATAATATTATGTGAAGTATCTATTGTTATGTATTGTATGTTATTGTGTGAGAGTCGTGTATGTGGCTACTATGATGACTCATATATTGGTATCTCACATTTGCATTATTTCTGTTTGGTTTCTTTTGTGGTATTTTGGGTTGAGTGTACAGATGTTTCAGAGGAGTTCTCTGCCCACTCGGAGGGATTGGTCCCAACTTGTGAAGAAATTTGATTTACTAGAATAACCATGAGGTCTTTTCCAGTAAGAGTCTCATAGTTCGACCAGCTTAGTCTATCGAGTCCAATTTAGTTTTGGAGAAGTTTTATGATTATTTGTATTATAAATTTGAGAGTCTCTTCTTTGATTTCGGTTATGATTATTAATTTTATTTACGGATGTTTTAAACTATGATATGTGGGGTAGTCTTTTTGGTGTAAGAATTTTTAGGGTCTTTTCTAAGAAAATCCTCATGGTCTGTTATGACTATTTCGAAAACTGGTATGCCTTGGTGAGAAAAACTTTTTAAGAATTTTGGGGAGATTTATTTATGATGTATGAATGATGCTTTTATTTTTCTTGCCTTGATGTCGGTGAGCAGTTGTTATGAAATAAAAATTTTAGAACCACTTTTTGGCAATACAAGTATATACCTAAATTTATTTTCCCGAAAGCAAAACAACAACTTTTATTTATTTTTACTTTCCATTTTCAAAAGGAGTTAGATATGTAACGCCCAAGGGGGTGTTACAAATCTCTTTCTTAATCTTCCTTGTTTAGTTTAATCACTGTATTAATCACTCTTGCAAAAACACTTTTGGTTTGTTGGTTGATAAAAATCTTTTGAAGGTAAAGAAAAGTTTCAATTTTTGAAACCAACAAAAACTTAATAACAAAAAGTATTCTAAGATTACTTGCCGAGTAAGTAATCTCGTTCGGGAAGAACCGGAAGAAATATAATGGATTGAGGAATGACCAATCTCCATAATGCACTTAAGCATTGAAACATGGATAGAGCAACGAGGGGATTCTAAACTTGTGCATGGATTCACGGGTTGGTACTATCTTGCCTCTAGAACGGCTATTGATTCCACCAAAGCAATCCCGAAATTTATCCGGCGGATAAATATGAACGCACATGTCATGATTGGCTTGATCCAAAGAATATTGTCAGTAAGGCCTTTGTGCCTAGGAAGTGGGCCTAGATGTTCTGTGCGCAAGTGGATTGTAGGGTGACGGTTCTTCAATGATCTTGGAAATGTCGAGGTTAGGATGACCACGAATGGTCATTCAGGGTGATGGGTCATGGAGTCCTGTACAAAACACCGACATCTTCTACTTGTTGTACAGTCCTGGTTATCGATGACGTTCACAATCAATAGGGTTATTATTATTGATACACAAGATTGCCTAATGTTGGAAGTTGTGAAACGTGTGTTCTAACCACTCCTTCTGAACATTCTCTTAACTCCAGAGTAGAATCAGATCTTCCTCGAGGCTGTGTAGATATGGGACTATGCAGTTTCGATTAGTCATCTCTCAGTTCTTGTGAGGCTGTATAGGTATGGGACTATGTAGTTTCACTGGGTCATGTTTGTGTATAAGTCGTGTCCTGTAATGCTTTGATGTTGTATGCTTTTGATGATATGTATATACTGTATGTTGTTGGTATATTGATTGAATTGTTGATCTGCAATTGGATGATAACATGGGATATGTTAGTAAGAGTATATATATGCATATGTGCCATGTTGTGTCATGTTATTTTCATATCTGTCATATGTTGTGATGTTGGGAATCTCACCTCCTTTGTTTTATATTGTTGTGTCTGGTTTGGCTATGCGCCTTTTGTGTTCTTCTAAGAAGGATGGGATGTCGAGATGCCGCTCGGCTGACCCACCAGAGGTGTTGAAGTTCGAGCATGAGGATGACATGGGGAAGTATCTAGAGGACGTCACTTCCAGCTTTCGGATGGTTCAGGATGAGGGTTCTGTGTTTTCTGTCATGCCTGATCTTCCTTTTCTTCTGATAGGCATAGTTGTTGATGGTTAGTAGGCTATGACTTTTCCCTTGGAAGGGGAAGGACCTAGTACAAGAGTTACTTTGTAGTGGCTCTAGTAGTGACTTTTGTGGCGACATCGGTAGTGGGCTCAAATAGAGTTTCCACTAGATTTCGTCAGTTAGTTAGTCTTTCTCATAATGTATGAGAAAAGATTGTCGTTTATGCATAGTTGGGCCAACATAGGATGTACGTGTGTGATTTTAGCTTTTATGGAGCTACGTCTCCAAGTACTTTATGTTTTTAGGAGCTGTGTCTCCATATCTTTAGGTTGGGTCTGTTTGTGTAATTGTTTTGTTGGACGAGTCGGGTTGGGTTTTTTTATGTAAGTCTATTTTTGAACCTATGACCTGAAATGCATTAAGAAATGTTTTATACACATTACCTATTTCCATATATTTACATTTATGTCTCGCGAAAGTGAAAAATTTCTCCGTTTTATCACATTAAGATTTTAAATTACCCTATATTCGACCTTAAAATGTTACGGACAATGTAGCACCCGAGAAGGGTGTTACATTATTTGGTATCAGAGCTGGCCGAGTCTTTTGGGCTTGGGGTATAGGTATGTCATCGTTTGTGTTGTGTCTTCTCTGATTGTTTCCAATATTGTTAAGTGTTCTTGTTTTCATGAAGAACCAATGCTTGCAAGGATGACGACCTTGTTTATCCTTGTTGTATTATGATCTTCATGACTTGTTCCGTAAGCAGGCAACATTGTTTGCTATTCTTTCATTTTTGTTCCTAAGGAGGAATAATATTGGATAGAATTTTGGTGCGTAATTTTCTTTAAGTTTGTCATCCTTAACCTTGATGAGGATTGACTGTTTGTTGGTAGAAGCGGAGTGAAGGACCGTCACTGAGGAAGTTTTATGGATCAGACTCCTGGACGAGTGTTTTATGACAAAGTCTAAGACGTATCAGAAGATGGAGTTTCTGCAATCATGTCAAGAAAATCTGGCTGTTAGAGAGTACGTTAGTCGCGTTGAGTTCCGACGATCGTGATATGCCAAGTTGTTGAGGAAACAGCTACAACGATAACAAACTCAAAAGAGTAGCAAGGGAAAATGTACCATAGAGAGTAAGTTGTCGACTATACTGTTTGGTTCACCCAAGAGATCACTTTTGATTTCTTGTGAATATGTGAGATGTTCTGATTGCTTATTTCTATATTCCCTACCTCATGATGTCATCTTGCTTTACATTGATTTGATTTCAACGCCCTATCTCCGATGGTTTGTGTTTTATGTAAGACAATTGGGATTTGCATTCGTCTGTCACCTTTTGACATGGTTATCTTTTACATTCCCTTGTTAACCAATCTTTGTTGGTTAACTTTTTTAAACTCTCCATTATTGTGGAGGACTGAGTTTTGTAAACTCGTTCATTTGTCTTTTTCGCAAATGCATCCGACTATGAAATAGAGTGATCTCTTTCAAATCATATCTTGTTCGCCTTTATGGCTAAAGAGTTATAAATTCCCTAGGGAATGAAAATTTTGGCAATTCCTTTCATCTTTCCATGCCAAGTGAATCAGAGTTGCTTCGAGTGAGGGAACTCGCAAAATTTTGTTGTTGCCTTTCTTAAAACCCAAGAGTAATTTTGATTTGAATTCTAGACTCTTGGAAGGGAAGAAACATATCTTCTTCAAAATGTGTCTTTCAAAAGAAGTTCTCGTGGAAGGAGGAACTTTATTGGAGTTTGATTTGTAAATGTGTGGTGTAAAACACATTTTTACATTCAGGAACCTAGTAAAGACCCATTTATCATATTGAATATTCCCAATTTTTTCAATCCATTTTACTTTATTCTATTGTAAGAGTAAAGTCTAGAGATTTTTTTCTCTCCCTGAAAAGTATTTGTTCGAATTCTGAACTCTTGATGTACTGCTGGTGTGTTAGAACCACCACCGAAGATAGAGTTAACGTTTTGTATTATGCAGATGTCGAAATTTGTTTGATGTATATGTGTCTTATTCCGGTCAACATTAGAATTATCCGAATGTACTTTGAAGTCTTGAAAGTTTATAAGGATTTGCCTTGATTACTTTTTCGTATCGTCTCATTAATACAGTATAAGTTAGAAGGAAAGCTTAATCTATGAGGTACTTCACGTCCTGTTTTAGGTGACGGGGATGTTAAATGTCTAGAGCATGCGATGAAAAAAGATGGTATCCGCGTTCGTGTCCATAGATATGTGAATTGTAACACCCTACTTTTTATATAAGTTGTATTACGAGTAGCAAAATAATTATTTATATTTTTACATGAGACCAAGAAAATGATTTTGGATAAAACAAAATCATATTCATATTCTACCTTATGGTAGAGGGTTACGGTAAAATTTTGGGTTGAAAATTCTAACGGAAACAAGTCTGCGCTTTCACTGACAATAAGATTTACTGAGTAGAAAACCTAATTTTGACTCGTGAACGAAATGTTTTAGGTCTAAATCATATTTTCAATGATATTGGTTTTCTTAAAAATAAAATATTATGTTTTATTCGGGTGAAATCTTCAAAGGAAACGCGCGTAAAACCTAAATCGGGTAAATGACAGAGCCGGATACGGAGCTGAGGTGATGGAAGTGATTGATGTTACTAAGGGGACAAGCATTTAATGCAAGTCATGATGACTTTGAAAATATCTAGATATTTTATAAGGTGAAAAGACTATTTTTCCCTTGGATTTTCTAGGTAATTCCATGTTTGCCACTAAGTGTTTTGGACCATTCTACCCCCCCCCTCACTCCTTCACACTACACGGCTGCCCACTTCCCCCACACTTAGCCAAATTCTCCATTTTCATTCTAAGGCATTTTCCTCAAAAAAACACTAAGAACACCATTTTAGCTCTTGCTAAGTTCTTCAATTTCCTTCAAGTTCTTCATCAAATCTCTTCATTCCAAGGTGAGGATTCTATTCCTCATCCTCTTAGATCCATTAATCATCCAATTTTTGCATGTTAAATTTTATACCCTTGGCCGAATCTTACATGTTTAGGCAAAATGAGTTTTTCTTCAAATTTTACATGGATGATGACTGTATAAGCGATCTAAGGTCTCTAGCTTCTAGATCCAATAGTATGTGAGCAAAAGAAATTTCTAGCGTATTTTACTATGCTTGGCCGAAACCCTAACCTTAGAGGTTAGATTATTTTGTTTCAAATTCTGGACTTGTAACATTTGATCTATGTTAGTTAAGACTCCAGTAACTAGGATCCAAAAGATGGAACTGAGAAAATAACCCTAGCTCAATTTTGGTGTGTTGACCGAAACTAGCTTAGAGTTGTAATAGTTGGATTTTGGTTTGATTAACTTATTTTTGTGTTGTTTTGGTTGAAGGTTAATCGATAACTTGTGGTGTGGTAATGAGGAGATTCACTTTCGTGATTTCGGTGTTAGTTCAGGTGGGAGAAAGATTCATCCTGTCGCCATAATAGATAAGTAGTATACATTATAATAATGGTGTAGGGCGACCTAAACCCTACTAGTGGTCGAGTAATCGACAAGACCAAAATCACATTGGCCACAATTCCGTAGTACCAGTGATGATTTAGGGATTGTAGGTTTATCGTCGTTAGGATAATTTTAGAATATTTGAGGATGTCTGATTTTATTATTATTGAACTGTTTATGATGCGTTGGTTGAGGTAATCTTTTGTATGTGATGTTTTATTTTGTTTTTGAATATTTTATTATTATTTTATTGCGTATGAGCTATTTGGTCTGATAACATGCATATTTGGCATTTAGGCAAGGATATGTGTTATTCGGGAGATATGTATGTGGGTGAGGGAATGATTGTGACTTAGAGGTGCCTAGCCTAAATTAATATATTTATTTTATAGACGAGATGTGATATGGAATGTGTGTGGAGACTGTGATGGAAGGTTGAGGCACTAGGTTGTAACAGATGCGGGTTAGTGAGATTCATATATATGCATTGTTGTTCACAACCATGTGTTGGGAACACACGAGGTCCAAAGTTCTCGCGGGACCGTCCCAAATTAGATTTAGGCTGTGCAGCTTTAGTGTCATTGCTTTGCATGAGCACCTTCGAGAGTAACGAAGGTGTGCACCAGAGAAATTATGCAGCTATAGTGTCATTGATATTCATGAGCACCCTCGAGATCGAACAAGTGTGTGCACCGGGTTTTGGGGATGCGTCGGTTGAACGACTGACTCATATCCCTAATGAGGGATGTGTGATAGGATTGGTGGTCGCCATGTCAGTATAAAGGTTTAGTTGCTTGAGGAGTTGGACGGAACTCCCTATGGAGGAACCAGTTGCTGAGGAGTTGGACGAAACTCTGTACGAACCTGATATGGGAGGAAGAGTCGTGGATTCTAGTAATAGAGTTTAGTGTATAAGGTCAGTGCGTCTCGTAAGACGTTTTAGTTTCCGCTAATTATAACAGTTTGTATAAGCATGTGCCTATAAGGGATCATATTGATAGGATACCCTAAACAGTGTTTTGTATTATGATGGTTAGAGATGTTTGTATTTGTATAATATAATTATGGCGTTGGTGTATGTTAACTTTCTGAAGTTGGATGTGTTTGTAATTAAGATTTTAATTTCTTCGTATTTTCGGGTTACGTTTAACGTTAAGTACAAGAGTAAGTTAATTAAATAATTAATGGCACAACAGGGCACCATGGGGTGTCTCATTTGATGGTATCAGAGCGGTTTGATTCTGTTCAGACTGTGAGGTTTAGGATGTTGTTACTGGCCGTGTCTAGTTGAATCCACATCGGATATTGATTGTGCTTAGAAGTTGGGTAATGAGTTCAAACGCGATAACTAACATGGGTATGGCATATAGTATTTCTACACTTGTTTATGTGATATTATATGTCATACGGATGGGAGATGATTATTTATTTTATCAGGATCATGACTCGAGGTAGGGAACGTGGTACAAGTGGTGGTGACGGATCACCCGAGGGAGTTGCTGGATGTAGCAATGGTGAAACAGACCATACCGGAGGTGGAGGAGAGTCAACTGAGACTCTCAAGACCATCAGGGATTTAGCTACTCCTATACTACAGCAAACTCAGCAGAACACAGATGCTGCAAATGACCAAAGAGAAACAAGAATTGCAGAATCAGAGGAAATCTGCAGAAGCTGAGGATGCAGGAATGAATACTTTCCTGAAGGAGAAGCCACCACAGTTTCGAGGAGATTATGACCCAGAGAAGGCAGAGTGGTAGGTACAAGAGTTAGAGAAGATTTTTAGTACCATACGCTACAGAGAGGATAGGAAGGTGACTTATGTTGCCTTCATGCTGACTGGAGGAGCAGAGGCTTGGTGGAGAGGCAAGAGAAGACTACTAGAAGCAGAGGGTAGACTGATCAGCTGGCAGTTATTTCGTGACTGTTTCCTCCAGAAGTATTTTCTGTGACTAGTCCGACGCTAGAAAGAGAGGGAGTTCATGAATATAAAATAGGGTAACATGACTATTGGTGATTATGCATCATGCTTTGAGGCTCTGATTCAGTTTTCAGAGTTCTACCAAAGATTTCCCGATGAGGATTGATGGTGTAGAAAGTTTGAAGAGGGCCTGCGACATGAGCTACGGAGAGCAATAGTGTCTCTAGATATTCAAAGTTTCCCGGAACTGGTTTAGAGATTCAGTGCCATCGAAAGCATAGATCAGAGGCAGGCTGCTGAACAGAGGCAACAGAGGAGTGGAGTCCCTGTTCGATCAGGATTTCAGAGGAGAATAGGTAGTGGTTCTTAGTGGAGATGGGGACCATATACCAGATTAGTGCAGACAGTTGCACCAACACCAGTTGCTACAGCACAGGTGGTTGGAACGGGCCAGCAACAGCAAGGCTTAGTTTGTTTCAGATGCGGAGGACCGTATTATGATAGAGATTGCAAGGAGAGATCTGGTTGTTTCCACTGTGGGAAACCAGGTCATATGGCTCGAGATTGCAGACAGTGTACTATACAGCAGCCGGTAGCTACTGGTAGAGGAGCTGCGGGTTATAGATGTGGAGCTAGGAGAGGAGTCCCAGCAATAGGACAACATGTGGCTAGACCTCATGCCACTATAAGAGTGTTTACCGTGAGGGGAGTTGAATCCTCTCAATCTGCGGATCTTATATAAGGTATGTGTTTGATATCAGGTAGACTCTCGTCTGTGTTGTTTGACTCAGGTGCTGCACATTCTTTTATTTTGCATGAGTGTGTAGATCATTTACAATTACTAGTTTCTAGATTACCTTATACCCTTACCGTATCTACTCCGACTAGTGACTCTTTGACTACTACGTCAGTTTGTTTACAATGTCCTATAGGTGTTGAGAATAGGACATTTATTGTAGACCTTGTATGTTTGCCTATGCAATAGATAGATGTTATTCTTGGTAGGGATTGGCTTTTGGCTAACCATGTAATGCTAGATTGTTCTAGTAAGACCTTATCATTTCTTGAGTCTTCTAGTATAGTATCTGTCAATGAAGGAGTATCCATGAGGAGTGATGATTCTCGGAAGTACGTGATGTTGTTCGCAGTGGAAGCTAATGAGACTCCTAGTATAGATTTGATGCATATTGTGAGAGAGTTTCCTGAAGTTTTTCCTCCCGACGTTCCAGGTTTGCCACCAGAGAGAGAGGTGGAATTCACTATAGATCTCGTACCAGGGACAAGACCTATATCTATAGCGCCCTATCGGATGTCACCTGTAGAGTTGGCAGAGTTAAAGAAACAATTGGATGACATGTTGGGAAAAGAGTTCATCAGACTGAGCGTTTCATCGTGGGGAGCTCCGGTGTTGTTTGTTAAGAAAAAGGATGGAAGTGCTAAGTTGTGCACAAATTATAGGCAGTTGAATAAAGTAACGATTAAGAACAAATATTTGTTGCCTAAGATAGATGATCTGATAGATCAGCTGAAAGGAGCAGCAGTGTTTTCTAAGATTGATTTGAGGTATGGATATCATTAGATTAGAGTAAGGAAGGAGGATATACTTAAAACAACTTTTAGGATGAGGTACGGGCATTACGAGTATTTAAGCCTTTGGGTGTGACAAATGCTCCAACAATGTTCATGGATTACATGAACATAATTTTTAGACTGATCCTCGATAAGTTTGTTGTTGTGTTCATCGACGATATCCTTATCTATTCCCGTACGCGGGAAGATCATGAGGAACATTTGAGAGTGGTGTTGCAGGTTTTTAAGGATAGACAGCTTTATACTAAGCTTTCCAAGTGTGAGTTTTGGATGGAGGAAGTTCAGTTTCTTGGACATGTGATTAACAAGGAAGGTATAGCAATAGATCCAGCTAAGGTTGAGGCAGTTCTTAAGTGGGAACGACTTAAGTCAGTAAGTGAGGTACGAAGTTTTCTAGGGTTAGCTAGATAATATCAGAGGTTTATAGAGGGTTTCTCGAAGATTGTGTTGCCTATGACGCAGTTGACGAGGAAAGATACAGCTTTTGTATGGACAAACAAGTGTGAGCAGAGTTTTCAAAAGTTGAAGGACAAGTTGACTACATCACCTGTGTTGACTCTACCCGATCCTTTAGGACAGTTTGACGTATACTATGATGCGTCATACCAAGGTTTAGGTTGTGTTCGGATGCAAGAGGGAAGAGTTGTGGCTTATGCTTCCCAACAATTGAGAATTCATGACAGGAACTATCCGACTCATGATTTGGAGTTGGAAGCCATCGTGTTTGCATTAAAGATATGGCGACGCTTTCTGTATAGATCAAAGTTTAATATTTATAGTGACCATAAATGTCTGAAGTATCTGTTTGATCAAAAAAGAGATGAATATGAGACAATGGAGATGGATGGAGTTTATCGAGGATTATGAGTTTGATTTACTGTACCTTCCTGGGAGGGCGAATGTTGTAGCAGATGCTTTGAGTAGGAAGTCATTGCATGTGTCCGCGATGATGGTCAAAGAGTTGGAATTGCTTAAACAGTTCAGAGATCTGAACTTAGGGATGGAGTTGAATGATGATAAAAATTGCGTAGGAATGATCACTATTGGTAGTGATTTTATGAGAGATCTTAGGGGGAAACAAGTTCAGGATCAATATCTGCTAGAGGTAAGTAGAGGTATAGATGAGGGTAAGATTTCAAAATTCAGTAGAGGGTCAGAGATAGGATATGTGTGCCAGAGGATTCAGAACTTAGGAAGATGATTTTGGAAGAAGCACATAAGAGTAAGTTGAGTTTTCATCCTGGATCCACGAAGATGTATCAAGATTTAAAGAAGATGTTTTGGTGGCAGAAGATGAAGAAAGTGGTAGCAGAGTATGTTTTATCTTGCCTTGTGTGTCAGAAGGCTAAGATTGAGCATCAAAAGCCGGTAGGTTTGTTCTAACCATTAGATATCCCAGAGTGGAAATGGGATAGCATAGCTATGAATTTTGTGGTTGGCTTACCACAAACTCCGAAGATACATGATGCGATTTGGGTTATCATTGATAGGTTGACGAAGTGTGCTCACTTCTTACCTGTTGGTGAGAGTTATTGTTTGGGAAGTTGACCCATATTTATATCAAAGAAGTTGTTAGTGTTAAGTCTCTAAAATGTCTGATATGCATTTCTCTAAGTTTTTATGGAAATTAAACGTTTGTTAATAATTTAATTAACCATCATATTGGTTGCTAACCTAGCAATCCAGTGTGCAGATCACAATTGTAAGAATTCGCTTTCTCACCTATATGGAGAAGCAAAAGTCAACCTGTCTACATACTAGGATTGTTGACTTTATACTTTGAAGATTCAACTTGTCTCTGCGAATCCCTCACACTCGTCTGTGGTTCTTCGATGGGGAACTCGAGTAGAAAGAGCTTGTGATAATTGTCCCCTCATGCAGAAGTATCTGATCTCTCTTCCCTTCTCATGCTTATCAAGAAAGTCAGAAAGTTATTCTCACAAGCAACCTAGGAAATCATAATCGAAGTCCAGTTAAAGAATGTTTCCAACATGCTTTATTCCCTAGTACTCCTGGTTATTACACGAAAAGGGAAATGTGCTCTGCAAAGTACAAAAGCATTTTGTACAACTCTGATTTGGCTACTGCTTGATGCATAAAGTCATGATCCTTAGTGTTAGAGTACAACCAACGTTCCTATTGCATTAATAGCTGCCCAGAACGACTCTACTGCATTTAATGAAGTTCTGCTTGAAGCCAACAATTGAAGGAATGTCTCTAACGAATCTTAAATGCTTGAAGGCTATAAATACAGAAGTCATTGAAGATGAAGATAGAGAACACATAGCATTAAAATAGCCATTACTCTGTGCATTCATTTCTCCATTCTTTAAATTTGTATTCTTCAATCATTTGAAGTTATTACGCAGTCTTTCTAAGCTTACATTTAATTCACTCTTTTGAGTGTTAGTGAAAGACTTACAAATTGTATTAATTAAAATCATTATCTCAAACAAACTTGAGTGAGCCTGAAGAGGCTAGGTGAGCAAAGAATACTAGTCTTGGAGCCTGAAGAGGCTAGGTGTGCAAAGAATACTTGTTGTCTGTAACCTGATCATTTATAGTGTAGAAAACTTGGTGCTGCCAAGGACTGGACGTAGCCCTAGTGTTAAAGGGTGAACCAAGATAAATAGTTGTGTTTATCTCTCTTCTCTTAAACTCTTTAGTTTCTTTGATTATATTATCTCTTATCTAACTAAAGGGGTTAGAGTGTGAATATCAAACTTGTTTTCAAGTTGTGTGCTTGTGTTCTTTTCTGTTAAAGTCACTTCAGACAGGTCACCTGTCTGTGGAGTGTTTTTCACACTTGTCTGAACCTAGCTTCTGTTAGCGAAAAGTTTTTAACTTTGTTTAAAATTCTGATAAACACAATTCAACCCCCTTCTCGTGTTTATAGTTGTCTATTTCAGTTGGTATCAGAGCTCAGCCTCTAGGTTGAGTATCTAAATGTGTAGAGAGAAAGGTCCTAAAGAATAGACATGACTGCTGGAGCTAGTTCAAGTGGGAGCCACCAGACTGAAGGAGCTTCCCTAACCAGACCTCCATTCTTCAATGGAGAAAACTACAACTATTGGAAAGATAGATTTCAATGGTTCATCCTATCAACAAACTCTGATCTCTGGGATGTCATCACTGATGGTCCATTCATTCCTAAAAATGATGACAACACTGACAAGACAAAAGCTCGATTGACCCCAGAAAAGACAAAATGGGAGCTAAATCACAAAGCCAAATACAACATCATTTGTGCTCTCAGTCCCTAAGAATTTGAAAATTTTTGTGCCTGTGATTTAGCAAAAGAAATATGGGATACTTTAGTTGTAACACATGAAATAACAACCAAAGTTAAGGAATCAAATATTGCCATAATTGTCAGAAAGTATCAACTATTTCTCATGGAGGAAGGAGAATCTGTTGCTCAGATGATATGAAGATTCCAAACTATCATCAATGGCCTAAAGTCTCTTGGCTTTGAGAAGGTTGGAAAGATACTGAGAAGTCTTCCTAAGCAGTGGAGACCTTTGGTCACTACCCAAGGATCTCACTACCTTGACTATGGATGAACTTATTGGTACACTCTTGTAACAGCCCGATTTTCGGATAATTGTATTAATGGTAAAGATATATTTATTTATATTTTTATCTGAGACCTAGGAAATGATTTTGGAGGAAACAAAATCATATCTAGAACCTGCTCTATGGTAGGAAGCTTTGGTTAAACGCTACTGCGTTTTAAGCGACGATATAATTTTATACCGACAGAAAACCCTAATTTGACCCAAAACTGAAATTTGTAGATTTTTTATATTTTGTCCTTGAGGAATTCTATTTTCCAAACTTTTGATCAGAAATAAAATATTATGTTTATTCGGACGACTTTTGGTGAAAGTTCGAACGGAAAACGGTCGGTGTTTTCACTAACAGTAAGATTTTAATGATCAAAAAACCTAATTTTGACTTGTGAACAAAATGGTTTATGTTTAAATCATATTTCCAACGAATATTGTTGTATTGAAAAATTTCAACCGAAAAAAAAAATATTATGCTTTTATTCAGGCGTAAAACCCTAATCGGGAAACCAACGAAGTCGAGAAGGGAGGTGCAGAGACAAAACCAGACATCGGAGGAGCTGAGTCATGCGGTGAGTCACCACCATGACTCACCAAGAATTTATGAAGCATTAAATGTAAATTTAGGTGAAATGACCAAAATACCCCTAAGCTTAACCTAACCGACGTTGAGTTAAATTTTAACCATGGTTAAGGAACCATGGTTAATTCTTGTGGACAAGAAGCAGCCACACCTCTCAATTAATGTGAGCCACATGTTTATTAATCAAAGTTATCAAAGTAACCCTAATTAAGTTAATTATTAACCATAGTTAACTATTTTATTATTTACAATATTCACAAATCCCATTAATTAAATTGCTAAGAACCAAACAAGGCCAAAAATTTCCCCTATAAAACCCCCCAAACCGTGGCCTCCAGCCTATTTTCAATCATCTTCTTCATTTTCTTCATTTTCTTCATGTTCTTCACTAAAAACACTTAAACTCCATTTTCAATCTTCAAATGCTTCAAGTGCTTTCAAGTGAAACTTGCCAAGATCATCATCTATTCTTCCTCCATCTTCTTAACTTAGGTAACATGATTATCTCCTTCCACTCTTAAGCTTTTTTTCTTCATATTTCACGAGTTTCCCTATCTTATGAAAAGATAGAAGAGCACTATACCGGATCCTATCTTATCGAAAGATAGAAGTGCACTATGCCGAGTCTTATCCTATCAAAATATAAAAGTGTACTATGCTGAGTTCTTTGCATGAGACTGCCATGGACTACTGACGAATGTGAAAGGAATAGAGACATTTATGATAGTATAAGGGTTTAGACTACATGGATTGAGGGTAGAGGACAATATCATAATTCGAGGATAATTTGTTAGTTATGTGTGTTGCTTGTCTCTGACATTTATTGTATGATATACTATGATGATTTTCCGCTTTTTGATGATAGAACTATTTCTTATCCCTTATATCTTTCTGTGTGTTGTATTTTATCTTTTTATGGAATCATTTGAGATGACCCTGTTGATGACCTTATTGAGGAGGAGTTGGATGGAACTCCGTATGAACCGGAGGCCGGAGGACGAGCTATGATCCATGGTGTTTAGGGTCTAGATAGTATTGCCAGTGTGTCTCATGGAAGTATTTTTACATGTTTCCGCTATTATAACTTTTGTTTATGTATATGCCTGTGAGGGATCCTACTGAGAGGATTACCCTCAACGGTGTTTTGTAATATGTTTATAAGACTTATGTGTGTATGTATAAACATAAATATGATGTGTTGTTTTAATTAACAAAAGTTGTATGCTATTTAACTTAAGTTTTTAATCTTTACGTGTTTTCACGTTAAGCGTGCGATTAAGAAATTAATTAATAAGGATCTAATCTAATAACACAACGGGGCACAACGGGGTGTCTCATCAATTGCTCTGAAAGCTGATCAAAAGTCATCAAAGGCTTCAAAAGCTCTGAAGGCAGACGAGTGATCCAGTGATGCTGACCTGTCTGAACCCAAGGATTTTGAAAGTGATGAAGAGTTATCTCTCCTTACCAGAAAGATAAAGCTTCTATTATAGAAAAATAAGTTTAGAAAGGATAAGCCATTTAGAAGGTTCAACAAGGATAAGAACTTCAAAGAATCCACTTCAACAGACAAGAGTTCAATTGTCTGGTATAAGTGCAAGAAGCTTGGTCACATCAAAGCTGAGTGTCCTCAACTCAAGAAAGCCCCTTTTAAGAAGTTATTCAAAAAGAATAATAAAGGTATGATTTCTACTTGGGAGGATCTGGAGTCAACATCTTCTGATGATGAAGAGATAGAAAAAGAAGCTAATCTCTATCTGATGGCCAACACTGACTCAGATTCAGATGATGAGGTACATCCTGACTATGAGGAATTACTTGATGCCTATGAGGAGTTGCTGGAGGAATCCAACTGCTTATCTAAGGCCTTCAAATCCCTCAAGAGAGAGTATGTGAAGCTCCTTAGTGAGCATAAGCAGAAATCTCAAGAGTGTGAGAAGCTGGCCAAAGAGAACAGTGAGCTGAAGACTGAAAAGTCTGATGAAGCTGAGATCTCTAGAAACATCACAATATGAAGAAGTTGATAAACTTCAACAGAAAGTGGAAGCGCTCACTTCTAATCTTGCCAAATTTGTTATGGTAGAGACAATCTGACTAAGTTGTTGGCTGTCAGAGACACTCCTTAAACAAAGAAGGTATTGGATATGTCCATCAGACACATCATAAAGTACCAACTAAAACTTCTAAAGTGTCTGTTAAGTCAACATTCATTAAATTCATACCTGTCTGTAACTTCTGTGGAAAAACTGGACATGATATGTCTAAGTGTATCCAAAAGAATAGAAGGACGTCTTCACGGACTCCTAGAACTAATAGAAAAGGACCGGAAAATTATGGGTACCTAAAGACCAAATAATTCCTGTCGCAGATGTTCTTAATAGGACAAAGAAAACACCACTATTAGCATTATTCAATTATGTAACAGTGGATTTGATGTCTTCTTTACCAAGGATATCCATAGTTAAAGACACTAGTGGCAAAACCTTCTTTTCATCTAGAAGGCAACAATATATGTATAAGATTGAACTGACTGATCTCTCAGATCAAAGTGTAACATGTCTGATGTCTAAAAAGGATGAAAGATGGTTGTGGCATAAGAAACTAGGACATGCTAATATGAAACTAATTTCAAAATTAAAAAAGGATAACCGTGTAAGAGGATTGCCTGATATTAGTTTTAAGAAAGATGTCTTGTGTGATGCATATCAGAGAGGTAAACAAGAAAAATCAAGTTTCAAATCTAAGAACCAAGTATCAACCTCTAGACCTCTTCGACTGTCACACATGGATCTGTTTGGGCCAGTTAGTGTTGCTAGCTTGGGTGGAAGAAAATATGGATTTGTCATAGTTGATGACTATTCTAGATTTACATGGGTACTTATCTTAACCCACAAGGATGAGTCTTTTAAGGCTTTCTCTGTATTCTATAACAAAGTACAAAATGAGCAAGGTTTCTGTATTTCTACCCTTAGAAGTTGTCATGGGGGAGAATTTGAAAATGAGCAATTTAGACTGTTCTGTGAAGAGAATGAGATCTCTCACAATTTCTTTGCACCTAGAACTTCACAGCAAAATGGAGTAGTTGAGAGAAAGAACATGTCTCTTCAAGAAATGGCTAGATCTATACTCAATGAGAATAATCTCCCTAAGAACTTCTGGGCAAAAGCAGTAAACACTGCATGTTATGTACAAAACATAATACTTATAAGGCCTTTTCTAAAGAAGACACCTTATGAATTGTGGAAAGGCAAAATCCCCAACATATCTTATTTTTATGCATTTGGATGTGAATGTTTCATTCTGAACACTATGGATCAACTTGGAAAGTTTGATTCCAAAGAATATAAAGGTATCATTGTAGGCTATTCTGAAATGTCTAAAGCCTTCAGAATTTATAAATCAAGAATTTTTGTTATTGAAGAATATGTTCATGTTAAGTTCAATGATGGTTTAAAGACTGATAGGGAACTATTAGATCTAGAAGATGATCTTACAGGTCTTGACATAAACAAGCCTGAAAACCAACAACCTGATCTAACCAAGACAGAACCTGTTAATGAGCTAAACAGACAAGTGGAGCAGACAAGTCAGCAGACAAGTCAAGATCTTCATGACGATCTCAAGAGAGACTGGAAGTTTAAAACTCATCACCCTAAGGATCTTATCATTGGAAATCCCTCAGAAGGAGTAAGGACTAGATCTACTCTAAGTGAATCAAGCAATGTGGTATTTATGTCAGAAATGGAACCAAAACGCATAGAATAAGCTCTTGAGGATGAAAGCTGGATTCTTGCTATGCAAGAGGAACTTAACCAGTTCACCAAAAATGATGTCTGGACACTTGTCTCCAAGCCCAAAAACAAATTTGTCATTGGAACAAGATGGGTTTTCAGAAACAAATTGGATGAAGATGGCAAAGTTGTGAGAAATAAGGCAAGGTTAGTAGCTCAAGGCTATAACCAACAAGGAGGTATTGATTATACTGAAACCTTTGCACATGTAGCTAGGATAGAAGCTATCCGTATATTAATGTCATATGATGCACAACACCAAATCACTCTCTTTCAAATTGATGTAAAAAGTGCTTTTCTAAATGGTATAATTTAAAAAGAAGTGTATGTTAACCAACCCCCTGGTTTTGAAGATACTAATAAACCAGATCATGTTTACAAACTTAAAAAGGCATTATATGGTTTGAAACAAGCACCTAGGGCATGGTATGATAGACTTAGTTCTTTTCTCATGCATAATGGTTTTACTAGAGGACAAGTAGATACTACTCTGTTCAAGAAAAGCTCAAAAGATAATTTCATTATTGTCCAAATATATGTTGATGATATCATATTTGGAGCAACTAATGAAAAGTTGTGCAAGGAATTTTCCAAGCTAATGCAAGCAGAATTTGAGATAAACCTGATAGGAGAGTTAAAGTTCTTCCTTGGACTACAAATCAAACAGACAAGTGATGGATACTACATCCATCAACATAAGTATACCAAGGAGATACTTAAGAAGTACAAGATGGAAAGTGCCAAACTCATGAAAACTACCATACAACCCAATGCAAAATTAAGCAAAGATGATGAAGGTAAAAAGGTAGACAAAACTATCTACAGAGGTATGATTGGCTCTCTACTATACTTAACTTCAAGCAGACCTGACATTCGGTTTAGTGTCTGTATGTGTCCTAGATTCTAATCTGGTCCTAGAGAATCCCATCTTAAAGGTGTCAAAATAATATTTAGATATTTGCTTGGGACTACTAATCTTGGTTTGATGTATCTAAGATGAAAAGAATACAGATTAGTGGGATTTTGTGATGCTGACTTTACTGGAGACATAATAGAAAGGAAAAGCACTAGTGGAAGATGTCACTTCATTGGAGCCAGCTTAGTCTCCTGGTCAAGTAAAAGGCAGACAACTATTGCCTTGTCTACTGCTGAGGTAAAATACATCTCAGCTGCTAGTTGTTTCTCTCAACTCTTATGGGTCAAACATCAACTTGAGGATTACTCTATCTATGAGCATAATATATCTATGTGGTGTGATAATTCAAGTGCCATATGCTTAACTAAAAATCCAATTTAGAATTCTAAGGCTAAGCATATTGAAATCAAACATCACTTTATAAGGGATTATGTTCAGAAAGGTATCTTTGATATTAAGTTTGTTAAAACTGAAAATCAATGGGCTAATATTTTCACTAAACCTTTAGCTAAAGATAGGTTTATATTTATTAGAGACAATCTAAACATGCATTGCATTGTTGAATGACATGTCTGATGATTAACCTGTCTATGCTACTTGTCTTAGGACTTTATATCACATGTCCATGATACTTGTCTGACCCTGGTGAGTCATATCACTTGAACTCAACAGTTTTTTATAAAATGGTTATTAATTATTTAATACCATTTATTAATCTGAAGCTAATCATGTGCACGACAGTTTTTAATCTTGAAACCATGTTTTCATTATGTCTAAAGTGGGTGTTGTAGTTCCCCACGTAATTCGTGCCATTTTAAAATTAAAAATGTTTTCTTTCTCTCTCCTGACTTTATGACAATAAAAGGCAAAGAGTCAGAAAGGTGGAACCTTTATGATTTCTAATCCCTAAATCTCTTCTCTTCGTCTCTCTCTGGTAAACCCTTCTAAGTTTTTCCAAACCCTAAGAAACCTCTTCTCTCTCAATGGTACCCTCAAGGAACCTTTCGTCTAAGGAAATTGATGAGAAGTACAACATGAAAATCTCTGATGTTGTGAAAATCTTGGCTGGGAAGACTGTAGATCTTCAACAAATGAAGAAGTGGGGAATGGATGTAACTGAGTAGTTGGAACACTCCAAATGGACCTCCTTCTTTGATATAAAGGAGCTGGTTCACCCCAAGCTTGTCAGGTGTAACACCCTGTTTTTCGTGTGCTTAATTATTAGTAAATGCATGATTTAATGTATTTAATTGTGATAAAATCCAGAGGATGATTTTATTTTAAATAAAATCATTTTCTTGTGTTATTTTACTGTATGAAGTCACAGTAAAATTTTCGGTATAAAATTCAGACGAAAGCCGATCCCGGGTTTTCAAAGCCGATACGAGTTTCTTGAGCTAGAGACCTAATATTGACTCGTGAAAGAGACGATTAGTGTTTTTTTTTATGTTTTGTGTGGGTTTGGAGTGTTTTGAGAAATCTTGTTGGGGTCGAATTTCCAGTATTACCCGGCGAATCCTCGGAAATACGATCGGGAAATTCATCGATGCATGTTGGAGCAGAGCAAAAATGGAGTAGATTGACTGATGTGAAGGCTATGACATAGGCATGTCCATGGCCATACCTTCCTTACACCAATCAAGTCAAATCACCATACTTTCTTACACACACCTTACCTACACCATACCTCATGTCTTCTCAACCAAGTCAAGCTCTTCTCTCCTCCAATCTGCCCCAAAACTGACGCCCTCCCCCTCTCTTTTCCTTCTTCTATTTAATTTTCAAAGTGTAACAATTTCACACTTTTGCTTCCTTTCAAAAAAAAAAAAACACTTTTTACAACTATTCATCTTCTTCTTCACACAACTAAAGGTACCATTTTTACTAAGTTTTTCAAGTTGTGTTCTTCATCAAAGTTGTTCATATTGGTAAGGGTAATGTCCCTATACCATTTGTTTTTCAAGTTTTGGCTTTATTTTCATAGTTGATGTTTTGAGTTCATAATATGCTTTTAAACTTCAAAAAATTCTCAAAAATTGTAGAAAACTCCGATTGAGGTGAAACCAATTTCTATATTCTTATTTTTACTTCCTCTACAACATACTAAAATCTTGTGGAAAACAAAAATCTCGAACACCATTTTCTGTACTGGACAGAATCTATGTCTTTTGTGCCATATGAGTTTTGTTTCATCTTTGCTTGGTTAAGCTTGTGTTTGAGTGTTATTCCAACATGATCATGACCAAGAGCTCCTATGTACATAAGGATGCTAGGTTTAAGTGATTGGAAAAGTTTAGAAACTTTTATGTATTTTCATGAAAAAGTGAAAACTCTAAGTGTTTTGTTATATGTACTTTGAGGTTTTTCCAAAGTGATCATGGATTTGGGCTCCTTGATGTATAAGGATGCTAGATCCAAGAGATTGGAAAGTTTGAAAACCTCTAACCCTCATTTTTACTCAAGGCCGAATGGTAGTGTTTGTGGCCTAGGGTATTTGATTTTTTCATTTTTCCAAAATGATCAAGGTTTTAGGCTCCTTACTAGGTATGGATGCTAACCTAAAGAGATTGGAAAATTTAGAACATCCTAACCTATTTTAGAGGATGAAAACCGAAACCCTAAGTTGATGACTTAGTGGGATTCTTGATTCAAACTTGTTAAACTTTTGGTGTTTTAAGAACTCCTAGCACTTAAGGATCATAAATCCATAAGTTGCATGATTTTTGGAAAACCTTAATCCAAAACCATTGTTGAAAACCGAACCTATGCCTTGTGGCTAGTGTTCTTTGATTAAAAATCTAACATATGGTTTCAAGTGTGTAACCTTAGATTCGTTACGTGCGGACGTTCGTGATCCTTAGTTTTCGTAGTCGGAACCCTTATCGTCTTTTGAGGTAAGAGGGGATTTCCGAAAGATATTCAATAACTATATGCATGTGTGTATTTGATTAATTGTTTACTTGACTGTTATTGAGTTACTGGATTATCTGAAATGTTATGCTATTATATGAAGTTGAACTGTATCGTTATATATGTTGAGATGTATAACTGTGATGAACTGTGATATTGGCATTGAAGCGTGAATATATATATGTGTACATCTTGCTGTTGTTGTTTGAAGTTTGCTAAACGGACGTGTGTCTGTGCTCAATCATTAATAAGGATTAAAAACCTTAATAAGCTTTGAAGATGAAAGGATGGGTGTTCTTTTCCAAAAAGCTTGAATGTTTAAAAGTACTTGTTTTATGTGACAATATAGTTTTAGTGATTTCTAGAATGCAAGAGAAAAACCCTTTTCGAACTATGTATTTTAAGTGAAAACTTTCGAAAATATTTTACAATATCCTATTGGGGATTTTCAAAGTTAAAAGTGTTTCAAAAACGTTTTATAAAGGATTTTCAAAAGAAAAGGTTTTCTCCCAAATGATTTAGAAACTTTCCATAAGACAGCATAGGTTATCGAGGCTTTCAATTTCGAAAAAAAATTTCGTCAAATGAAAGATAAGTACTAAAAGAATAGGAATCTAGACGTGAGACGTCGCCTCTAGTTTTCCATGCTTAGCACGTGATCTTGGATCAGTGTTAATTCGGGACCGTAAAGTCCTATTCGTAATGTTATGGACTTCAAGTCCAATTCGCGGAATCGAGGACAGTTCGTTATGATTTCCGTTGTTGTGGGCTATTGTCCTTAGCATGATAAGTAAAACATGACTAAAAGTATATTGATTTCCATTACCACAAACCTTGACTGCGGCCACGGTCTAGGTGTTGGGATTGAGCATTCGGACTGTGTGTCCTATGTTTCTACGTTTTCAAGTGATGGGGAAATAATGTTAAGTCATTAGCTTTGAGCTTTGACAGTGAAATATTTACACAAAGAAAAACCTTAAAAGGAAAGTTTTTATTCATATGCATTTCCCCTGGCAGACGTGCCTTTGCTTATTGAGGATACCCATGGGGTATCTGAGAGTCAGTCACATTGCTAGCTGTTTCGTTAAGGGCATGTGGCATTGTCTGACCAAGAGGCCTGGTGCATCAGGATGCGGTGGCAACAGCCCGGTGGGCAGAGCTTGACCAACTCTATCTTCTCCAGTGATAACATGGTGTTGTGATCTCATGAGATTAGGATAGAGCCTGATATTGAAGTGTCATGCACATTTTCGAAAACTGATTTTACGGGCTTGAGGACCCCTTGATATAACACTGTTATATTATGATGATTATGCATGCTTTAACTGTTGATCTGATTTCGTGTTGTATGTATCATGTATATGGTTGTTGTGGGATATATCTTATGACGGTATCTCACTCTTGCATGTCTGTATGTTCTTTTATTTTCCTCGTACCGGGTATGCGTATGCTTTAGATGGACCCTCTTGTCCCTCTTGTACCGAGGTCACACGGACGAGAGACTTTTGACGAGGCCGACAGATTGGGAATTGGAGGATGGACGCGAATGCGACTACGGCGAGCATCGAGGGCCAATCACTACTCATCAAGCTAATATACATGGAGAGCCTGTTAGGAGGATCCACTCGGTGGAATCCAGGAACGTGATTCTTCCATCGCCATGGTTGTACCTGAACACGCTACAGGAAGCCGGTCTACTTCACCCTCACGTTGAGCCTGCCGAGCCAGAAAAGGAGGAACCGATGGAGGAAGATCCTGAAGAAGATCCCGAAGAGGATCCTGAGGAGGAGCCTCATGAGCTGGTAGACGACTGGTGGGATGAGGAGCTCGAGGCGGGTTATCACCCTTTGGATATTGAGGAGGAGGATGTCCCGTTGGATGACGGAGGAGAGGTGATTGACCCGGAGCCGGAGACTTCTTCTTGTGGGAGCGTTTGTGGCCACTCCGAGTGTCGTAGGCATTGGTAGTGGTTGGAGGCTTTGTTTTGAGTGGTCCGTTAGTCTTGGCTTTTGAGCTTTTATTTTGAGTTTATATTCCCAGATTCCCATTCCCAGTAGGTGTTTTATTTACCTTATCTTCTCAGTTATGTTTCAGTTATGTTTTCGTTTCTGTTGGCCATATTGATTAAGGCCATGGTGTAATGTTAAAACCTAAGACCTTTCGAGGCAATATTATATGTATGTATCTGTTGTCGTTTTCAAGTTGTGAGTTTCTTTACCTTTTACTTCTTTTCTTTAAAGAAAAAAAATTAAGTACCTTTTTGGTAACCTTGTGTATGTTGAATAATCCTTTTCTGAAAGTGACCAGCATTTAAACGAGCATTTTTCCGCAAAAAGGGTAACCATGTGATGACCAAGTTAGGGTGTCACATTAGTGGTATCAGAGCTAGTCGAGTCTTTCGGGAATGTCTGGGTTAGGTCTGTTGTGTTGCTATTGTGTTTTCTCTGATTGTGTGTTGTTTGAATTACTTCTTTTGAGGTAATGTGTGGTGACCGGCGGGTTCTCTCTTTCGGATTGTCATCATTCGCTTGTGTGATCCAGGTCGGTATGAATCGAGAGGTGCTCGTGGGCGTGGGACGAGGCAATGGAGGAATGGACTTCATTGCTCAAGCACCGGCCGATGTGGTGCTGCTGCTATAGCTCATCAAACGCCAATCTTCTTGCTGCACAAAATCAGCAAACAGTGCGAGCGAGAACAAGCTGCGCAGAGGGAAGGCATCTTGATGCGTTCAGACGTCAGAATCCATCTCAGTTCGATGGAGACGTGGATCCGATTAAGGCAGATCTCTGGATTCAAGAGTTAGAAAAGATTTTCGAGTTGGTACACACTCCTGAAGAATCCAAGGTACCTTATTCGACGTTTCAGCTCGTGGGAGACGCCGAGTATTGGTGGAAGGGTACTAAGCAACTGCTAGAGGCTGAACATCAAGTGATCACCTGGGGAGTATTTCGCGGCAAGTTTCTGGACAAGTACTTTCCCCAGAGTGCCCGAAAGGAGAAAGAACAAGAGTTCTTGAGGCTAAGTCAGAGAGATCTGACGGTGGGGGAGTATGCGGCAAAGTTCGAATCACTTGCCAAATACTTCCGCTTCTTTCAGAACAACCCCAGTGAAGAGTGGAAGTGCGAACAGTTCGAAGCCGGTTTACGCTTTGAAATCAAGGAATCAGTGCTGCCCTTGGAAATTCGGAGTTTCCAAGCATTAGTGGAGAAGTTTGGGAAGATTGAGTTGATGCGCAAAGGAAGGGATAGAAGAGAAAGCGCAAGTGGACCAGTTTGTCATAAGGGTCAGAATCAAGGACATAATTTCAAATGGAAGCAGAACCAGAGGAAGCCATACCATCAAGCACCTAGCTACAATAACAATCATAAGCAACAAGCTCGTTCCGGTGTGTCGGGGCTGGAAGTGGAGGCCGAGGAGAAACAACGATCAAGGCCAAGGAAGGAGATGTTTCCGATGTGGGGATCCGAATCACTTCGCGAATGATTTCCCAAAGAAGGACTACAAGTGCAACAACTGTGACCGTATTGGGCATTTGGCAAAGGAGTGCCAAGCACCGAAGAGGGAGCAGTCATTCAACCTCACTAGAGCAAGCAAGCCAACCGCCAAGGGAAGAGTTTACACGATGAGTGGTGCGGAGGCATCGAACTCCAGTGATCTTGTGCAGGGTGAGTGTGACATTGATGGTAATCTCTTAATTGTACTGTTTGATTCTGGTGCAACCCATTCATTTATTTCGATGGATCGTGTGAAAACGTTGAACTTGCCTGTTTCTTCCTTATCTTATAATCTGATTGTTTCTACCCCAACTGCTAAACCTGTGACTGTTAATTCTGTTTGCTTAAACTATCCTATCATTGTTCAGAATAGACATTTCCTTGTGGATTTGATCTGTTTGCCCCTAGTACAACTAGATGTGATCTTAGGCATGGATTGGTTATCTTCCAACCATATCCTAATAGACTGTGCTCAGAAAACCTTAGTCTTTAGGGATGAGATTTCTGGATTATTATCTGCTAGTCAGGTAAGAGTTTCTTTGAAAGAAGGGGCTCAAGTTTACATGCTGCTGTGTTCCTCGGAGATCAAGAGCGAGTTTGACTTAGAGTCGGTACCTGTCGTCCGAGAGTTTCGGAAGTTTTTCCGGAGGATGTACCGGATTGCCACCTGTTCGGGAGATTGAGTTCGCGATTGATCTAGTCCCAGTCTTTGGACCAATATCCATGGCACCGTATCGCATGTCACCATCGGAGTTAGAAACCTTGAAGGAGCAACTTGAGGAATTGATGAGGAAGGAGTTCATGCGGCCTAGTGTGTCACCGTGGGGAGCTCCAGTCCTGTTAGTGAAAAATAAAGATGGATCGGCCAGGCTGTGTGTGGATTATCGCCAGTTGAATAAAGTCACGATCAAGAATCGATATCCTCTTCCAAGGATAGATGATCTCATGGATCAGTTGCGTGGCGCTGCAGTGTTTTCGAAGATAGATCTACGGTCAGGATACCACCAGATACGAGTGAAGGCAGAGGATGTTCCTAAGACAGCGTT
Source organism: Sophora flavescens (assembly GCA_030762895.1). Classification (NCBI taxonomy): domain Eukaryota; kingdom Viridiplantae; phylum Streptophyta; class Magnoliopsida; order Fabales; family Fabaceae; genus Sophora; species Sophora flavescens. The sequence goes on from CM061068.1 coordinate 128,337,734, forward strand.
TCGAACACGCTATGGGCATTATGAGTTTTTGGTGATGCCATTCAGAGTGACCAATGCGCCAGCTATATTCATGGACTATATGAATAGGATCTTTCGTTCCTTTTTGGATCAGTTCGTAGTCGTCTTTATAGATGACATTCTGATCTATTCCCCGGATGAGGAGTCACATGCTAAACACCTTAGCATTGTTCTTCAGATCCTAAAAAGAGAAGCATTGTATGCGGCGGGAGAAGTGTGAGTTTTGGTTGGATCAAGTTCAATTCTTAGGTCATGTGATATCTCGCGAAGGAATCGTTGTAGATCCGAAGAAGGTTGAGGCTGTTTTGGAATGGGAAAGACCAACAACGGCGACGGAGATTCGTAGCTTTGTGGGTTTGGCTGGATACTATCGAAGGGTTTTCCAAGGTAGCGGGACCTCTCACTCAGTTGACTCGTAAGGACCAAGCATTCGTTTGGACAGAAGCTTGTGAAAGGAATTTCCAAGAGTTGAAGCGTAGATTGATGACTTCACCTGTGTTGATTCTACCTAATCCCAAGGAACCTTTTGAGCTTTACTGTGACGCTTCACATCAAGGGTTGGGCTGTGTGCTGATGCAAAATCGGAAAGTTGTAGCTTATGCTTCGAGGCAGTTGAAGATTCACGAGAGAAACTATCCGACGCATGATTTGGAGTTAGCGGCTGTGGTCCTTGCTTTGAAGATATGGAGACATTACTTGTACGGGGCTACTTTTAATGTTTTCAGTGATCACAAGAGCCACAAGTATCTCATTCGATCGAAGGAATTGAATATGCGGCGAGACGTTGGTTAGAGTTTTCGAAGGATTACGACTTTCAACTACGAGTATCACCCTGGGAAGGCGAATGTAGTGGCCGATGCGCTAAGCAGAAAGACGATTCACGCGTCAGTGATGATGGTTAGGGAGCAGGAATTGTTGGAACAATTCCGAGATCTGAGTTTGTCTGTTGAGGTTACGCCAGGAAGGCTGTGTCTGAACAAGATCACCGTGTCAAATGGATTGATGGAGCAGATAAAGGAGAAGCAAGAGACTGATCAATATCTGCAGACTGAAAGGGATTTAGTGCGACAAGGAGCATTGTCAGATTTTAGAGAAGGCACAGACGGGATCTTAAGGTTCGGTGAAAGAATCTGTGTGCCTGAGGATGTCGAGTTGAGAAAGCAAATCTTAGAAGAAGCTCATAAGAGTAAGTTGAGTATGCATCCAGGAGCTACCAAGATGTACCAAGATCTAAAGAATTTATATTGGTGGTATGGGATATCAATGGATTTCGTAACCAGTTTACCAAGAACTAGAAAAGGGTATGAGGCTATATGGGTAATTGTAGATCGACTGACCAAGTCAGCTCACTTTCTACCAGTCAACATGAAGTACCCGATAAAAAGGTTGACCTTGATTGTACATCGACGAGATTGTTAGGTTACACGGTATACCCTCGAGTATTATTTCGGATCGTGATCCGAGATTTACGTCAGAGTTCTGGAAGGGACTACAAAACTCTTTGGGAACAAAACTCAAATTGAGTTCTGCATATCACCCACAGACGGATAGACAATCGGAAAGGACGATCCAGTCGCTTGAAGACTTGCTTAGAGCCATTGTTTTGTAGGATGCTGGGAGTTGGGATGTGTCATTACCGTTGATTGAGTTTACCTATAACAACTGTTTCCTCTCAAGCATAGGAATGGCAACCTATGAAGCTCTATATGGTAGACGATGCAGAACACCTTTGTGTTGGTATCGAGGATGGAGAAAGCCTATTGTTGGGACCGAGCTGGTACAGCAGATGGGCAATGAGAAAGTGAAGATGATCCAAGAGAAAATGCGAACTGCCCAAAGTGAGACAGAAGAGTTATCTTGATAAGAGACGACGACCTCTAGAGTTTGAAGAAGGAGAACATGTGTTCTTGAGAGTCACGCCAACAACGGGGATTGGCAGGGTAATAAAATCCAGGAAGCTCACTCCCAAATTCATTGGACCCTACCAAATTCTTCGACGCGTAGGTCCAGTAGCCTATAAAATATCTTTACCACCTTTTCTTTCCAACATCCATGATGTCTTTCATGTTTCTCAGTTGAGAAAATATATTCCTGATCCATCACATGTCATAAAACCTGATAATGTACAATTGAAAGAGAATCTGTCTTTCGTAACGTCACCGCATGCAATTGCGGAAAAGATGACGAAGCAGCTCGAGAGGTAAACAAATTCCTCTAGTCAAAGTTATCCGGAATGAAACAACCGGAGAAGCTACGTGGGAAGCTGAGGACAAGATGAAGATGCAATACCCTGAGTTATTTCAAGGTACGTAATCTCGAGGACGAGATTCTTTTTAGAGGGTTGGAGTTGTAACACCCTGTTTTTCGTGTGCTTAATTATTAGTAAATGCATGCTTTAATGTATTTAATTGTGATAAAATCCAGAGGATGATTTTATTTTAAATAAAATCATTTTCTTGTGTTATTTTACTGTATGAAGTCACGAGTAAAATTTTCGGTATAAAATTGACGAAAGCCGATCTGGGTTTTCAAAGCCCGATCGAGTTTCTTGAGCTAGAGACCTAATATTGACTCGTGAAGCGAGACGATTAGTGTTTATTTTATGTTTTGTGTGGGTTTGGAGTGTTTTGAGAAATCTTGTTGGGTCGAATTTTAAGTATTACCCGGGCGAATCCTCGGGAAATACGATCGGGAAATTCATCTGATGCATGTTGGAGCAGAGCAAAAATGGAGTAGATTGACTGATGTGAAGGCTATGACATAGGCATGTCCATGGCCATACCTTCCTTACACCAATCAAGTCAAATCACCATACTTTCTTACACACACCTTACCTACACCATACCTCCTTTCTTCTCAACCAAGTCAAGCTCTTCTCTCCCCTCCAATCTGCCCCAAAACTGATGCCCTCCCCCTCTCTTTTCCTTCTTCTATTTAAGTTTCAAAGTGTAACCATTTCACACTTTTGCTTCCTTTCACAAAAAAAAAACACTTTTTTACAACTATTCATCTTCTTCTTCACACAACTAAAGGTACCATTTTTACTAAGTTTTTCAAGTTGTGTTCTTCATCAAAGTTGTTCATATTGGTAAGGGTAATGTCCCTATACCATTTGTTTTTCAAGTTTTGGCTTTATTTTCATAGTTGATGTTTTGAGTTCATAATATGCTTTTAAACTTCAAAAAATTCTCAAAAATTGTAGAAAACTCCGATTGAGGTGAAACCAATTTCTATATTCTTATTTTTACTTCCTCTACAACATACTAAAATCTTGTGGAAAACAAAAATCTCGAACACCATTTTCTGTACTGGACAGAATCTATGTCTTTTGTGCCATATGAGTTTTGTTTCATCTTTGCTTGGTTAAGCTTGTGTTTGAGTGTTATTCCAACATGATCATGACCAAGAGCTCCTATGTACATAAGGATGCTAGGTTTAAGTGATTGGAAAAGTTTAGAAACTTTTATGTATTTTCATGAAAAAGTGAAAACTCTAAGTGTTTTGTTATATGTACTTTGAGGTTTTTCCAAAGTGATCATGGATTTGGGCTCCTTGATGTATAAGGATGCTAGATCCAAGAGATTGGAAAGTTTGAAAACCTCTAACCCTCATTTTTACTCAAGGCCGAATGGTAGTGTTTGTGGCCTAGGGTATTTGATTTTTTCATTTTTCCAAAATGATCAAGGTTTTAGGCTCCTTACTAGGTATGGATGCTAACCTAAAGAGATTGGAAAATTTAGAACATCCTAACCTATTTTAGAGGATGAAAACCGAAACCCTAAGTTGATGACTTAGTGGGATTCTTGATTCAAACTTGTTAAACTTTTGGTGTTTTAAGAACTCCTAGCACTTAAGGATCATAAATCCATAAGTTGCATGATTTTTGGAAAACCTTAATCCAAAACCATTGTTGAAAACCGAACCTATGCCTTGTGGCTAGTGTTCTTTGATTAAAAATCTAACATATGGTTTCATGTGTGTAACCTTAGATTAAATTCTGCGCGGACGTTCGTGATCCTTAGTTTTTCGTAGTCGGAACCCTTATCGTCTTTTTTGAGGTAAGAGGGGATTTCAGAAAGATATTCAATAACTGTATGCATGTGTGTATTTGATTAATTGTTTACTTGACTATTATTGAGTTCTTGGATTATCTGAAATGTTATGCTATTATATGAAGTTGAACTGTATCGTTATATATGTTGAGATGTATAACTGTGATGAACTGTGATATTGGCATTGAACTGTGAATATATATATGTGTACATCTGCTTTGTTGTTGTTTGAAGTTTGCTAAGCCGGACGTGTGTCTGTGCTCAATCATTAATAAGGATTAAAAACCTTAATAAGCTTTGAAGATGAAAGGATGGGTGTTCTTTTCCAAAATGCTTGAATGTTTAAAAGTACTTGTTTTATGTGACAATATAGTTTTAGTGATTTCTAGAATGCAAGAGAAAAACCCTTTTCGAACTATGTGTTTTAAGTGAAAACTTTCGAAAATATTTTACAATATCCTATTGGGGATTTTCAAAGTTAAAAGTGTTTCAAAAACGTTTTATAAAGGATTTTCAAAAGAAAAGGTTTTCTCCCAAATGATTTAGAAACTTTCCGATAGCCAGCATAGGTTATCGAGGCTTTCAATTTCGAAAAAAAATTTCGTCAAATGAAAGATAAGTACTAAAAGAATAGGAATCTAGACGTGAGACGTCGCCTCTAGTTTTCCATGCTTAGCACGTGATCTTGGATCAGTGTTAATTCGGGACCGTAAAGTCCTATTCGTAATGTTATGGACTTCAAGTCCAATTCGCGGAATCGAGGACAGTTTGTTCTGATTTCCGTTGTTGTGGGCTATTGTCCTTAGCATGATAAGTAAAACATGACTAAAAGTATATTGATTTCCATTACCACAAACCTTGACTGCGGCCACGGTCTAGGTGTTGGGATTGAGCATTCGGATTGTGTGTCCTATGTTTCTACGTTTTCAAGTGATGGGGAAATAATGTTAAGTCATTAGCTTTGAGCTTTGTGGTGAAATATTTACACAAAGAAAAACCTTAAAAGGAAAGTTTTTATTCCTATGCATTTCCCCGGCAGACGTGCCTTTGCTTATTGAGGATACCCATGGGGTATCCGAGAGTCGATCACATTGCTATTTGTTTCATTAAGGGCATGTGGCGTTGTCGACCAAGAGGCCCGGTGCATCAGGATGCGGTGGCAACAGCCCGGTGGGCGAGCTTGACCAACTCTATCTTCTCCGGTGATAACATGGTGTTGTGATCTCATGAGATTAGGATAGAGCCGATATTGAAGTGTCATGCACATTTTGAAAACTGATTTTACGGGCTTGAGGACCCCTTGATATAACATTGTTATATTATGATGATTATGCATGCTTTAACTGTTGATCTGATTTCGTGTTGTATGTATCATGTATATGGTTGTTGTGGGATATATCTTATGACGGTATCTCACTCTTGCATGTCTGTATGTTCTTTTATTTTCCTCAGATCAGGGTATGCGTATGCTTTAGATGGACCCTCTTGTCCCTCTTGTACCCGAGGTCACACGGACGAGAGACTTTTGACGAGGCCGAGAGATTGGGAATTGGAGGATGGACGCGAATGCGACTACGGCGACGCATCGAGGGCCAATCACTACTACTGAAGCTAATATACATGGAGAGCTGTTAGGAGGATCCACTCGGTGGAATCCGGGAACGTGATTCTTCCACCGCCATGGTTGTACCTGAACACGCTACAGGAAGCCGGTCTACTTCACCCTCACGTTGAGCCCTGCCGAGCCGGAAGAGGAGGAACCGATGGAGGAAGATCTGAAGAAGATCCCGAAGAGGATCCCGAGGAGGAGCCTCGAGAGGCGGTAGACGACCGGTGGGATGAGGAGCTCGAGGCGGGTTATCACCCTTTGGATATTGGGGAGGAGGATGTCCCGTTGGATGACGGAGGAGAGGTGATTGACCCGGAGCCGGAGACTTCTTCTTGTGGGAGCGTTTGTGGCCACTCCGAGTGTCGTAGGCATTGGTAGTGGTTGGAGGCTTTGTTTTGAGTGGTCTGTTAGTCTTGGCTTTTGAGCATTTCTTTTGAGTTTAGATTCCCAGATTCCCATTCCCAGTTGGTGTTTTATTTACCTTATCTTCTCGATTATGTTTCGATTATGTTTTCGTTTTCATTGGCCATATTGATTAAGGCCGTGGTGTAATGTTAAAACCTAAGACCTTTCGAGGCAATATTATATGTATGTATCTGTTGTCGTTTTCAAGTTGTGAGTTTCTTTACCTTTTACTTCTTTTCTTTAAAGAAAAAAAAATTAAGTACCTTTTTGGTAACCTTGTGTATGTTGAATAATCCTTTTCGGAAAGCGACCAGCATTTAAACGAGCATTTTTCCGCAAAAAGGGTAACCATGTGATGACCAAGTTAGGATGTCACATCAGGGACTTCTGGACAAGTGTTGTTGTCCTTACAAGTGCTTCTAATGGGACAAATCCTTCCATGTTCGAGTGCTCAATATAACAATCTTCATTCCCATCAGTTCTCTGGAACTTGTCACCAAATGCCCAAGGATTGGAGCAGGTTACAAGCCTAAATGGGAATATCAAGTTGGGACAGACAATGTAAACATTGCTTTGTATGGAGTCCCCAACCCAGACAACCTGAAGCCTGTGAACATGGTTGTGAAGTGCAGGTTCATGCACAAGCTACTGCTGGAGTGTGTGTTGCCTAGGAAAGGCTCGAGGGATAGTGTGACCATGATGGCAGGTTTGCCCTGTACCACTTGATACACAAGATCAAGGTGGATATCAATGAGCTGATCTTCATCTACTTGGAGTCTCTGATCAACAGGCCTAACATGCATACTTTTCCCTATGGAATGCTACTGACAAGACTCTTCAGGAACAAGCTTTTTGTTCCTGGTGATGGAGAGTTTGTCAATATGTCCCTTCCCATAGGCAGGAAGAATCTGTCTTTGATGGATATAGAAGGTATCCCTCTGGATGATGAAGAGGAAGACAAGAAGAAGAAGAAGAAGAAGAAGAAGAAGAAGAAGAAGAAGAAGAAGCCTGCTTCTGAGCAGAAGATTAAAGAGACAGTGGTCTCCACTGATGAATCAGAGATTCCTATCTCTGAAAAGATCTGGAAACCTGCCAGACAGGACCAGAGGCCTGCTTTAGAGAAACCCTTTGTTTCTACTGAAACAAGTGAGACAGTTGAGCCCTTGAGGTTCAAGCTGAAGAAGTTGTCTCCTAAGAGGAAGACCAAGGAAGCTGGAGCCTCGGAAGCTAAGTCAGCTCAGCCAAGCAAGAAGAGAAGGCTTGTGAAGACCTTTGCTAAGGCCAGACAAGTTGAGTCTGCACTTAGCAAGGAGGAAGCACTTGCTCAGGGGGAGTAGAAAACAAGTCCCTTGGAGAAGCCCAAGGAGAAGAAGACTCTCAATTTGGGACTTATTCCCAGAAAGAGAAGGTCTGGCTATCCAATTCCTACTATGACAGTTACTGAAAGGGTAGAAATGTCTGTAGAAGCTGAAGCTACAGAGGTTGAAGTTGCTACTGCAACTGCTGAAGACCTGTCTGTTGGGACACGGACAGTTGTCTATCTAGAGATTGATCCTATGAATCCTCCCCTGCCAAGGAAGAAGCTGAGGATGTCAGAAAACCAAGTGGTCCTTCCATCCACCTCTCCTGCCCCTTCTTCTCCCTCATAACAAGGTATCTTAAATGTACTTGTCTCTTCTCCACCAGCCTTGTCTGTCCAACCTCTTTCTCACGTGTCTCCACTTTCTTCACCAGTCTCTTCTCGTCAAACCCAAAAATCATCTTATGATGTAGTGTATGATATATGTCAGTACAGAGTAGTTCATAGGGATGCAACTCCCAAAGAACAAGATGGCATATCATCAGGTCTTTTTGTATCAGACTTGCAATCTCTCATGACTGCAAGTTTCTCTAACATGTTTGTCATTCCCTCTCCTCCACCTCATATTCTTAACCCCTGTAGGGATATTTTCTTCTATCCCCTTATTATCCTCTTCATTAGAACATTGGAAAGGACTCACTATCATGCCTCTGTTGTAAAGTTACCATCTATGCCTAGGTATTACTTTTTGTTAGTTACAGGTTCTAAATAGATTCTTTGTTAACCCTACCTCCCTCTGTTCTTGCACAAACACCTCTTCCCCCTACTCTTTAGATTAGAATCACTTGTCTGTCTCTATCTGAGAGACTGTCTTTTGTCTTTTCTTCTCCTGATACTGACTATGTCAGAATCAGACCTCTGTTTAAATTTGCCTTTCTTCCTTTCTTTTACTATAGAACCCTTCATCCGTATGTCTTCCCTCGTATTTCTTCACCTTTCTCTGTGCCCAAGGCACCTCCAATTTTGGCTTTGCCCTGGCATTCAGACATGTCTACGGCATCAACTAGCTTGACCATAGGAGCCTCCACTACTCAACTAGTGGATATATATCGCTTCAATCTGCTTCAAGCTTAGCTAGAAGAAACTAGAAGACAATTGGATGAAGATAGGCATGCTAGGCTGTTGTTAGAAAAGAGACTTGAATCTATGTTTTTATTGTTTAGTCAGCCTCAGGAGGTTTTGTTTTCTTCTAAAATCTTCCTTGTACACAGCTAATGATGAATTAAATATATCTTTTATCTTCTATCTTTATTGTCTTATTCTTTTCTGCTTTATAGTTGTTTCCTTTTTGTTGTTGACAAAAGGGGGAGAAAATAAAGAAAAATTACAGATGATTAATGATTAAAATTGAAAGTAAAGAGGATTAAGTAAGATTAATAAAATTGATATGTCTGAGCTGCATGACTTATCATAATACTCTTAACAGATAAATGCTCTCTGATAATATGCTATAAAGAACTCCTAATATGTATTGAACCTAAAATGCACCTGTCTGCACTACCTATCTGATTAAGAAAATTTCAACCTGTCTGGATCTTGTTTGACTTTTCTGTTGATATTCTCTAAGGTTCATTATATCATCTGAATGTTTGTCATCATCAAAAAGGGGGAGATTGTTAAGTCTCTAAAATTTCTGATGTGCATTTCCCTAAGTTTTGATGGAAACTAAATATTTGTCAATGATTTATTAACCTTCGTATTGGTTGCTAACATATATATCCAGAGTACATATCACAATTGTAAGAATTCACTTTATCACATGTCTGCCAACATAGAAGACCACATGTCTGCTGAAGCAAAAGTCTGTCTACTAACTAGGATTGTTGACTTTATACTTTGAAGATTCAACTTATCTCTGCGAAGCCCTCTCACTCGTCTGTGGTTCTACGATGGGGAACTCAAGTACAAACAGCTTTTGAAAGCTGTCCCCTCATGCAGAAGTATTTGATATGTCTTCCCTTCTCACGCTTATCAAGAAAGTCAGAAAGTTATTCTCACAAGTAATCTAGGAAATCAAATCCAATTAAAGAATGTTTCCAACATGCTTTATTCCCTAGTACTCCTGGTTATTACACGAAAAGGGAAATGTGCTCTGCAAAGTACAAAAGGATTCTGCACAACTCTGATTTGGCTACTGCATGATGCATAAAGCCATGATTCTCCGTGTTAAAGTACAATCAACGTCCCTATTGCATTAATGGCCGCCGAGAACAATTCTATTGCATTTAATGAAGTTCTTCATGAAGCCAACAATTGAAGGAATGTCTCTAACGAATCTTAAATGCTTGAAGGCTATAAATACAGAAGTCGTTGAAGATGAAGATAGAGAACACACAGCATTAAAAGAGCCATTACTCTGCACATTCATTTCTTCATTCTTTCAATCTGTATTCTTCAATCATTTGAAGTTATTATGCAGTCTTTCTAAGCTTACATTTAATTCACTCTTTTAAGTGTTAGTGAAAGACTTGCAAATTGTATTAATTACAATCATTCGCTCAAACAAACTTGAGTGAGCCTGAAGAGGCTAGGTGAGCAAAGAATACTTGTCTTGGAGCCTGAAGAGGCTAGGTGTGCAAAGAATACTTGTTGTGTGTAACCTGATCATTTATAGTGGAAAAAACTTGGTGCTGCCAAGGACTGGACGTTGCCCTAGTGTTAAAGGGTGAACCAGGATAAATAGTTGTGTTTATCTCTCTTCTCTTAAACTCTTTAGTTTCTTTGATTATATTATCTGTTATCTAACTAAAGGGGTTAAAGTGTGAATATCAAACTTGTTTTCAAGTTGTGTGCTTGTGTGCTTTTCTGTTAAAGTCACTTGCAGGACAGTCACATGCGTGGAGTGTTTTTCACACTTGTCTGAACCTAGCCCCTATTTGACAAAAGTTTTTAACTTTGTTTTAATTTCTGATAAACACAACTCAACCCCCCTTCTTGTGTTTATAGTTGTCTATTTCAGTTAGGCTGCATGGCGTGCCGTCAAGCTTTGTCTCAGACCGACATCCTAGATTCACATCTAGATTTTGGAGACAGTTGCATAATGCTTTGGGGACAAAGTTGAGAATGAGTTCTGCTTATCATCCCCAAACCTATGGACAATCAGAGAGGATGATTCAGTCATTGGAAGATCTTTTAAGAGCTTGTGTGTTGGAGCACACTTGCAGTTGGGATGAGTTTTTGCCATTGATTGAATTTACTTATAACAATAGTTTTCATAGTAGTATTGGAATGGCACCACACGAGGCTTTGTATGGAAGGAAGTGTAGGACCCCGTTATGTTGGTATGAGATTGGTGAAAACCAAGTTTTGGGTCCAGATGTGGTGCAGCAGACTACGTAACAAGTTAGGAAGATAAGGGAAAATATGAAAGAAGCACAGTATAGGCAGAGGAGCTACAGTAACAAGAGGATGAGACCTTTAGAATTCCAAGAGGGTGATCACGTGTTTTTGAGAGTCACTCCGAAGACCGGAATTGGTAGGCCTGTCAAGTCAAGAAAACTTACTCCTAGATTCATCGGACCTTTCTAGATTCTTCGACGGATTGGTCCAGTAGCTTACCATATTGTTTTACCACCTAACCTTGCTAACCTTCACGATGTCTTTCAGGTTTCTCAATTGAGAAAATATTATCCTAATTCTTCACAGGTTCTTGAGTCTGAGTTTATACAACTTCGAGAGAATCTAGAGTATGAGGCTTTACCTGTTAAGATAGCAGATAGACGGGTTAAGGAGCTTCGCGGTAGACAGATTCCGTTGGTTAAGGTTATATGGGATGAGACTACTGGAGATGCTACTTGGGAGCGTGAGATGGATATGCGGCGGCGATATCCACATCTTTTGAGGTACGAAAATTCCGAGGACAAAATTTTTTTCTAAGTGGGGTAGTAATGTAACACCCTGCATTTTATATACGTTGTATTACGGATAGCAAAATAATTATTTATATTTTTACCTGAGACCAAGAAAATGATTTTGGATAAAACAAAATCATATTCATACTCTACCTTATGGTAAAGGGTTATGGTACAATTTTGGGTTGAAAATTCCGACGGAAACCGGTCTGCGTTTTCACCTGCGAGTAAGATTTTCTTGAGCATAAAACCTAATTTTGACTCGTAAACGAAGTGGTTTAGGCTTAAATCATATTTTCAACGGTATTGGTTTTTTTAAAAATTTTCACGTAAAAATAAAATAATATGTTTTATTTGGGTGAAATCTTCAAAGGAAACGCCCGTAAAAACCTAAATCGGGTAAACGACGGAGCCAGATACGGAGCTGAGGTTATGGAAGTGATTTATGTGACAAGCATTAAATGCGAAGGGACAAGCATTAAATGCAAGTCATGATGACTTTGAAAATAACTAGATATTTTCCTCATAAAAACACTAAGAACACCATTTTAGTTCTTGCTAAGTTCTTCAATTTCCATCAAGTTCTTCATCAAATCTCTTCATTCCAAGGTGAGGATTCTATTCCTCATCCTCTTAGCTCCATCAATCATCCATAAATCTCCATTTTCATCAAGCTTTCTCAAATTTCAATTCCTAGATCTAGTTTTTCAAAAATTCATCAAAAACCATAGAAAAATGTTTCAAGTGTTCTGACACTTGATGCTACCTCTCTAATACCTCTAGTTGCTAGATCTAGAAGATTGAGATTAAAATAAATTTCTAGTTAAATTTTCTAGCCTTGGCCGAATCTTGCATGTGTATGAAAAATGAGTTTTTCTTCAATTTTTACTTGGATGATGACTTGTATAAGCTATCTAAGGTCTCCAGGTTCTAGATCCAAGAGTATGTGAGCAAAATAATTTTCTAGCTTATTTTACTATGCTTGGCTGAAACCCTAACCCTAGAGGTTATATGATTTTGTTTCAAATTCTGGACTTATAACATTTGATCTATGTTAGTTAAGACTCTCGTAACTAGGATCCAAAAGATGGAATTGAGAAAATAACCCTAGTTCTATTTTGGTATGTTGGCCGAAACTAGTTTAGAGTTGTCATAGTTTGATTTTGGTTTGATTAACTTATTTTTATGTTGTTTTGGTTGAAGGTTAATCAATAACTTGTGGTGTGGTAACGAGGAGATTCACTTTCGTGATTCCAGTGTTAATTCAGGTAGGAGAAAGATTCATCATGTAGTATATATTATAATAATGGTGTAGGATGACCTAAACCCTACTAGTGGTCGAGTAATTGACAAAACCAAAATCACATCGATGACTATTTCGTAGTACCAATGATGATTTGGAGATTGTAGATTTATCGTCGTTAGGATAATTTTAGAATATTTGAGGTTGTCTGATTTTATTATTATTGAATTTGTTTGTGATACTGTTGGTTGAGGTAATCTACTGTATGTGATGTTTTATTTTGTTGTTAGAATATTTTATTATTATTTTACTGCGTATGAGTTGTTTGGTCTGATAAATTAATTAATTAATTAATTTTATAGACGAGATGTGATATGGAATATGTGTGGAGACTATGATGGAAGGTTGAGGCACTAGGTTGTAACAGATGCGGGTTGCATTGTTGTTCACATCCATGTGTTGGGAACACACTAGGTCCGAAGTTCTCGTGGGATCGTCCCAACTTAGATTTAGGTTGTGCGGCTATAGTGTCATTGCTTTGCATGAGCACCTTCGAGAGCGAACAAAGGTGTGCACAGGAGAAATTGTGCAGCTATAGTGTCATTGATATTCATGAGCACCCTCGAGATCGAATGAGTGTGTGCACCGGGTTTTGGGGACGCGTCGCTTGAACGACTGACTGACATCCCTAACGAGGGATGTGTGACAGGATTGGTGGTGGCTACGTCAGCATAAAGGTTTAGTTGCATAAGATCGAGGGTAGAGGAAGATATCGTAATTTAAGGATGCTTGTTAGTTATGTGTGATGCTTGTCTTTGACTGTTATTAAATTATATGCTATAATTTTTTTCCTCTTATGATGATAGAACTGTTTATTATCTCCCCATTTCTGTATTTTGTGTATTTTACTTTATTCCATTAGAAGACTCTATGGAGGAACCAACTGCTGAGGAGTTGGATGAAACTCCGTAGGAACCTGGTGCGGGAGGAAGAGTTGTGGATTCTAGTAATAGAGTCTAGTGTATAAGGCTTGTGCATCTCGTAAGAGGTTTTAGTTTCCGCTAATTATAACAGTTTGCATAAACATGTACCTGTAAGGGATCCTAGTGATAGGATACCCAAAACAGTGTTTTGTATTATGATGGTTAGAGATGTTTGTATTTGTATAATATAATCATGGTGTTGGTGTATGTTAACTTTCAGAAGTTGGATGTGTTTATAATTAAGATTTAAATTTCTTCGTATTTTCGTGTTACGTTTAACGTTAAGTACGCGAGTAAGTTAAATAAATAAATAATGACACAACGGGGCACGATGGGGTGTCTCATGAATTTCGGGGACAAAATTCTTTTTAGTGGGGTAGTGTTATAACACCTCGTTTCTCGTCTCTCGTCTCTTGACCGGTAATTATATTTTATATTATTACAGGGGATTCATAAAATGATTTTGAGAAAAAAAAATCATAGTTGGATTCTATCATATCGTGGGAAGTTACGGTGAAATTTTGGGTTTAAAACTCAGGAAAAAAAAGGTCTATGTTTTTACTGACAGTATAATTTTGTACCGGTCAGAAAAACCCTAATTTGAGTCGAAACTAAAACATCTTAGATTTTATCATTATTTTAGTGATAAAGTCTATTTCTAGAATTTTAGCTCAAAAATAAAATATTGTATTTTATTGGGGCGAATTTTGAAGGAAAACATGCGAAACCTTAATCGGGTAAACGACGGAGCTGGAAACGGATCTGCAGAGGTTTACCAGAGGATAGGGGCAATGGGTAAGCATGGATGACTCACCCCATGAGTCACATGGTGAGTCACCAAATGTGATGATGGGTTTTTCAGAAATATCTCAAAATATCCATAAATATCTAGATATTTATGCAAGCAAAATACCAAATTACCCTCCTTTTTGTTAATTCTTTCATGACCAACCATGGTTAAATCACCAATTTGGCATGGTTACCTTCCTTCCCTTGGAGTGAATTTCGTACTTCTCTCTCTCTTAAACATTCATCCATCATTCATTTTACTTAAATCATCTTAAGTCATCTAAATCTTAAGTTTTCAGATCAAAGTCATAAACTTTCATTTCTCTCAAATGTTCTTCAATGTTCATGACATGTTCTTCACGTCTCTTCCATATTTCACCATCTTCGAAGGCATGATTTCATGATTCTTAATTCATGAAACTAGTTCCTTAGATCCTTGCCTTCACTTTGAACCATTTTATTCCTTATTTCAAGAACATCCAAGTCTTATCCTTTCTTCTATTAAATTCATCCAAGACCTAAATCCTCACCCTAAATCTTGTTTTGATTTTGAGACTATATTCCTACTCCCCTATATGATCTAGACACTTGCTATTTCACACAAAAATCCATTTGGAGCTTGTTTATGAAATGGGTTTTTCTAGCCTACACTTTGTTCATCATTTTCTCATCAACCGAGGGGTAATTTCTCTTGACCCTAGTTAGTGACTTGATTCTATGCTTCATTAGCTTCATGGATATGTAATTTATTTCAAGTTACATACTTTCGAAAAATCATGTATTAATTCATAGGAATTTGCATGATGTTGTTTTTCGACTTTCGACAAATTTTCTATGATAGAAATACCTATCTATACATGTCTACCAAACGGTTTTAAGACCAAATCATCCTATCCCTATAAACCTAAAGAGGTCGTGAGCTATAGCTTAAGTTTTAGCCTTGCTTGGTTTTACATTTTTTAATTATCTTAAGTTGTTGTTGAGAAGGTTAGTGTTGGAGTTGGCTTTGTGAAGCAAAGAGGAGCAACTTGCTTAAGGGAGCTACAAGAGGTAGGGGAGTGAACCACCTCACACCATATTGGTGGGTGTGAAGATGGCTTACATTTTTTTGTGGTTGGTGACCCTAAACCTAGGGTTATCCATTTTGTTTGGTTTGGTCCTCTATGAGGGCATGATTATAATATTGGTTGTGGTGTGATTAGTACTTTGGAATTGATATGATTATATGCTCATGAACATGATATGTTTGACTGATTAGTTATATGCCATGGTTTGATTAATTGGTTTGAATTGTCAATATGGTTATAGCATGACTTTTTGAGTAGTTATATGCTATGTTGATGTATGGTTATGCCTATGAGTGTTATTGGAGAAGTGGAATCTTCTCGTGAATCGTGGTCAAGTTTCAGTCACATATGGGGAAAAAATGGGAGTTTAACTCCAATCCCCGAGTTTTAAGTGGATTTCACAACACTTAAGGGGGGATATGAACAAAGACAATGAAGAAATGAAAAGAACAAGTTCTTGAGCTATGAAATTATGCAATTACTATAAGAAAAGATTTAATTAAAGGTCTACTCTAAGTGAGGCATAGGTATGATTTCCTGAGAATCCTCACTAAGAATGTTTTGATTTTCAATCAAGGTAATTGTTAAATTGAAATCATATTTGGAAATCTTATCGCGTAAACTTTTATAAAACAAAACCATCCAAAAAAGGATGTTTATTTTAATTCGGGTTTGAGTTATATATTGAATGAGAAACATTTTCTACACTTAGCCCACTAATTAAATGACTTCGTTTAAGTCATAAATCAGTTAAATCAAAATGATTTTGATAAGAACAGTCCATATAATGAACTTTCCGTATTAACTTTATGTGATGGCTCTAAAGGTTTTTAAAATGGATTTCAATACCCAAATGAATGAAAGATGGAACCATGGTTTAGCCGTTGAATGATTTCACTTAAATGAGGGACTTTTATAAAGTTTCCACGTGACACTCAATTGGTTGACAGTTGTTGGGCCATAAGAGTTCTATCGTTTTGAGTTTTAAAGGTGACAAAAAAGGAAGTTAAGCCTTTAGAAATCTTCTTTTATTTTGATTTGAAACCCTTAATGCTGAGGTTCTTAACGCCATAAGACCGAGGTATTTAAGGAGATGTGTTTACAAAAGAAATGATTTAAGCATTTGTATTTACCATCAAGAGGATTTTAAAACCAAAGCAAATGTGTATTCCAAAACCTAAGTTAAGGAGTAGGACTTAGCGATTAAAAGAAATGGAATATTTAAACTATGAGGTATAGTGGAGCAAGACTATGTCTTCATAACCTAGACGATTTGATCATCCAATGATCCATGATACTTAATAACTAAGAGTATTCTAAGATTACTTGTCGAGTAAATAATCTCATTTGGGATGAACCGGTAGAAATATAATGGATTGGGGAATGACCAATCTCCATAATGCACTTAAGCGTTGAAACATGAATAGACCAATGAGGGGATTCTAAACTTGTGCAAGGATTCACAGGTTGGTACTATCTTGCCTCTTGAATGGCTATTGATTATGTCAAAGGAATCCCGAAATTTATCCGGCTAATAAATACGAATGCACATGCCATGATCGGCTTGATCCAAAGAATATTGTCAGTGAGGTCTTTGTGCCTAGGAAGTGGGACCACATGTTTTGAACGCATGTTGATTATAGGGTGACGATTCTTCAATGATCTTGGGAATGTCGGGGTTGGGATGACCACCTATGGCCATTCAGGGTGATAGGTCGTGAACTCCTGTGAAAAACACCGACATGCATCTTCTACTTGTTGTTGCACAATCCGGGTTATCGATGACGTTTCACAATCAATAGGGTTATTATTATTGATGCACAAGTATAGATAATGTTGGCAACTGTGAAACGTGTGTTCTAACTTCTAACCACTCCTTATGAACATTCTCTTAACTCCGGAGTAGAGTCAGATCTTCCTTGAGGCTGTGTAGGTATACTATGTAGTTTCAATCTGTCATCTCTCAGTTCTTGTGATGTTGTATAGTTATGGGACTATGCAGTTTCACTGGCTCATGATTGTGTATAAGTCGTGTCTGGTAATGCTTTGATGTTGTTTGCTTTTGTACAGGTTGTATTGGTATAGTGATTGAATTGTTGATCTGCAATTGGATGATAACATGAGATATGTTAGTAAGAGTATGGATATGCATAGATGTTGTGTTGTTGTTTTCATATCTGCAATATGTTGTGTGATGTTTGTAAGACTCAATGACTTAGAGATTTTGATATATGACAAATACAATTTAATGTGTGTGCAAGTGTTTTAGTGTCAAATTGCAAAGACAGGTATCAAGCAGTGATCAACAAGTTCATTAAGCAAATTCAAGGAAAATACTCAAGGAAGAACTTGAAGGAATCAAGGAGCTGCATATAGAAATCAAAAGAGCAAAGTCAAAGATCAAAGGATCCTCAAGACCAAGCTTAAAGGAGAATTTTAGATTTAAGTCTTAGATGATTTGTAAGAGAAAGAAATCTCTTAGTCGCAAAATAGCTCAGCTAAAAAGATGCATGAAGAAAATCAATTTTCATAACCTGCATTAAAAGGAATAAGTTTTTGATAATGAAAATGATTTTTGGAAATAAGAAAATTATTTGTCAAGTACAACCATGTAATCAATGGACGTAAAGAGGTTCAGGAATGGATCCCCGGTGTTTTTAGTCTGATAAACTCATAATACACAAGATTCTAATCCTGCTCGTCCACTGAAGTGATAGAAGTGCTCGTCCACTAAAGTGACAGAAGTGCTCGTCCACTAAAGTGACAGAAGCGCTCGTCCACACAAGTCTTTGGACTTTCTAAGTCCTTAATGAGAAGCTCCGTCCAATAACGTGGCATATGGAGCTCGTCTACTAGGTTACGTTCAACCAGTTGAAGGAGTATCCGTCCAATGACATGGCATATGGAGCTCGTCTACTATCAACTATGAGCCCTGAGGATTGAAGACAACACCGATATAGAATCTTATTTCAAGAACCAGAATCAAGAAAATAGATTATGTTATCAGACCCAAATATGTTTTAATTGATCCCAACGACTATAACTTGTTTCCTATATATAGAGGGATCAAAGGAAAACTTTCATAAGAATAACATATCAAAATATATCAGAAGTTTACAAAATCAATTAGAGAGATCAATTGTGAAAATCATTCATCTTCTTTCTTAGCTTATTGTGAAAAGAGTGTTTCATTCTCATAAGTGTTTCAATTTGTATATCTGACTATTGAGAGTTAGGAATCAATTTTTTGTTCTATTTGATTGTAAAGAGAGGGAGTCTCTCTGAGTGATTAGGGTGAGGTATCCCTAAGGAAGAACATTGAGGCTCTTCACAAGAGTGTGGTATCTCGAGGTGAAGGAGTGCTCTGTGGTGTAAAGGTTTTTCAAGCTACCTGGCTAAAGCTTGTTGTGTTATTGTGTGAAAACCCACAGGTGGAGTGAGGACTGGATGTAGTCACAGTGGTGGTGACTGAACCAGGATAAATCTGGTTGTGTGGTATCTCTAAACTCAAACTCTTTAATTTGTCTTGCGCATATAACTATGATCTTGATGTTCTAAGTTTTCAATTGATATCAGTTCTTGATCTTCATAATCAATATTGAACCTTGAGTAAACTGTAATAATAACTGTGTATTCAATTTTATTCTCAAGGATCAATATTTGAATTGAATCTTGCATCATATGTGATCAAATTCGAATAGCTTAATTTCTGTTTCTTAATCACTGAAACTGAAACCTGCAAGTTTGTTCTAGATTGTTAATGCTTGTGTCTGAAACTTGCATAACTTGTTCTTAATCTTTAAAGGCTTAATCAATTTCTGTATTTTGTTATTATTGAGTTTTGAACCTGAACCTATTCTGTGATCTATTAATTCTGAATCAATCTTTCTTATCCTCATCACCTTCTATTCAAGATTTCATAAAAAGCCCTTCACTATTTTTGAAAAAGATCCTGAGGCAACTCTGCAACCCCCCCCCCCCCCCCTTCTTGAGTCGTTGAAGCCAAAACAACAATTGCCATCAGAGCTAAACTCTTAAGTTTGGTTTAACAGTTATAAGAGTATGGCTTCCAATGACTGTTTGAATGAAGGGGCTTCCCTTACACGCCCTCATGCCTTCAATGGATCTGAGTATATCTATTGGAAGGAAATAATGGTAATCTTTCTTGAGGCAGCAGGTGTTGACATATGGGATGCAGTAGAAAATGGACCATTTATCCCCTCTACTATAGATGCTAATGGTGCTCTAAGAAATAAGCCTAAAACTGAATGGAATGAGGATGATAAGAAAATAGTTCAATATAATGTACGTGCTAAGAATATTATAACATCTGCTTTAAGCCGTGATGAGTTTTTCAAGGTTTCAAATAGCAAATCAACAAAGGAGATGTGGGATACATTGCAAGTAACACATGAAGGAACCACAAATGTCAAAAGAACAAGAATGAACACCCTCACACATGAGTATGAGCTATTCAAAATGAAGCAAGGAGAACCTATGACTGAAATGCAAAAGAGATTCACTCACATTGTCAACCAACTTGCTGGTCTTGGAAAAGCTATATCAAATGAGGATCAAATTAACAAAGTAATGAGATGCTTGAGCAGGGAATGGCAGCCTAAAGTCACTGCAATCTCAGAATCTAGAGACCTCTCATCAATGACCATTGCCACATTGTTTGGAAAACTGCAAGAGCATGAATTGGAGTTGAACAGACTGAATGAGGATGAAGAAACTGACAAAAAGAAAAAGGGACTGCCTCTGAAATCACAAGTCAGAGAATTAGAAGACAGTGATGATGATGATTCAGCACAAGAGGCAGAATCTGAAGAAGAGATAAGAATGCTAGTTAGAAAATTCAAGAAGTTCCTAAAGAAGAAAGGTAACTTCAAAAGAAAGCCAACCACTTTTCAAAGGAGAAATTTCAGCAAAGGTGACAACTCTTCCAACAACATCACATGCTATGAATGTGTAAAGATTGGCCACATAAAGCTTGACTGTCCAAAGCTGCAAAAGAAGGACAAAACTGAAAAATTTGACTCAAAGGACAAGAAGTGGAGAAAGCCAAGAAAAGCCAAGAATGACCAATCTCCATTTTCTCCATTTTCTCTCTAGTCTTACTCTTTTCTTTCTTAAGAACATAAAATTCATACATGCGTGATTTTTCTTTAACTTTATGTTCATATTCTTAACTTTAATAAAATTCTTTTTTTTTTAACAAGAGATGAATTTTTTAACTCATCGTCATCTTTACTTTCATCTTTATGGATTGCATGTGATGAAGAAAATCTTTTAAGCCTAGTGTTATCAACATGCATGTTAGTGATTTCTATTGCAAATTAATTTTCTATCAATGCATATTAATTAAACCAATTTATTTCAACTCATTATCATCCTTACTCTCAATTTTTAAACTTGCATGTAACTAGAACATTCTTCAAAGCCAATTTTAAGGGTATGACCGAAACCCTATAAGGAGAAAAAGTGGAGTTTTTATTGTATTTTCAACTTGCATGTCCTTAAAACCAAATTGCATGTGAGTTTTAGGTTTTTGAGTTTTATAAAAATTAAGTTTTTCTCCTTTTTGAGTTGATTAGGGCCGAAACCCTAATTGTTTGGATTAAAAAGACTCAACTTTGATTTTCATGAAACTATGTTGCTTTGGTCCTTATGTTTCCAACATGCATGTAATGCTAAGTGTGAAAGTAGTTGTTCTTGAGTTTTTGAGAATGAAAAATTATTTCAAATAAATTATTGATTCCTTGCATGTTGATGAAAAGTTGGAGAACTTTTGAGTTATAGTGGTTATAATAAAAATACTTACTATTAGCTTTATTTTGATGCATTCATATGTTGATAAATGTTGAAAAATTTGAATTCTAGCCTATGATTTTGAGTAGGCCGAATGTAATGTTTTTGAGGTTAAGAAAGTGTTGTTTTAAAAATTTTAGAAAGTTCATGTGTTGAAAACTATCATTTTGGTGACATGCATGCAAGTGCAAAGTTAGAAAATCTACTTACTAACCTTTTATTTTCATGGAGGCCGAAACTCTATTGGAAGAGTTAAGGAGGCCTTGTTCAATTTGGTTTAGGAGGATGTTTACTTAAAACATCATTTTATTTACATGCATGTAGTTAGAAAATTAGAAATCAAAATTTTTACACACTTTTATGTGTAGGCCGAAAATCACTTTTAAATGAAGTTTGGAGATTAAAATTTGTTTCTAAGTTTTAAACCTTTATTTTAACTCTATGATGTTTAAGGATTTTAAATCCAAAAAGCTTGTTAAAATCTAGAATTTTTACATTTATTAGCAAGTTACAACCGAAACATGCATAAGAGTTTTGAAGTAATTTTTATCAAATTTTAACTTATAAACTTAATCCTTCTTAGATCCAAGCCCGCGACTTCGAAATCAAGTTCGTTTTCCTTGAACACGAAAGGACTACGGTCTCTTTACTACTCGTTTTGAGGTAAGGGGAGACAGCCTGAGGGATATTTAATTATGATAACTATATGTATTTGTATGTGTTTTGTTTGAAATTTTATGATTTGTTATGTTTAACTGAGGTGTTGATATGTTGATTTGATTGATTTTTGAATATATGTGTGTGTGTGTGTGTGTGTGTGTGTGTGTGTGTGTGTGTGTGTTTTATGGTTTGATGAATATTCATGAATATGTGTTTGGAATTGTTAGATTTAAATGGAATTGTTATATTTAAATGAGTTGATTACTTGTTATGTGTATTATAATGATGCTTTGGTTGTTGCATGGAAAACCTAACTAGTGTTAGTGCTCAATTAAAAATTCTCAAGATAAAAGCATTAATAAAACTATATGAAGAATATTAAGAATAAACATCTCATTTGAAGAAATATTTTGGAAAAATAAAAATTATTTGAATAAGAATTTAAATGATTTTACGCTAGAATAAACAATGTTTGAAAATATCTTATGAAGAGAAAACAAATTGATTTCTTAGTTCTATAAAGATTTTATTGGAAAACTTCTAGTGTTTTCAGAAAAATAAAATTTTCAAAATAAAAATAGATTTTTTTTAAGGAATGGATTTTTTTATATAAACTTAGAGTTTTCTTTTCAAAATGAATTTCAGACAATAATGTTGTTTTGGCTTCAACGACTCAAGAGGGGGGGAGATGAATTGAGTTTTCTTAAAATAGGTTTCCCTCTTAAAAACTTTTCACAAAACTTTTCAAATCAGAGTTGCGGCCTCATGATCTTTTTCAAAATCAATGAAGGGTTTATATAAAATCTTGAAATTGAAAATGATGAAGATAAGAAAGATTAATTCAGAATAGGTTCGGGTTTAAAACTCAATAATAACAAAATACAGAAATTGATTAAGCCTTTAAAGATTAATAACGAGTTATGCAAGTTTCAGATATAAGCTTTAACACTCAAGAACAAACTTGCAGGTTTCATTTTCAGTGATTAGTTCCGTTTCAGGAATCAAGAATGGTTTTGATCAACTCGGTTTTGAACACAGATAACACAGACTTGATTACAATCAGACTCGGGTTTCAATACAGTTTATACAGATCAAGAACAGAAATTATATTGAACTTTAAACATCAAAATCGCAGGTTCTTGATCATAAACAGAAATTAAGGAGTTTGAGTTTAGAGATACCACACAACCAGATTTATCTTGGTTCAGTCACCACCACTGTGTCCTACATCCAATCACCACTCCACCTGTGGGTTTTCACACACTAACACAACAAACTTTAGCCATGCAGCTTGAAAAACCTTTACACCACAGAGCACTCCTTCACCTCGAGATACCACACTCTTGTGAAGAGACTCAATGTTCTTCCTTAGGGACACCCTAATCACTCAGACAGACTCTCTCTCTCTTTACAATCAAATAAAAAAGAAAAATTGATTCCTAACTCTCAATAGTCAGATAAACAAATTGAAGCACTTATGAGAGCGAAACACTCTTTTCACAATAAGCTCAAGAAAGATGATAAATGATATGTGTATTCTTCTGATTGATATCGTTATTCGTTCTGTTGTAAAAAGTGTTCCTTTGATCCCTCTATATATTGAAAACAAGTTACAGTCGTTGGGATCAATCAAAACAGATTTGGATCTAATAACAGAATCTGTTTTCTTGATTCTGTTTCTTGAAATAAGATTCTACATCGGTTCTTATAGAATTCGCGTCCATCTTGAAAATAAGCATGTCCATCTAGCCATATTGAATTAAGATTTTACATTGGACGAGCTAGTAAACGAGCTCCACATTAAGGATTTATCAAGTCCGAAGACTTGTGTGGACGAGCGTTTCTGTCACTTTAGTGGACGAGCACTTCTATCACTTTAGTGGACGGGCACTTCTGTCACTTTAGTGGTCGAGCGCTTCTGTCACTTTAGTGGACGAGCGCTTGTATCACTTTAGTAGACGAGCACTTATGTTACTTCAGTGGACGAGCGCTTCTATTACTTTTTGATGCAAACCAAGAATGGTGTCTAATTTAAGGCCAAATTAGTTTTTGATGAAAATTTTATTTTAATTTGTGATGAACCCGTATTCTTGTTTTGGCTATATCTTGAGCTACAGATCTCTGATTGATACGTTCTTTGGTGCGTTGGAAATCTAAGGAAATCATATACAAATCGTATTTAAAGCCTCTTGACCAGATTAGGCTTATATCATGGTGAAAATATTGTTTTCAGTTTTACACGAGTTTGGTACCTTAGTTGGGAGGAATCTTTTGGCTTGCATGCCTCAAGTAACTCCCTTAAGTTATTAGCCTTTTATTTTTTATTTAAATAAGGGGGGTTACACTTGTAATGTGAGAAGTAAGTGTAGCAGCCAGATAATGGTGGAGAGAGAACATTAAATCACCATTTAGTGGTATGATTAAGTTTAGTTCAGTGAGTCATTTAGTGGGTGTGTTAATTGAGTCATTAAAGGGAGGTTATGGTATCTTTTGGAGGCTAAAGGTTGGCAGCCACAAGCTTATATGTAACATGCCTAACACATTGAAATAACAACTTTGATGTTATTTTGGATCAAATCCAATTTGTGAGAATATTGTTCTCACAAGAATCTTGGATTCTTGATAAGAACAATAGTTGGCTCAACCAAGAACCAAAGAGAACAAAGTCTCACAAATGGATTTCAATCCAAATTCAACATCCAAGTTCCCATTTCATGTGTTTAGGCATGTTACATATGGGGATGTGGCGAGCGCTTCTTATGAAATCTTATTTCCAAAAATCATTTTCATTAACGAAAACTTATTCCTTTTAATGCAGGTTATGAAAATTGATTTTCTTTATGCATATTTTTTTGTTGAGCTTCTTTGTGACTAAGAGATTTCATCTCTTACAAATCATCTAAGACTTAAATCTATGTTCTCCTTTAAGATCTTGTCTTGATGATTCCTTGATCTTTGTCTTTTCACTTTGATTCCTCCATGTAGCTCTTTTGATTTCTTCAAGTTCTTCCTTGAATATTTTCTTTGAATTCGCTTAATGAACTTGTTGATCACTGCTTGATACCTGTCTTTGCTATTTGACACTAAAACACTTGGATACACATTAAATTGTATTTGTACGCATTAAATTGTATTTGTCATATATCAAAATCTCTAAGTCATTGAGTCTAACAAACTCCCCCTTTTTGATTATGACAAATCTTTTAACAAATTATAAGATCAGAGTATCAATGTAGCAGAAGCTAAGTGTTTTGATAGATTTATATCATGGTATCAAAGGAGTCAGAGTAGAAGTATATCAGAGCAAAAAAAATATTATCATAGCAGAATTTGATTTACTTCCTATTAATCATGTAAGCTTATAAAACAGAAGTTGATTTACTCCCCATTAATCATGTAAGATTTTAAGCTCCCCCTCAACATATGCATGTATAATTTGGTATTATCCCCTTTCTCTATATCATACTTTTTTCTCCATGTATAATTTGTTATTATCCCCTTTCTCTATATCATACTTTTTCTCCCCCCTTTTGGCATTATCAAAAACATAAAGAAAAGAAACATTCGAAGCAATAGAGCGGGCAAGCATGTAAGCTTTCAAACATAGCATATAAAATTGTTCATGATAGAGGGATAGGTGTGGGGAGATGAAAGTCCACTCCTGGGTTATCTTTGAGTTTATCAGACTAAAAACACAGGGGTTCCATTCCTGATCAAATCTATTTCTTCTGAAACTCTCTTCTAATCATTCATAGATGTTCCAAATCTCATACAAGAATCAGAGCATATTTACACAAAGATACAATCATATAAACAGTTTCTTTAGAGATTAGATATAGGATTGATCAATTATGCCCAATTCCCTTCTAATGAAAAAGAAGCGTTCCTTGTTCACGGGCTTGGTAAAAATATCTGCAAGTTGTTTAGTTGTATCAACACATTCAATCTCAATTTCTCTACTTTGAATATGATCTCTAATGAAATGATGTCTGATTTCTATGTGTTTAGTTCTAGAGTGTATTGTGGGATTCTTAGTTAGGTTAATTGCACTTGTATTGTCAAATCTAATAGGAACTTGGTTTAGTTGCACACCAAAATCAACTAATTGTTGTTTCATCCAAAAAACTTGTGCACAACAGCTACCAGCTGCTACATATTTAGCCTCTGCAGTGGATAAAGCCACACTAGATTGTTTCTTACTGAACCATGGTACTAATGAGTTTCCTAGTAAATGGCAAGTTCCACTTGTACTCTTTCCATCTAGTTTACAACCAGCAAAATCAGAGTCTGAATAGCTAATTAACGTTCATGTAGATCCCTTGGGATACCATAATCCCATGTCTTTTGTTCTTAAGAGATACTTAATTATCCTTTTAATTGTTGTTAAGTATGATTCTTTTGGATTTGCTTGATACCTAGCACACATGCATACACTAAACATGATATTTGGCCTACTAGCAGTAAGATAAAGTAGTGAGTCTATCATACCTCTGAATTTAGAAACATCAACAGGTTTACCTTGCTCATCCTTGTCCAGATAACAGGAGGTACTCATTGGAGTAGCCATCTTCTTAGCGTTTTTCATGCCAAACTTCTTGATCAACTCATTGCAGTACTTGGTTTGGCTTACAAAGATTCCATTTTCAGTTTGCTTTATTTGTAGTCCAAGGAAAAAGTTCAGCTCACCCATCATTGACATTTCAAACTTACTCTGCATAAGACTTGCAAACTCATTGCACAAATGCTCATTAGTGGCACCAAAAATTATATCATACACATATATTTGTACAAGTAAAATGTTGTGTGCCTTTTTCTTAGTGAACAAAGTTGTGTCAGCTTTACCTCTTTTAAATCCTTTTCAATGAGAAAATTACTTAACCTTTCATACCAAGCTCTAGGAGCTTTCTTAAGCCATATAGTGCTTTAGACAGTTTATAAACATGGTTAGGCAATTCATAATTCTCAAAACCAGGTGGTTGACCAACATACACTTCCTCTTGTATAAATCCATTTAAGAAAGCACTCTTAACATCCATTTGATACAATTTAGATCCCATTATGCAAGCATAAGCAAGTAGCATTCTTATAGCTTCTAATCTTGCTACTGGTGCATATGTTTCATCATAATCTATGCCTTCTTCTTGGTTATACCGTTTGGCTACCAATCTAGCCTTGTTTCTTACAATTATACCATTTTCATCTAGTTTATTCCTAAAAACCCATTTTGAACCTATTACTTGACAGTTCTTGGGTTTAGGCACTAGTTTACAAACTTGGTTTCTTTCAAACTGGTTTAACTCACCTTGCATAGCCATCATCCAATGTTCATCAATTATAGCATCATCTATGTTCTTAGGTTCTACTTGAGACACAAATTCCATATGATTACAACCATTTCTAAGAGATTGTCTAGTAGTTACCCCCTTGTTTTGTGCAAATGGGACTGTGAATTAGTGTTTCCCTAAATCAATTTTATCATTGTTTGGGTAGATTGATTTTCCCCAATTTGTATCATGAACCCTAAAGCCCCAAATCTGATTTTACTTGAAATTAGCTTGTAATTATGAAATTAATTATGTCTTTAGGCAATTGAGACTGTTAATTAATGAATTCTAAGCTTAATTTCATGTTCATATGATCAAAGCTCATTTTCCCCAATTTTGATAAAGAACCTTAATTTTCCCAAATCTGATTTTTATTGAAATTGGTTCTATTTTCTAAATTTAAGTGTTTAAATCAACTTAGAGTGAGTAGTTGATGATGAATGGTTGGTTGTTTGAATTGTCTGATTGTTGAACATGCTTTGACTTCTTCTCTGGGATGTTGTCGTGGTTGTGTTTGCATGGGGAAGTAGGTTTTATATTGTTCGGGAGCTGTTAGGAGTTGTCTGCACCTGTCGCAAGGTGTCGGAGGAAACAGGAACGTCACAGCTTCGCTCTGAGGGAAGTTGATTATTGAAAACCAAGGAAATGTCCTCTCTTGTCTACAAGAGGTAAGGGGGGAGTGAACCACATCATACCATATTGGTGGATGTGAGGATGGCTTTATTTATCTGGTTGTCGGAAAATCCTAAATTAAGGATTTTCCACTTTGTTTAATTAGTCCCTTATGGGGACATGATCGTAGTGGTTAATTGTTGTTTGATTTATGTTTATTGGTGTGATTGCTTGGTTGGCAAATGATTTCTAGCATGTTGAAAACCATCACTATGATCATTGGATCAAAGTGAGGATTTAATACTTGGTTAGTACAAATAACTTGATTATTGTGATTATTCAATATAACTTGATATATTGATGCATATCTGTAATTGTGAGATTATTTGGTGAAGCGTAACCTTCACTTTGTTTGTGATTGGCTTTTGGTCAAATGTGAATGGAAATGGGAGTTTCACTCCAATCCTAAAAACTTTAGTGACTTTAATATCCTTAAGTGAGAAAATGAATGTTAAATCCATAAAGGAAAAGGAATTAGTTTTGAACGATTATTTTGGAAGTTTGATTTTGGTTAAGGTTTTAGAAATGGTTTGAGAGATATTTTCATCGTACGTTGTGTTTTGAATTACCCAAGTGATACTGTAGAAACCGAAGAAATAAGTGTTTTAAGGAAAAAAAAGAAAGAAAAGAAAAAGTGTTATTTTTCTAAAACTATTTTTACAGTATTTAAAACCGTCTTAAAGTGTTCTGCTTATTCCAAAATGACTTTGATTAAATTGTGATTCACTTATACCATCCCTAAATATGATTATATTATCTAGCTTCCTCTTCTCAGAACTTGTGTAGAAATCAATTAGAAGTTCCCTGATTATGCCTTCATCATCCTTTTCAGATATTTTCCTCACCAAATTATCAACCATCTCAACCTTAGGAGACTTTGATAATTGTTTAGGTCATAAAGGAATAAAATCATGTTTCAAAGGGTAATGAAATTGAGTTTTTAAGGAGTTCAAAATGGTAAAATGGACCAAAAGTAAGTAATTCGAACGACACTATTTTTGGGAGTTGGGAACTGTTTTTGACACTTAAATAAGTGTCCTAAGATTCCAAAATGAATTATTAACCTTTAGAATCAAAGAGTTTATGAAAAGGAATTTCCCAATTTTCAAGCTTAGAGGCTTTCGATCAAGTCTTAGGACTTTTAAGTGAAATGTTATTCAAGACCTTAATTTGGTATTTTAATACCTTAGAATGAGTATTAGAACCTAGATAATGGATGATTTTGAGTAAAGGAAGTTTATTTTGAAAGTTTAGGGGTTTCGGCCATAAATCAAGTAAAAAGGGGAAATCCCAATAATTTTACGGGATTTGAAATACTATTTTGAAAGTTTTTGTATCAATATACCTATTTGTCAATCTTATTTCCTAATGGTTTGGTTTTAACCAATGAGTGTTGATTTTCAACCAAAAGGATTTTATTCATTACGACTAGTATTTCAAGTTAAATTGAAAACCTAAGTCGAGGATGGCTTAGTGAAAACAAAGACT
Source organism: Sophora flavescens (assembly GCA_030762895.1). Lineage (NCBI taxonomy): Eukaryota > Viridiplantae > Streptophyta > Magnoliopsida > Fabales > Fabaceae > Sophora > Sophora flavescens. Next base: position 128,367,066 of record CM061068.1, read on the forward strand.
TAATGATTATGACTCATGGTGGAGCAAGACCATATGTCATAAAGTAAGGATGATTCACTTATCCTTACCTCCATAATACTTAATGACAAAGAGTATTTTAAGGTTACTTGCTCGACAAGTAACCCTATTCGGGAATGGACTTAAAGAGGCATAATTGAGTTGGTGACGAAAGACTAACCTTCATAATGTACTAAAGCGTTGAAACATGGATATCCCAACGAGGGGTGATTCCTAACAGGCTGGTACTGTCTGCTTTGCCTCTAGAATGGCTTTTGGTTTCCGTAAGGAACCCCAAAATTTATCCGGTGGATAAATATGAAGCACACGCCATTAACGGCATTATTGCCTAAACACATAGTTGATACTATGTTCCGTAAGGTCTTTGTGGCTAGGAAGTTGAGCCGACATGCATGTACGCATGAGGACGTGCTAGTGACGATCTTAAATGGTATTGGGGGTGGTCAGGGTAGGAGGGTCACGAATGGCCAGTTGGTGATTCTTCTTGGTCGTGGCATTCCATGCACTACACTTACATCAACGACCAGATGTTAGCCGGTCAAGGTTATCGAGAGTGTTTCACAATCAATTATAGTACCACTATGTGGCTGTTACTATTGAACGCACAAATGCCTAATATTGGCAGTTGTGAAACATGTGCTCTAATCACTCCTTCTGAATGTTCTCTTAGCTCCAGAGTTAGGGTCAAATCTTCCTTGAGGTTGTGGAGGCATGGGACTATACAGTTTCAATCAGTTACCTCTGCTCTCATGTCTCTATGAACTAACAGTGTCCAGTCATGCTTGATGAGATTATGGTGGCATTGATATTGTGTAATGTTGGCTATACGTGCATGTGTTATATGTTACTTGTATATACTGGACTGTTTGACTGAGATATATGTTTGCATGTATATGAATGTATTCTATGTGGTGTCATGTTATTTTCATATCTGCCATATGATGTGATGTTTAGGAACCTTACCTCCTTATTTTATATTGCCTATGTCGTCTGGCTATGTGCCTTCTGTGTTCTTTTGAGAAGGCTGAGATGTCAAGATGTCGCTTAGTTGATTCATCATAGAGGTTGAGGTTCGAGCTTGCAGACGATATGTTGGAGTTCTTGTGGATGTCTTCCAGCTTTCAGATGGCCCAAGATGAAGATCTTTGTGTTTTAGGTCCTGCCTGACCTTTCTTTTCTTAGGACAGGCATGATTGTCGTTGGTCTATAGGCTATAACTTTCACCTTGGTAAGGGAAAGGGCTTAGTCAGAGAGCTACTTTTGTAATGGCTCTAGTGATGTCTTTTGTGAAGACGTCGGTAGTGGACTCAAATAGAGTTTCCACTAGATCTCGTCAGTTGTGTTTGTCCGTCTCACATTGTATGAGAGGAGATGGTCTTTTATATTTTAGTTTGGCCAGCTTGGGATGTCTGACAGTTAATGTTACTGTTTATGGAGCTGCGACTACAAGTATCTTATATTTTAGGAGCTGCGTCTCCATAGCTTTATGTTGGGTCTATGTATCTTTATGTTTTCAGTTTATGAGTCGGGTTGGGTTTTATGTAAATAATTTTCGAACTTATAACCTTAATTATGATTACAAAATATTTTATTGTAAATTTACTAGATTCCAAGTATTTATATTGATGTCTTGTGAAAAAGAAAAAAAAATTACCCCATTTTATTGCAAAGAATTTAATTAAACTACTTTTTCGGTCATAAAATGTCACGTAAAATGTAGCGCACGAGAAGGGTGTTACAAGTGACTTGATTCTATGATTCATTAGCTTCATGGATATGTAATTTATTTCAAGTTACATACTTTCAAAAAATCATGTATTAATTCATAGGAATTTGCATGATGTTGTTTTTCGACTTTCGACAATTTTTCTATGATAGAAATACCTATCTATACATGTCTACCAAATGGTTTTAAAAACAAATCAACCTAGCCCTATAAACCTAAGGAGGTCATGAGCTATAGCTAAAGTTTTAGCCTTGGTTTTGCTTTTTTTAACTAGCTTAAGTTGTGGTTGATGAAGGTTAGTGTTGGAGTTGGCTTTGTGGCTTTACGAAGCAAAGAAGAGCAACTTGCTTAAGGTAGCAACAAGAGGTAGGGGAGTGAACCACCTCACACCATATTGATGGGTATGAAGATGGCTTATATTTGTTTGTGGTTGGAGACCCTAAACCTAGGGTTATCCATTTTGTTTGGTTTGGTCTTCTATGAGGACATGATTGTAATATTGGTTGTGGTGTGATTAGTACTTTGGAATTGATATGATTATATGCTCATGAACATGCTATGTTTGACCGATTAGCTATATGCCTTGGTTTTATTAATTGGTTTGAATTGTCAATAAGGTTATAGCATGACTTTTGAGTAGTTATACGCTATGTTAATGTATGGTTATGGCTATGAGTGTTTTTTGAGAAATGGAATCTTCTCGTGAATTGTGGTCAAGTTTCGGCCACATATGGAACAAACGGGAGTTTAACTCCAATCTCCGAGTTTTAAGTGGATTTCACAACACTTAAGTGGGGATATGAACAAAGACAATGAAGAAAGGAAAGAAGAAGTTCTTGAGCTATGAAATTATGGAATTACTATAAGGAAAGATTTAATTAAAATTCCACTCTAAGTGAGGCATAGGTACGATTTCCTTAGAATCCTCACTAAGAATGTTTTGATTTTAAATCAAGGTAATTGTTAAGTTGAAATCGTATTTGGAAATCTTATCGTGTAAACTTTTATAAAACAAAACCATCCAAAAAAGGATGTTAATTTTAATTCGGGTTTGAGTTATAACTTGAATGAGAAACATTTTCTATACCTAGCCCACTAATTAAATGACTTCGTTTAAGTCATAAATCAGTTCAATCAAAATGATTTTGATAAGAACAGTCCATATAATGAACTTTACGTATTAACTTTATGTGATGGCTCTAAAAGTTTTCAAAACGGATTTCAATACCCAAATGAATGAAAGATGGAACCATGGCTTAGGCGTTGAATGATTTCACTTAAATGAGGGACTTTTATAAAGTTTACACGTAACATTCAATTGGTTGACAGTTGTTGGGCCATAAGAGTTCTATCATTTTGAGTTTTAAGGGTGACAAAAAATGAAGTTAAGCCATTAGAACTCTTCTTTTATTTTGATTTCAAACCCTTAATGCTGAGGTACTTAAGGCCATAAGACTGAGGTATTTAAGGAGATGTGTTTACAAAAGAAATTATTTAAGCATTTGTATTTACCATCAAGAGGATTTTAAAACCAAAGCAAATATGTATTCCAAAACCTAAGTCAAGGAGTAGTACTTAGCGATTAAAAGAAATGGAATATTTAAACTATGAGATATAGTTGAGCAAGACTATGTCTTCATACCCTAGACGATTTGATCATCCAAGGATCCATAATACTTAATAACAAAGAGTATTCTAAGATTACTTGCCGAGTAAGTAATCTCGTACGGGATGAACCGGAAGAAATATAATGGATTGGGGAATGACCAATCTCCATAATGCACTTAAGCGTTTTGATCATGGATAGACCAATGAGGGGATTCTAAACTTGTGCAAGGATTCACGGGTTGATACAATCTTGCCTCTAGAATGGCTATTGATTCCAACAAAGGAATCCGGAAATTTATCCGGCGGATAAATACGAATGCACATGCCGTGATCGGCTTAATCCAAAGAATATTGTCAGTAAGGCCGTTGTGCCTAGGAAGTGGGACTACATGTTCTGTGCGCATGTGGATTGTAGGGTGACGATTCTTCAATGATCTTGGGAATGTCGGGGTTGGGATGACCACGGATGGCCATTCAGTGTGATGGGTCGTGGAGTCCTGTGAAAAACTCCGACATGAATCTTTTATTTGTTGTTGCACAATCCTGGATATCGATGGCTTTTCACAATCAATAGGGTTATTATTATTGATGCACAAGTATGCCTAATGTTGGCAGTTGTGAAACATGTGTTCTTACCACTCCTTCCGAACATTCTCTTCATTCCGGAGTAGAGTCAGATCTTCCTTGAGGCTGTGTAGGTATACTATGTAGTTTCAATCAGTCATCTCTCAGTTCTTGTGAGGCTGTATCGGTATGGGACTATGCAGTTTCACTGGCTCATGTTTGTGTATAAGCCGTGTCCTGTAATGCTTTGATGATGTTTGCTTTTGTTGATATGTATACATTGTATGTTGTTGGTATATTGATTGAATTGTTGATCTGCAATTGAATGATAACATAAGATATGTTAGTAAGAGTATGGATTTGCATAGATGTTGTGTTGATGTTTTCATATATACAATATGTTGTGCGATGTTATATGCTATGTTGATGTTTGGTTATGGCTATGAGTGTTTTTGGAGAAGTGGAATCTTATCATGAATCATGGTCAAGTTTCGACCACATATGGAAAAAACAGGAGTTTAACTCCAATCCCCGAGTTTTAAGTGGATTTCATAACACTTAAGTGGGGATATGAACAAAGATGTGACACCCTCTTTAGAGTGCCACATGATGTTAATGCATGAAATAAAATAACAGAGAAACTTAAAACATTTACAGCATGTCTTTTAAACAATAAAACATAAATACAATATCATAGTTCACAAAAGCAATGGCATATAAAGAACCGACACTCCACTGGTCGTGGTATAACTACTAAAAACTCAACATCATCTCTGATAACTCTTAACTCCAGCAACATAAGTATCCTCGTAACCTTCTTCGTCTCTGCACCAGCTAAGGCTTTATCTCCATCTTCGATTCACGATCCCAACCAAAATAAATATAAACAGAGAAACATGGATATACAGGAGGTAAGAAACTCTAATCATCATGATTGGGAAACAGCATAAAATACTACGTATCAACATGTACATAAACAAGCACAACCGTCTCCCAAGATCATAATCATACCATTCAACCTCGACATCTCCGCAACTAAGATCATAACTTATTATAATGCATAACTGGTCCTACATGCATGATTGGCCAATTCTACAACAACATAATTCGGTAGTTGAGTTACGGACTCCCGTGTTACCAACATGAGTTTCGTCATCTCGGTCGCCCTGGATAGTCCACCTCAACCTCGTGTGGCAATTACTCGGCTGTTGCAAGTGTTCACATAGCTCCACCGTAACGACCACTCAAACGGCTATTGCAGTCGATACGGTCACCTCCCTTGTGCAATAACCACTCAAATGGTTGTTGCAGTTATATACACAAGTATAATCCGACCTCGTAAAACAGCCACTCAAACAACTTTGAAGGCTATTCATACGGCTCTCCTGTGACAACTGTCCAACTATCGTTGTAGTCAATCACAACCATCAACCTTATTTTAGTAACCGCCCAACAATTGTTGCAGCTACCCACAAGGTTAATCAGCAACATGACATGAGCATGCAACCATCACCACCTAGTTCACTCCACCTTTCCGTCTAACACCTCAATATCACCACCATATCATAAATTCCAACTTAAGCTATCAACTTAAATTTATATATGTCAAACATCTCCAATTCAACCATAATCAGTTTCATCACACCATCAACCATAATCAAATGCATCATATATCAACATGCCAACAACACATATTACAATATTATAAACAGAAAATTATACTAGGCATATTAATGAACAACTATACATCACTTACTCAAATAAGCATATTATCAGTCAACATATCATCATATGATATATTATTCAAATACATATACCAACAATCAACGGGGTTTGAGGATACCCACACATGCTAATGTTCATATTCTATGCCCATGATCCCAATAATTGGAATTTCTTCCTCCTCACCTGACAGTGCATGCTTCCCAATAAAGCTCTTGAACACGCCATGCTACCGGCACGAACCTCGACACGCTTTCCAACCAAGTTCACAAATCCCAAACAGTCGTTGCATTAAACAAAATTCGGACTAGAAAGTGAGTTCACGATTTAGGAGAAAAAAAATAAAAAATGCTACTGTCCAAGATCCATATCTCACATTCCAGAGATTTATTACAATTTTGAACGGTGAGAACGAATAATTACCAGTCATAAACCTTCTTACAAAGTTTCAGCCCGATCCAACGGTTAAAGAATCTCGGATGGTTGTTTTATGGAGACAGGTTAAAGAATCTCCAAACCCATAACAATGGCTTCACTTTCTTTGAGAGTTTCTTCTCTACTCTTCTCTGGTCCATGTAGCAACTGAAGGGAAGATGAAGTAATGTTTTTCATTTACTTTATTTAAGTCCATTATATTATTAGGTGCATGTTAGGTTTAGGTGTCACTTAGGTAGCATGGTTAGGTGTCTTAGGTGTTATTTTAGTGGATTACATGTGTCCACATTGTACTTAGCCTAGGTGTCTTATTACAAAGGGTAGTGAAATCTATGTGTCAAGAGTCTAGGCTAGGTTGGGTGAGTCGAATGGTGACGAGGCATCTTGGTGTGGCGACACGTATCATCACGTGTTGCTCCATCGGCACAACCGGGTGTTTTCTTCAGCATCTTCCTGCGTAACCCACTGCTGGAATATTTTTCCGCAATTAATTTAGGTTACACTTAAAAACTTATCGTACTCAAGCCTGACTTAATTTTAATATTCCAACTGTCAATTAATTACTTATTTGACCAATTAAGCGCTGGTTTGTGTTCCGGACCCGTTTCAACTCTGATTCTCCTCAAACATGAAACACAAGCTAATTAACACCGAAGGAACATGATTAAGCCTTCAAACATGCTTAATCCTTTCCTTATACACTAATCAAAAAAACGGGGTGTACAAAAGACAATGAAGAAAGGAAAGAACAAGTTCTTTAGCTATAAAATTATGCAATTACTATAAGGAAAGATTTAATTAAAAGTCTACTCTAAGTGAGGCATAGGTACGATTTTCTTAGATTCCTCACTAAGAATGTTTTGATTTTCAATCTAGGTAATTGTTAAGTTGAAATGGTATTTGGAAATCGAATCGCGTAAACTTTTATAAAACAAAACCATCCAAAAAAGGATGTTTATTTTAATTCGGGTTTGAGTTATAACTTGAATGAGAAACATTTTCTATACTTAGCTCACTAATTAAATGACTTCGTTTAAGTCATAAATCAGTTAAATCAAAATTATTTTGATAAAAACAGTCCATATAATGAACTTTACATATTAACTTTATGTGATGGCCCTAAAGCTTTTCAAAACGGATTTCAATACCCAAATGAATGAAAGATGGAACCATGGTTTAGGTGTTGAATGATTTCACTTAAATGAGGGACTTTTATAAAGTTTCCACGTGACATTCAATTGGTTGACGGTTTTTGGGCCATAAGAGTTCTATCATTTTCAGTTTTAAGGGTGGTAAAAAAGGAAGTTAAGCCTTTAGAACTCTTATTTTATTTTGATTTCAATCCCTTGATGCTGAGATACTTAAGGCCATAAGACCGAGGTATTTAAGGAGATGTGTTTACAAAAGAAAGGATTTAAACATTTGTATTTATCATGAAGAGGATTTTAAAACAAAAGCAAATGTGTATTCTAAAACCTAAGTCAAGGAGCACGACTTAGCGATTAAAAGAAATGGAATTTTTAAACTATGAGATATAGTGGAGCAAGACTATGTCTTCATACCCTAGACGATTTGATCATCCAAGGATCCATAATACTTAATAACAAAGAGTATTCTAATATTACTTGTCGAGTAAGTAATCTTGTTCGGGAAGAACCGGAAGAAATACAATGGATTGGGGAATGACCAATATCCATAATGCACTTAAGCGTTGAAACATGGATAGACCAATGAGGGTATTCTAAACTTGTGCAATGATTCACGGGTTGGTACTATATTGCCTCTAGAATGGCTATTGATTCCGTCAAAGGAATCCCGATATTTATCCGATGGATAAATACGAACGCACATGCCGTGATCGGCTTGATCCAAAGAATATTGTCAGTAAGGCCTTTGTGCCTAAAAAGTGGGACTACATGTTTTGTGCGCATGCGGATTGTAGGGTGACGATTCTTCAACGATCTTGGGAATGTTGGGGTTGGGATGACCACGAATGGCCATTCAGGATGATGGGTCGTGAGGTCCTGTGCAAAACACTGACATCTTCTACTTGTTGTTGTACAATCCTGGTTATCGATGGCATTTAACAATCAATAAGGTTATTATTTTTGATGCACAAATATCCCTAATGTTGGCAGTTGTGGAACGTGTGTTCTAACCACTCCTTCTGAACATTCTCTTCTCTGGAGTAGAGTCAGTCTTCCTTGAGGCTGTGTAGGTATACAATGTAGTTTCAATCAGTCATCTCTCAGTTCTTGTGAGGCTGTATAGGTATGAGACTATGTAGTTTCACTGGCTCATGTTTGTGTATAAGTCGTGTCCTGTAATGCTTTGGTGTTGTTTGATTTTGATGATATGTGTATATAGTATGTTGTTGGTATATTGATTGAATTGTTGATCTGCAATTGGATGATAACATGAGATATGTTAGTAAGAGTATGGATTTGCATGGATGTTGTGTTGCTGTTTTCATATCTGCAATATGTTGTGTGATATTGGGAATCTCACCTCCTTTGTTTTATATTGCTGTGTCAGGTTTGGCTATGCACCTTTTTTGTTCTTCTAAGAAGGATGGGATGTCGAGATGTTGCTCGGCTGACCCACCAGAGGTGTTGAGGTTCATGCATGAGGACGACATGGGGAAGTCTCTAGAGGACATAACTTTCAGCTTTTGGATGGTTCAAGATGAGGGTGTTTGTGTTTCTTGTCTTGCCTGATCTTCCTTTTCTTCTGATAGGGATGGATGTTGATGGTTAGTAGGCTATGACTTTTCCCTTGGAAGGGGAAGTGCCTAGTACGAGAGTTACTTTGTAGTGGCTCTAGTAATGACTTTTGTGGCGACATCGGTAGTGGGATAAAATAGGGTTTCCACTAGATTTCGTCAGTTAGTTTGTCTTTCTCGTAATGTATGAGAAAAGATTGTCTTTTATGTATAGTTGGGCCAACGTAGGATGTACGTGTGTGATTTTAGCTTTTATGGAGCTGCGTCTCCAAGTACCTTATGTTTTTATGAGCCGTGTCTCCATATCTTTATGTTGTGTCTGTATGTGTATATGTTTTGTTTGACGAGTCGGGTTGGGTTTTTTTGTAAGTCTATTTTTGAACCTATGACCTGAAATGCATTAAGAAATTTTTTATTACACATTACCTATTTCCAGATATTTACATTTATGTCTTGCAAAGCGAAATATTTCTCTGTTTTATCACAGCAAGATTTTAAATTACCCTATTTTCGATCTTAAAACGTTATGGACAATGTAGCGTCCGAGAAGGGTGTTACAAAACATATACATATGCTGAGAAAGTTGGGAAAATCTTAAGAAGTCTTCCAAAACAATGGAGACCCCTTGTCACAACCATATCTTAAGCCAAAGACTTAACAACCTTGGGTATGGACAGTGGCGGATCTTAGTGGGAGCGGGGAGGAGCAACGGCTCACCCCAAGATCTTCTAACCAGTGTAAAAAAATTGATGGCACCCTGTGACATCCTTCTACCCCGCATGTTATAAGTGTTTTAAGATAAGCAATTAATAAAATTTAGTCATGAACGTACTAGATAAAATAAAGCGTCCATCCATGGGTAGAAAAATCCACATGAACTAGTTCTCAATAACACCTTGCACCCAAACCGCAGGGTCAAGGCCCTCTTGACCATAAGGCACCAAGGTATAGCTCAAACAACTTGCGGTAACCCAACGGTTACCGGCTTAACCATCTTAATTAATCTATAATTAAGTTATCTAGTCTTCATCATTAATTAACTAAGTCATCATTTGTCGTTGGGGAAGATTGGGGTTAAAACCCCTGTTTAAGTCCTTAATCTCATATTCTGTCCAGAGGGGTGAGCACGGTCGTGCTTAACCCCAGCACGAGCGTGCTGCCACTTAAGTGGGGCACTGTCGTGCTTCCTTTTTTAGCACGGTCATGCTCAACTGCACGGCCATGCTTACTGCGCGGCCATTTTCCAGAATTCAAACTAGGAGAGTGCTCCCTGTTCAGCACGATCGTGTTCAATGCACGACAGTACTGTTCTGGGCAGAGTCTCAACACAGTACCTTAACCAATTTTTAGGGTGTTTAAACCTATTAATCTCTAACTCATTTTAGAACCTAATTTAACCAATTAAGGTTTCTAACATTTTTAACCCTCAACTCAACAGTCATAGCATCAACTATACAACCAACATAACATCAACAGCCAACATCATAATAACAACAACAATCATCATACTATCATGTTCATATTAAGGCAACCAAGATAAATATTAACAACATGTCATGAACATGGAACACATACAAATAACATACCAAAATAGCCAAGAACATACCATCACCAAATAATACAATTTAACATGTTATTCATTCATACACATAAAACAACACGGGGTTATGAGAACCCCTTTACTTTACACTAAACACAAGCCTATGAATACACTACCCTTCTCCCCATACCTAGAATAGAGATCACGATTCCAAAGAAGATCCACTTGGGTCCTGTCTCACTAGCACTTGTCTATAACCTCAAGAACGACAAAGAGACACTTTGGTTCAACTCTAAGATCAAGAAATTAAAAGGAAAAGATCAAGAACTTGAAAGAAAGAACACAAGGGACAAGGTGCATGAATTTTACCTTTTCTAAAGTCCCAAACATCAAGCACAATGAACCCCTATTCGTAGCGATGTTCTCCTATCAAGAAGCAGTGAAGAACGGTGCAAGAACGAGTTCCCTAGAGAGATTTTTAGGGAGAAAAATCATAAGGATTCTAAGAAGAAGGAGGGAGGCAGTTTTCTGAGTGTTGGGGTCGTGTAAACTTGGTTTAGGTCGAGTCTAATGGTATATATATGAGTTTGGGTCATAACGAGTTCCTATTTCAGCCCAAACTGTATACAATTCGGTATTTTGACCATAACTTGAGGTACAAAATTCCGATTGAGGCGTTCTTGGTATCGTTAGAAAGCTCAGAGAGATATCTACACATTAATGTGGAATGATTGAATCCTAAACCGGACTCTAAGATGGTCAAAAGATCGATGGAATTTTAGCGACAAATTTGGTAGTTATTCCTAGATAAGATCCTTAAGAGATTATGATAAGATCTTTATATATATATATATATATATATATATATATATATATATATAAAATAAATAAAAAAAGAGGATGATCCTATATTGATAAGGACTCAAATCTGATTGGTTGAGGGGCTAAAATCTAAGAATAACACTATCTCTATTTAAATACTAAATCATACAATACCTTATCATATCATTCTTAATCGCTTATTATTAATAAAATCATATATCATATATTAACATATAAAATCAAACATTAAGAGACACAATCTCATATTAATGTAAATAATCATATATTAATATACATAATATCATATGCAATAATATATATATACATACATATATATATATATACATATATATATATATATATATCAAATATATCAAACATATATATGCCAAAACTAACACATATAAACATAAGGGTGAATCTTGAGGTGTTACAATTCCACCCCCTTATAAAAATTTCATCCTCGAAATTTCTATCACCTCAACTAGTTAAACTTTCATCAATTAGGCGCATGCGTTGGGTTGGGTCCACGGACTTGGAGGCTCCAGCTCCACTACGCTTCCGCTGCGCACTCTGATTCCTGCTAGCACTCTGTGGTTCTCACTTTTCTCCTTTACAGTTCCTGCTGAGGTGACCATATTTGTCACACTTGAAACAGATGTTGTTCGGCTCCTTGAGTTGATGGGTATAGTGACCTTCTCCACGTTTTCCACATCTGGCATGTTTAGGAGAATCCCAATCCTTAGTCTTACCTGCTGAGAACTGTGATTCCTAGCCATTCTGCTTGAAGTCTCTACCGATGACATTGTCTCACCCCGTTCTTCTGATCTTCGTCCTTACTGCTCTGGATCTCTAAACTTTTGCGGCTTGCGATCCTGGCCTCGTTAGCATCCTCGAAGATTCTGCACTTTTTCACCAAGGTAGGAAAGACTCGGATCTCCTGATAACAGATGGCTTGCTTGCTTTCATCGCTCTACCAACCGCAGTTGTTGGAGTAACTCTCAAGGACACATGATCACCTTCCTGGAATTCGAGCGCCTTCCTCCTTTTGTCATGGTAGCTCCTTTGCCTACTTTGTGCTACTCTCATCTTTTCCTGAACCGTACCGATCCTTTCTGTTGTTTCCTAGACTATCTCCGGCCCTAGCACCACACTATCACTAGGTTCACTCCAACACAAGGGTGTGCTACATCTCCTCCCAACTACCAGAAAGTTCTAGCACAAAAGCTCTCAACAAGTCCTCTAAGGACCGATGGTCCTCTTAGACTGTCCATCAGTCTGCGGGTGGTAAGCTGAACTAAGCCTAAGCTTTGTCCCTAAAGCATGCTGCAAACTCTCCCAGAACCTGGAGGTAAACCTCGGGTCTCTATTTGATACTATGCTAGAGGGTACACCATGAAGCCTAACTATCTCTTTGATGTACAACTTGGCTAACTTCTCTAAAGGATACTCCATGGTCATCGGGATGAAATGGGCATACTTAGTCAATCTATCCACAACAACCCGTATAGCCTCAAAACCAGCAGGAGTCCTAGGGAGTCCAGACACAAAGTCCATGGAGACGCTATCCTATTTCCATTCTGGGATACTTGTAACTTACCTGATGGCTTTTGGTGTTCTATCTTAGCTTTCTGACAAATCAAGCACTCATACACAAACTCGGCCACATCATTTTTCATCCAAGGCCACCAAAATATCCTCTTAAGGTCTTGATACATCTTGGTGGCACCTGGGTGCACACTTAACCAACTCCTATGTCCTTCTTCAAGGATCAACTTCCTAAGCTCAGGAACATCCGATATGCACACTCTATCCTTAAACCTCAAGACTCCATCACTCCCATCCTTGAAACTAAGGTCTCTACCCTGAGCGAGCAATTCTCACTGGTCTAAGAGAAACTTATCTAACTTCTGGCCCTCTCTAATCTGATCCATCAAGCTGTTGGTAACCTTCAAGGTTCCAAGCCTAATGCTCTTAGGGGTAAACACACAAGCTAGACTAAGGTCTCTAAAGTCCTCTATTAGATCCATCTCCCTAACCATCAAAGGGAAGACATGCAAGGTTTTCCTACTTAGGGCATCGGCCACCACATCGGCCTTTCCTAGGTGATAGGTCAACTCGAAGTCATAATCCTTTAAGAACTCCATCCACCTACGTTGCCTCATGTTCAACTCCTTTTGATAAAAGAGATACCTCAAACTCTTGTGATCACTAAAAACTTCAAACCTCGCTCCATAAAGGTAATGCCTCCAGATCTTTAAGGGAAATACCACAGCTCCTAACTCTATGTCATGGGTAGGGTAGTTCTTCTCATGGGTTTTCAACTACCTAGAAGCATAAACAACTACCTTACCATTCTGCATCAACACACCACCTAACCCTTGCTTAGAAGCATCGTAGTAAACTACGAAGGGTTCACTAGGATCTGACAAAACTAACACTGGTGCTGATGTCAACCTATCCTTAAGGGTTTGGAAACTCTCTTCACACTTAGAGTCCCACACAAACAACTGTCCCTTCTTGGTGAGACGGGTTAAGGGTAAAGCTATCTTAGAGAAACCTTCTATGCACCGCCTACAATACCCGGCTAACCCCAAGAAACTCCTAATCTCGATCACGGACTTCGGCGCTTTCCACTGGAGCACCGTCTCAACCTTAGCTGGGTCCACATCTATGCCACCCTTAGAGATGACATGTTCTAAGAAGCTCACTTCCTCTAACTAGAACTCACACTTAGACAACTTAGCATACAACTGTTTTTCCTTAAGGGTCTGCTAGACAACCCTCAGGTGTTCCTCATGTTCCTCCTTGCTCCTGGAGTACACTAAGATGTCATGTATGAACTCCATACAAACTTATCCAAGTAAGGGTGAAAGGTCTTATTCATGTAATCCATGAAGGCCGCAGGAGCATTGGTCACACCGAAGGGCATAACCAAGTACTCATAGTGACCATATCGTGTTCTGAACGCTGTCTTTGGGATGTCCTCAGACTTAACCTGAATCTGATGGTACCCTGACCTCAAGTCTATCTTAGAGAAAACGCGCAAGCGCCTATCAACTGGTCCATGAGATCATCAATCCTAGGGAGGGGATACCGATTCTTTATGGTCACCTTGTTGAGCTGTCGATAGTTGACGCATAACCTCATACTACCATCATTCTTCTTCACCAACAACACAGGTGCTCCCCACAAAGACACACTAGGCCTAATGAACTGCTTCTTCATCAGGTCTTCCAACTCTTCCTTCAACTTAGCTAGCTCTAGAGGAGACATCCTATAGGGTGCTATGGAGATTGGCCAAGTGCTAGACACTAAGCCTATGGCAAACTCAATATCTCTCTCTGGGGGTAAGTTATAAACATCCCTCGGAAACACATTAGGAAAGTCTCGCACAACAGGCAAGCTGGTGACATCAGGAGGGCTGCTCTCTACTTCCAGGGAAGCTATCATCGTGTACACTTGGGATTCGTCTTTCATCGAAGCTTGAACTTGGCTGGCAGAGAGAAGGTTCGGATTCTTAGACTCCGTTGGAGTTCCAAAAACTAAGGTCTTATCAAAACAGATAAAAAGAACATGGTTGGAAGATAACCAGTTCATCCCAAGAATAACATCGAGCGGTTTTAAAAAAGGTAAGCGTACAATATCAGCTGCAGAGTTTATATTATCAAGAGATAATAGAACAACCTTCCTAAACACAAGAAGCACCCGAAGGCTCCTTGGATCGTTCAAGACAAACCGCCAAATGCAGTAAGTCAAGCCAAAGCGAAGCTATAGGCACTTAGTACCACGTAACATTGTCTATATAAATATAGACAATTCAAACAAGAGTTACACAACAGACTCACGGCAGACTCATATCACGTCCGGACAAGGCCGAATTGCTCTGATACCACTAAATTTGACACCCTTCTACCCCACATGTTATAAGCGCTTTAAGATAAGCAATTAATAAAATTTAGTCATGAACATACTAGATAAAATAAAGTGTCCGTCCATGGGTAGAAAAGTCCACATGAACTAGTTCTCAAAATCGCGGAAAATAAAACGAGTTTAAAACAATTTAACATGGCAAAGAAATAAACCTATCTGATAGTGTGATTTCACATCATAATTCATGTACATTTCTGCATGCATTTTCATATAGTTTAGGCATATTTAGTTTTATTTTAGTTAGTTTTTACCTTGGAACGGGTAAGGCGGTTTCGTGGTGTTGTTTTGCAGGAATTAAGGATAAAATGGTCAGGATTGCCCATGATGGAGCTTGGATGAAGGTAGAGCTTGAAAAGGGAAGAAAATGAACCAAGCAGAGGCCATCACGGCCTAGCCGTGATGACCATCACGGCCATGATCAAGAAAACTGAGAAGATTGAAGGCAAAAGTCAGAAGCTGTCACAGCCTAGTCGTGATGACCATCACGGCCGTGACAAGCCAGGAAGAACTGATCACGGCCTAGCCGTAATGAGCATCACGGTCGTGATGCTCCAAATTTGAAAGCACGCCCAATCCAGAACACGTCACGGCCTGGTCGTGATGGGCATCACGGCCTGGCCGTGATGGGCATCACGGCCGTGACGCGAATCCTAATCTATAAAAAAGGCCCAGCGCAAAACAGAAAGGGGAACCTGGAGATCTCTAGACTTGGACCAGATCACAGACACACCGAAAAATAGGGACTTTTACCCTAGGAGCACTTTCACCCTAGGAAGACCTTGGAGACTGGCGGTTGAGGAGGACTGGAACCCTAGAATCAAAGGAGGCCGACGGCTGGAAAAGCTTTCAATGAAGTTTCTTCTTTCCCTTCTTCTTTCCTTTGTCCCTACTGTTTTAGTTTTGGCTTTCTCTATGAGTAGCTAAATCCCTTTTGTTGGGATCAGATGTAACCAAACTGAATATTATGTATTTGCCATGATTGATTAATCTGTGTTCATGCCTTCGTATTAGTGTTTAATTCCTACGCTTAATGCTTTTTGTGGTTTAGCTACCCATAAACTGATTTTAATATTTGATTTGCAATGGAGACGTTCTTATCAATTCTTGATCTGGAATTAATCACCTAGTAAACCTTGCATCTAGGAATGGAGTTTGGTTTATTAGTAATCGCGTAATCCCTACTCTTAATGCAAATTCATTAATCTAGGCCACCTAAGGAATTAGGGTTTATTAGTGGATTTAGGCTCTTGTCATCTGAGGAATCAGGGCTTGAGTAATTTCGTGAGTTGATTTTAATATTTGAAGCATGAATGGGAGGTATCTAGTCTTGGTATTGCATGAGGCTAAGGTTTGGTGAAATTTAATCCCAACACCTCTTTAGACACTCCAAGTGTTTGTCAAAAGTTCCCAAAAAAGACAAAACATTTTATTGCTTTATTTTCCTGTTTTGATTTCTCTTGATTTATAGTTCAGTCTAGATAGTTGTCGAATTTGTGAATTTGTAATTGGCAACCGATCTCTGTGGATACGATAACCGATCTCACCACCGTATTACTTGTTCGACTAGGTATACTTGCCTAGTAATCGTCAACACTATCCCAACCCCGATGTCACATACAGAGCTGGTATAATCGTTCCGGAATAAATCCACGGAGTACAGCTGAAAACTAACTAACTGAACATAAAAACAAGTCCTAACTATGAGTGGCGGCTCCTCAGAATCACTTCTCTCCGGGATGCTCGCTATCCTCTGTAAGGTGTCAATCAGGCCAAATAACAAACAAATAATGGGGAGTAAGAATCATGTAATCATAATAGCAAGGAGGTAGGAAGTAAATTAAAACATACAAGCATGGCACCAACGTAAGCATATATCAACAACATGTATAAACATACATCAACCTCATCAACATCAAGCATGCTATGCAGTGCAATGCAGTCCTACTCCGCTAAACCAACAATGCATTTGGATCCACTAAACTCGGGATGGATGACTTCGGAGTTACATATCCACATTGAGAATCTACTCAACGCCGGAGAATCTACTCCTTGGATAGCCAACGCATCAAACCAACGGATGCCTCGTCATGGGGGTGCAAGGAGAATCTACTCCAACTGTGGATGGCCAGATCGCCGTACTCTAGGGCATCCTCCCCTATGTCGAACATCCCTCCATAACAACTCCAATACAACACGTATGCAACACAATAACCACGGAAAACCAACACCTCCGTAACTCCAACGGTCGTGCTTCCTTTTTTAGCACGGTCGTGCTCAGCTGTATGGGCGTGCTCCTCTGCTGCACGACCGTGTGTACTGCGCGACCATTTTCCAGAATTCATACTGGGAGAGTGGTCCCTATTCAGCACGGTCGTGCTCAATGCACGACAGTACTGTTCTGGGCAGAGTCTCAACACAGTTCCTTAACCAATTTTTAGGGTGTTTAAATCTATTAATCTCTAACTCATTTTAGAACCTAATTTAACCAATTAAGGTTATTAACATTTTAACCATCAACTCAACAGTCATAGCATCAACTATACAACCAACATAACATCAACAGCGACCATCGTAATAACAACGACAATCATCATACTATCATGTTCATATTAAGGCAACCAAGATAAATATTAACATGTCATGAACATGGAACACATACAAATAACATACCAAAATAGCCAAGAACATACCATCACCAAACAATACAATTTAACATGTTATTCATTCATACACATAAAACAACACGGGGTTATGGGAACCCCTTTACTTTACACTAACGTCAAGCCTATGAATACACTACCCTTCTCCCCATACCTGGAATAGAGATCACGATTCCAAAGAAGATCCACTTGGGTCCTATCTCACTAGCGCTTGTTTACAACCTCAAGAACGACAAAGAGACACTTTGGTTCAACTCTAAGATCAAGAAATTAAAAGGAAAAGATCAAGAACTTGAAAGAAAGAACACAAGTGACAAGGTGCATCAATTTTACCTTTTCTAAAGTCCCAAACATCAAGCACAACGAACCCCTATTCGTAGCAATGTTCTCCTATCAAGAAGCAGTGAAGAACGGTGCAAGCGATGTTCTCCTATCAAGAAGCAGTGAAGAACGGTGCAAGAACGGGTTCCCTAGAGAGAGTTTTAGGGAGAAAAACCATAAGGATTCAAAGAAAAACGAGGAAGACAGTTTTATGAGTGTTGGAGTCATTTAAACTAGGTTTAGGTCGAGTCTAATGGTATATATGAGTTTGGGTCATAACGGGTTCCTATTTCAGTCCAAACTGTATACAGTTCGGTATTTTGACCATAACTTGAGCTACAAGTTTCCGATTGAGGCGTTCTTGGTGTCGTTAGAAAGCTCACAGAAATATCTACAAATTAATGGCAAATGATTGAATCCTAAATCGGACTCTAAGATGGTCAAAAGTTCGATGGAAGTTAACGACAGATTTGGTAGATATTCCTAGATAGGATCCTTAAGAGATTATGATAAGATCTTTAGATATAAACAAAAAGAGGCTGATCCTATATTGATAAGGTTTGTAAAAGTTTATGAGAAAAAGCCGAGCGTGACTTGGTTGAGGAAAAAGGTGAGTGGATGAGAAAAAGTCACATAGCAAAATTCTTTAAAAAAATTAGAAAACCTGTTCAATTATTCTACACTAAATTGAGCTTAAAGTATAAGAGTTAAATCAGTAAAATAACCCCAATTTTTTTTAAAAATGAAAGTAATTTAACACTATTTATAAAGCATCTCGTAGTTTGATGCTAAAATAGGTTCTTTGTCTACACACTGAGAATGGGTTTTATATTGTTTATTATAAAATCCCAAATTTGTCTTTGAAAATATGAGTATACATTAATTAATCTCTGAAAATATGAAAACCCACGGTGATCTTTAAGGAACCACCAATACACATAAACACCAGACACATTATTATTCTCTGGGTTCGAATCCTACTGAATTTAGATAATGATAAACTCAATGGGAAATTTTCCCACTACATATTGTATTCAAACACAAGTTTTCCACCTTGGAATAACAAGACTTGAATGCTAAAATGAAATGTAAATCCACGACATTACAATATTACCAGTTAGTTGCCTAGAATAAAATCAATGTCGTCCGAAAGAAAAAAAAATTTGCGGCATCACCATCGATTTCAATTGTAACAAAATTCTTGACTCCAAACTTTTGCCTACCGGATCACCTCAGATCAACTAGATTAATTTAGGCATGAAAATCAACTAGATCTAATCTTTTACCAAAAAGAAAAAAGAAAAAAAGAAAAATATGCAGGGACAATTGCACTCTTAAATGAAGCATTAGCGGGCAAAAGTGATAGTGTAATAGCTTCATCATGCTATACAAAAAAAATAGTGCATACCATCCTCCAATGCAAATGGAACCATCTCTCTTCTCCATTAGATGAGGACTTGTAAGACTATACACAAAAAGAAAATTCATATTCAAGAGCATGTCCAGCAATTAGAAGATGCAGCAAACTGCTAGCAGGTCCATCGGACTTGCTCAAAGCAAAAAAGTCAGTACTTGATCTTCATCAAACACCTGGACTAGAAGAAACAAAACAACTACTATAAATCCAGTTTCAGACAAAAATACAATTTGGTAAGTAAAAGTTCAGAGAGAGAGGGGAGGTTGTCCAGGGGCAGAACTAGACAAAAACCTCTGGGGGGTGCTAAACATACCTGTTAAAGGGTTTAAATTGTATTTTGCTAAATATATATATGTTTGTGTGTGTGTGTGTGTAAATTTCATGGGTGTTTCTAAAATTTTTAAAGAGTATTTGATTCTTTCACTCCAAACGAAAAGAGACAGGGAAAAACCACTGCACAAACCTTCTAGATTTTCAGAACTAGTATACACAAATCTAAGTTTCAGTAGATAACTGCTTTCAGCAAAATCTTGCACTGATCGATATCCTCGCCCCCCACCATCATCTTCAAATTTGGCAGCATCTTTACTTGGAAATCTTCTATATTTATCAGCATCCTGGTTAAACATCAAGAAATTGAAGCATGAATAATTATAAAAACTAAAAAACAAAAGCGGCTGTGGAGGAGGACAAAAATATCAATTACAAACATAAATAACAAAGTTACCAAATAACAAGCCATCCAAGGAAACATGTCATCACATGTTAAACTCATTATTAAGGATGGTGTAATATAGTCCAAGTTATAGAGGTTCACCTGAAAAAATTCAACCATTTGCTCTTCAATTGTACCACGCATTGCTAATGTTTCCACGTGAATAGGACGAGAAGCACCCATGCGATGGGCACGACTGATTACTTGCTCCTCCATACTGATAAGATTATAGCCAACGGAACACATTAGAAGATAATAAAATTGGACTAAAGTAGCAATTTGAGTCAAAGTGCTGAGTATAGAGTAAACTAGGAAAATAAAATATCCATTACCGATCACTTTATTCAACAACAAAGTTCCAGTTTACACATTGAATCCCAAAACATCAACACATGGTTTTGACAGATGATGCATATTAGGGATCCCTTGCCACAATTCTGAATGCCAAAAACATTTATTTTTTTTATGCCAAGTTTGCAGAAAGTTTTACTAGGTAAGGTTTACTACTGAAGATGACTGTTTGAAAATGTAGGGTAATCTGTTGCTATATAGTTCCGCTATGCTTACAGGTTAGAGAAGGGTCGGACCCACTATGTCGGTCTATAATAGGCAGTCTTTCTTTGCATTTGCAAGAGGCTGATTCCACGACTTGAATTTGTGATCTTTGTCACATGGCAACAACTTTAAATGTTGTGCCAAGGCACCCCTTCACAGTGTTGGAAAATGTAAAAATTGAAAATTTCCCAAAAACAATTTACTCTCAGCTTTAAAAACAATCCTAATTTCTTATCCTTGATTTTATATTGATTGGGTTAATGTACTAACCTTCGGTCCCAAATTGGCTCCATTAAAAATACATGTGTAACAAAACTCAAGTCAAGACCCAATGCAGCACTTCCATCCATCACAAGCGCCATACATCTTGAATCATGCTGGAATATGGCTAATGACTTCTTCTGGAAAAGGGGAAAATTTAAATTAACCAGGTCAGAAACCAAAAGTAAAAATTTAAATTTTCGGAAGCAGTAAAGGGGAATTCCAACATTATACCTTGTTGCTGGAATGCATTGGGCTATACATTCCAGTATACTCAATACCAGCAATAGTCAACTGCCAAAGAGAAATGAAATTTAATAGTTTAATCATTTTGAAAAGGACTCACAGATGGCTTAATTAAAACAGATCAGAATTCACAAAAGTATAACACCCAAAATGTGGCACAGAAAAAGCACCTGCTGTTCAATGACATGTATATGTTCAAGAAATTGAGAAAATATCAGAACTTTCTCAGGGTTCGTATTGGTCCTATTGCTTCTTACAGAACATTCCTGGAAAGATTTGGCTTCTCTCATATGCAAAAAGAAACTACTCTCAGTATCCATCTCATCATTGATGTTGTCTTCATAGAAACTCATTTCTTTATTGGTTTCTTGCAAAGCTTTCAACCTCTGGATGAGATAGGAGACTTTACTACTAGATGTTGATTGCCAATCAGGATCCCAATTATCCTGTGTATTTAACATTGCAGGTTTAGGATTGTTAGCCAAATAAATAAATAAAATGAAGATGCAAACTAAAGTCAACTGAGTTCTTAATTAAGCACCATGCCTGCTTATATGAAGGTTGTAGCTCAATAAGATCTTTGGGTACAGGCCACTTTGGGTTAGGATTTTCTGGCCGGGCTAGTGTATCAGGACTCTGCATCTCATATAATTTACCACAACCAGGATATGTACACTTCATATTGTCTATAGAAACACAGTCAAGGCACAACAAATGCCGACATGGTGTAATGAGAGGAAGGCGGCACCATTCCTTGCACCTTCACAATTAAAATAATTATAAAATAATAAGCAGCAGTTATGACCAAAAGAAAATTACAGCTGCATTAAAGATCAAAACCCAAATATTACCTGACACAGTGACCACCATACAGGAGACTATATCTTATGGAGGTATACTCTCCAGATGTAGGATCTAGACCACTTTGTACTAACATATCCATTGTTTCCTGAATATCTTCTCCAGCATGTGTAACTTTAATATGTCCAGCAACACAGCATGAGAGCCTGACATTTTTTATAGTCGCACTACGAAATTTCCACTGTTTTGGATTCAGTAGACTCTCAAAATGCGAAGGATCATTCCAATCTGCCAACAATATATTACGTCGAACTGTAAGTACTAATTCATTGTAACTTCTTGCGTGCTCCTCATTAAAATCTAGAAAAACAACTTTCTTGATGCATGGTGGAATGCTTCGCAAATCTATCTTTCTCGCACTAATAATGCATTTGTGAAGTAAATGTAACAAACGAGACCTTCCTTCCTCCATCTCTGCCTCAAATGGCCTAAGGATACCAGCTTCCCATGACTTTTGATTCAGTCCATAAGCTTCTTCATGAAGGAACCTTAGCAATGGTTGTAGATGTGGGAGTTGGCTATTAGGAGTGTTCGGCGTTGGAGTCCCTGTTAATATCCAACGATTTGAAGCCATCAATGAAATAGCCATTTGTAACTTATTTGTTAAGTTCAGACTTGAGCCAAGAGTGTGCCCTTCATCTAAAATTATCCTAAACCAATGCACTTGCATCAAAACACTCTTCTTACGTGGGCCCCACTCTGCACTCAGACGACTAAATGTAGTTATGACAATATCATAATCCCAAGCCAGACAGTGTGCAGATGGCTTCCGATGATCAATCCAAACATAAACGCGCAGTTGACCAGGTCTGACGTGCTTTAATATTTGTGTTTTCCAATGATCAACCAGGTTTGCTGGAACAACTACCAGGCTTGCTCTTGACAAGTATAGCCGAACAAAATCTAATGGCTCCCGGAGAGCCATGCCAAGGGCAGCCACATCAAAAGTCAAATTGTTAAGATTTTGTGGGTAGTACCACCTGCATGCACCTTTCTCTACTCTCTTTATGAGGCCAAATGCTTGAAATATTTTATGGAAATCAGTACCATTAGACACAGTGAAAGTGTTTAAAATAGGACCCCGTATGCCATTTGTTTCCATTCCTGCAAGCTTCTCAGTTGAGATTTTAGTCAACCAAGCCAGCGCCTTCTTTGTCTGAGAATTTATCAATGAGTAGTGCTCCTTAAGCACACTAGTGAAAAATGAAACATTTTGTTTCTCACCCCCTGGAGTTCCTTTCAAGTGAAATCCTGGCAAGTAAGTTATCTTGCAGCTATTCTGGAAATATTGTTCTGGAACACTACAACTCTGATAAAAAGGGTCAGTGTTCATACTACAAAACCATGCTGAACTAGAATTAGCCATACTATTATCTGCAAGCTTTCGCCACTTGTGACAAGCATCACACTCAATCCACGTATCTTTGTACTCCAACAAATCAACTCTAGACTTCCCAGGCCACTTGTTACCCTTTCCACATCCATATGGAATATCAACTAGCTTGTTTTGAGATACATGTGATGCAACATCTGATGTATGCTTTGTTTTAATTGATCTTTCACCAACTTTTCTTTCCTTGGAAATCGACACTTCCTCTTCATATGTGAAATGTAGATTTTTCTTTATGCGACTCAAGCTCCTGGTGCATCGATTTGCAGGCAAAGATTGCTCAGAAGAAGCATCTACAGGTGATTTCTTTTCCTCCCCGGAACATGAATCATGAAGTCTGGTGATTTGCTCAGCAGGATCCATCAATCTTGCTCTTCTGGAGGAGTGATCATGGTTTTCATTATTTCTATAAGCATTTTGGCACACATCTCTCTTACCCAACATACTACAACCAGTGGTGTTAATACCACTGATCTCATAATAGCCACATTTCTGGTTACCATTATGTTGACACCAGACTACTTGTGCCCCATCTGGTGGGTCAGCCAATGTGCCTTGTGTCTTCACAATAAGAGAAAGGGCTGTTACAGTCTTACCCAAGCCAGGCTCGTCACAAAACATTCCTCCACGAAAATCTTTGATGGTGGGAGCATCTCCAGTGACTATTTCACCAGTTACAGTATTTACATGGAAACTAAAGCCATCATCAGTTGAGAGAGCCACATATAAAGGATGCGGCAAGAGTTCAGCATTTCTCTCACGATGCAACATCCACTGAACAGCTGCCTGCTGATGAGGGAAGAGATTTAACTTAGTACAAGGCATTACTGAAGCAGCCAATGATCTAAGATGGTGACATGTTGCAGAAACCCTAGTGAGATCCACTGGATGCAGGGAAGCTAGAATTTTAGTTAAAATATCATCAGATATCTCCCAAATCCCAGATTTACAGGTGTTATCCATAGGTATTATCCTAGAACTATTAGACTTCTGCTGGTTTCCTACACCAGGTACTGTCTTAAAGATTTCATGAAGTTCAAATAGTCTTTTCTTTGAAGAATTGCTCACATGGTAATGGAGCTTGCAACCAAGTACATGACAGTCCGAAAGGTTCCAAATGCTCTCATTTGCTCCATAAGTCCTCTTACAATAGTCTGGATAAGAAAGCATTGAACTTCTCTCATCCCAATCACATCTGCATAGGCCTTTTACTGTGTTAGAAAACTAGATAGTCACGGTTACCAGTTAAGTACATTCATGAAGAAAAACGGACAGTATATCAGTCGATTCATGTTATTATTACGCAATTCTGAGAATATAACTGGCGAGTGACTAGCTGGAACACCATTAGTATGACCATGTCAGAGATGATAATAAGTTCTCGACTGAATGATTAATTATGTAAAAGTGAAACTCCCTAAGAAAACAAATTTTACTGATGTAGCATACATATTTTTTGGAAACTTCCCTACAAAACTTTGACTACAAAATAGACATGATGAAAATAAGAATAACAAGCTCTTTAAATTTTCAAATAAATGTCAACATTGTCAACATATTATCGGTAAGCCTGATGAAAATTTTAAAACTTCATATTACACCAATATGATAATATCATGGTCCATCTGCAGTTGAGTCATCCAACATATGACCATGTTAACCCAATCAATTGATAGTGTTGATGATATTTGAACTTTCATGATTAGACCATGGTGCAAAAACATATCCGATAAATAAGTCTCAAGAGTTAAGGAAATCAGAAATCACAAAAGAACCTACAAACCACAAAAATCAAAGTATCACGAAAACTTGTTATCCTAAACTAGCCTAACAAATCTTTCAAACTTTAAATTTAATATCAGAGACCCAAGGAAAGTAACTCCCACAATAACCTTCGTTTAGCTATACTCCTAGTGGATCATTACCAACTAGTTAATAACTTCATATAACTTAAATTTTAATAGATGCATAACACAATAAATTCAAGACATTGCATGAAATCCAAACCAATAGTCACTGTGGTTTCTAAACCATAAAACAGAAGTGACAGACACAAAAGCATTTCCCAATTTTCCCTATCGTTAATCATATCAGAATATCAACAATGCTAAACAAGTAACAATTAAACACATCCAAAGGTTAACATATTTGACTTATAAATCAAAATCAATCACCGGTCATCACTCATCACCATAATTTTTTTATAGAATACCATAACTTCTTTCATTAACATTTCAACTTATACGCCAGTACCCACCAAATTCAAGTAAGCAATCAGGAATATAATAAACACAAATTGCATTACCCATAAACTAATGATATACCATGTCAGTTATGTATTCCAAAGTTGTCTTTCATTCACTCCACATGTCAATTACTAGCATTAAAAACAGTAAATTTTGTTACATGGCACAGATTTAATGTTACATCTTACATCATAAAAGGAATATTTTACACAATAAATTATTGCATGCTCCTGTAGCACCACGCAGAATCATATGCTCACTCCACTCATATTTTAACATATTGGTCCACCACTCACTTTAATTATTGAGTTACTTATAAGTTTTAATCATTAATTAATGGCTATAATAGTTGTTTAGCCCAATAACTAAAGTAAGATGCCAAAATATAATGAACTGGTCAGATATGCTAAGTTTGGTTTGGTTTAAGAGAGAAAATGGAAACAGAGAAAAGAAAAAGAAAATAGTGAGAAAAGGAGTGAATTTTAAGAGTTGTTTGACATGAGAGAAACAAGAAAATAAAGAGAAAGAAAATTTATTAGCATGTGTCTTGAGTGACATGTGGGAATCTCTTCTACTCATTCATTTTGTTCTCACTTTTGAGAAGAAAAACTCTCTTCTCATTTTCTCTTCCTCCTAAACAAAAAGAAGAAAAGCTCATTCTCTCTTCCTTTTTTCACTCACATCCAATTTTGTCACTTCTCATTTACTCTTCAACCAAACAAAGACCGAAGAATTTCTCACAAATAACACATGCAATTGCATGCACAGCATCAAAATCTCAATTAAAAGTCTAAAACTGTGATGGAAGCAAACCTCAAATGGTGAAAAAGGGCACCGGCCACCGACCCCGACTTGGGGAACTGCCAGCCACTCCAAAGCTCAATAGGAAGGTAAACATCAACCAGCACCACTGCCCTGACCTCCTCAACCCACACCACTCGAGCATCAACCTTCAAGCAATTACGGCTAGCCAGAGCGTGAATCTGATGAACCACGCTCACACTTCCATTCACCATCCCAACCTTCCTCGTCCTCCTCACCCTCGCACTAGAATCCTCGCATTGTTCTGAATCCGGAAAATCCAAGTCCACCGGAGATAAAACGACGCCATTTTGGGACCGGAACCCGACTTGGGTGCCGTTTCCTCTGAATATTTCGCAGCTTTCCTTAAAATGTGGAATGGCGGAGGGTTCATGTGTGAGAACCGCACAGAGGAAACCGCAGAGCTTGTGGTCGGAGAAGGAATCGTCGGGGGACATTGCAGGAACCTACGAAAATTGAAGGAAATTAAGGAATGGGATACGAGGCTGTTAGGGATTTGCACATGTTGTAGAGAGAGATAGAGAGATTGTGTGAGCAAAAGATGGATTTGGTGATTGTGAGTAGAGAAAAAGAGTCCAATTCTGCGAGAACGCCAACGGGTTTAGCTTGACGGTTTACGAAGAAAAAACAATTTGAATAAAATAACAAAACGAACTCCATTTTATTGTCGTTTGATGTCACGCAACGCACCTGTCATGTAAGTTTTACTGATCTATTTCAGTTCAATGTTAATTGTGGTGATTATTCTTGACCAACACATAACCACTATATTTGACTAACAAAAGTTGCATGTAAGAATGGCCAGGAGCCGTGGGAGACACTTGACTCTACTGCTTAGATGATAAACCCTAGAGAGAGAGGCTCTGCCTTCTCTCTTCTCCTCCCCTATAGGCAGCCGCTTATTAGGGTTTTCCCTCCACCAAGTTGGAGCTTTTTCCCCTCCCTCATGGAGGCTTCCCCTCCCCCATCAATTGGGGTCTGTTCATTGTTGCATCTTCTTCCTCCATCACCTTCGATGCCCAAAGAGTGCCACCACCGCTCCATTCTGTTCGCCCCCCACTCTACCACTACCTCCTCTCCCTGCGCCTCCACCCATGACTCAGGTTTTCCTCCCCAAGCCAAACATTCAGCAATCAGCTTCCTCACCACCTCCACCTCCTTACCGTTTCTTTCCCACCCTCGCCTCTTTCTCTTATGGTGGTGCGTCCTCCACCCGAGCCACCGCCGCTTGACAAATTGGGACTGGTGGAGAACTTCGGATCCCTCCAAACTCTTTCAAGCAATCCCCCCCCGCCCCCCCGCCATTGGACCTCGCCCAAACGCCCCACCAAGCCGCCGGATGTAGTCTCAAAATCGATCCGGGTTGTCCTTGTTGATGGTGCCTCCGGTTGTTCTTTTTTTGTTCGGATGGGTCGCCATATTAGTAGGAGAATGATCGACCGATGGTGTTTGATGAAAGGACCCAACAAAGATGTGCTTTTTGGAAGAATATGATGTTTGCAGGACTATATGTGACTGATGACAATGTATGCATCCTCTCTAGTTTTCAATCATCTACCGAAGAAGGTCCCATTGTGGACAAACCTGAGACCACTTGTAGTCGAAATGTGCCTGCAGAAGCTAAAACTTTGATCCGTAACTGGATAGATAAAAAGACTGTGGATTCTCACTTCTCTGTCGTCTTTGACCGGGGTCGGAAGATATTGATAGACTGGCAGATAGGTTCTAGATATTGGCTTGATCATGCTCCTATGGCTCTCCAACATCATATGTGTATTGATGCTCATGTCTCTGTAGGCTTAGGTCTTAGAGGCTTTTCTAGTTTGTGGAAGGGGAATGCCCCAACACTTTTACTTCAATCAGTTTGTATTGATCCTTGCTTTTCTGTTGAATGAAGTTTATTTTTACTGTCAAAAAAAAAATGTTAATTGTGGTGATTCAGTTTTTTTTTTTTTAATTTTGATTTCGTATAGGTCGGGTTACTTACCAAAAAAAGTTACTATTTGGATCTTCTTATCCCTGGTTATATTAATCTTTGAGTAAATAGTCAATTTGCCCCTGAAACTGTAAAATCGTATCAATTTGGTCCATGAAATTAACGAAATTTCAAACACATCCTTGAAACTGCAAAACGTTAATCAAGTTAGACCCTTCGTTAACCCTAGTTGACTGACACCATTAACAAAGCTAAGGTAGCACATTAAGTGCCCAGGTGACTGCCATGTCACGGTCACATTAGACCCTAATTTTAAGGACTAATTTGACATAAGGATGACATTGATATTGATGTAAAAAACTCTTTCTCCTCTTCCCCACTGTTTGCTTCATCTCTCTTATTGTTGCACCCTCACATGACTAGCTGCACTCTCCTCTGGAAGGAACTCCTCGACTACTTCTCCTCCCACGAACAAGACCTCCTCTTAATTACGACAATCCTCCTTCACCTGACGGTGAGGTCGACAATGGCGAGGGCTTGTTGCTGAAATTTAAGTCCTTCTGCTTCATCATGGACGCGCTAGGGTTTTCGGGGTTCGTGATTGGTAAGAAGAAGAGGAACCACTAGACATTTGTTACATGATTTAGTAATTTTTATATGTTAAGAGAAGAGAAATCAAAACTCAAAAGCAACCAACCTCTTACTCTGTCATACAACTTGACACTGTCGAGTGTTATATAACACAACCTTGACCTTCATTTGTTTCTGTCTCTCTCTAGATTGGAAGGAGTTGTTGAGAGAAACATGACAAGCTGGGTTGTGTTGTTGAGGTTGGGTTTGGGAGTGGTGGGTTAAATAATGGCAGCAACCAAAAGATGATCTATCGCCTCTCTCTCTCAACCTTCCTTCTACTCCTCTTTTCCTTCTTCCTCATCCACCGAAAGGGGTTGTTTTGGGCCATTTTTCTTTCCTTTTATCTAAATAAGTGGTTTTTCCTCATAGATCTGGTTTTTCTTTCATGTTTTTCCGTGTTTTCGTCGCGGTGTTTTGTTCATCGTCTTGTTGCGGCGTCGTTTGGCGTCTTGTTGCGGTGTTCGTTTGATTCAGATTGACAGATCAGCTTCGATCCATTACATATTCAATCAAGACTTGGGCGTCAACGCTACAGATCCAGAGGCATGGGTATTCCGGTCACTTTGATTTTGTCACATTTGTAGGCATTTTACCGTGTTATGCTATTAACCTGGGTGTTGTGAGTTTGTTCACAGATTCATCCTTTTTGATTTTTAGCGATGTTAAATTTATGTTGTTTTCGATGTATTTTATCAATTTGAATGAATAAATTTTTTTTTTTAGTAAAAAAAAGCTGCTCTAAATATAATGTCATATAATGCACCAAGAGAATCATTATTTAATAACAATATACTCTTTTAATAGGTTTTATTTTGTATGAATACAATTTATCCTCTACTCCTGGACGTTGCCTTTTCTCTCTAATTGATAATCAATCAATGCCAAACATTGAATGGGTTTTAATGCTCCATAGTGCTCCAACGGCAGGAACTTATAAGGATAACTTTTCACTCATGCTTCAATATATAGGTGGAGAAACAAAAAACGTGGAGATGGATACGGAACAAATCTTTAATATTAGCTTTGTAAATTTCTCACATTATACATTCACTCTATTTTCTGGGCAATTATATTGTGTAAACTCCATTACTCTTGGTATTGGGTGCACAAGTTCAAGAGCTTGCTGTGTTAATCTTGGGGAGCAAATCAATTGTCAGATTGCACCTTAAGTCTACCGAAATCTTGTTTTTAAGACAGTGGTTCATCTACGGCACAGTTGTCGATCTTCCACAGTTGTCGATCTTCCACCAGCAGGCATCATTTTACTCTAGCTAAATGTGCTATATCTTGAAAATTTGAGAAACAAGCTTGCATAGCATGTTCTATTATATGAAATCTGAATTCATTGCTCTTAAGTTAGTAGGTCAAGAAGCTGAATGATTAAGAAGTTTAATGGCAGACATATTTATATGAGAAAGACCTTAAGAACTCCTTTGTTGGTGATATCATTAAGATGAAACGCTTTTAGATTTAAGGTAAAAATTGTCTATTTTTCCTTTTATATGTAAGAAGTAAAAGAAATCTTGTTGATTCTCTCACTAAAGGTTTATCCAGGAAAGTGTTCATGGACTCGTCGAGAGGATGGATCTTAAGCCTTGAGTTGAGGAAAATATGGTGGATACCAATTTGTTGGTCAAACAAAGCTATATGATTACCCATATGCATTACATTTCCATCCCTATGGCATGTGGTAACGCTTGTTGATAATAGATACATAGCCCTTGATTTGAGTGGTGCTATAGAGACACACTTGATGTATCTATAAATGTCTATTTTGAGGTTGAACTTTAAAGCTCTTAACAGATACATAGTCTTTATTTGGGTGGTGCTATAGAGATGTACTTGATGTATCTATATATGCTCGGGTTGAGTTATAAAAATCTTACTAGATACATAACCTTTATTTTGGTGGTGCTATAATGACGCACTTGATGTATCTATAAATGCTTGTTGTGAGGATGAACTATAAGTTCTCAATAGATATATAGTCTATTTTAATGTGGTGCTAGAGAAACGTACTTGATGTATCTACCTACGTGAGTGAGAATATAGAAGCCGCCTTCTATGAAAGACTTAGGCAATCTTTCTAAAACACTCATGGGAAATCCAAGGTACTTGAGAAGGCTTTTATAATGTGTATATATTTGTGTTTTTATTTATTGCGGAGTTTACACAAGTTCAAAAGTAAAATGCTTGTTGTTGGGGTCTCAACCAATTCCATTTAGTTTAACAGATTTTTTTTTGTTACTTGCTTGCCATTAGTGGCGGAATGTTAAATAATGGCAGCAACCAAAAGATGCTCTAAATATTTTTGGTTTCCGAGAGTTGCTCCATACACACAGATCTAGGGATTTAACTCAAGACCACATGTTTAAGGACACAAGTCCCCTTATCACTTAGACCAACACCATATTGGTAAAGATGCTCTAAATATAATTTGTCATATAATAGACCAAGGGAATCATTATTTAATAACAATGTACTCTTTTAATAGGTTTTATTTGTATGAATACAATTTATCCTCTGCTCCTGGACGTTGCCTTTTCTCCCTAATTGATAATCAATCAATGCCAAATATTGAATAGGTTTTAATGCTCCATAGTACTGCTCCAACGGCAAGAACTTGTGAGGATAAATTTTCACTCATGCTCCAATATATAGTTGGAGAAACAAGAAAACGTGGAGATAGATACGGAACAAATCTTTAATATTAGCTTTGTAAATTTCTCACGTTATACATTCAGTCTATTTTCTGAGTAGTACACAAGTTTAAGAGCTTGCTGTGTTAAACTTGGAGAGCAAATTGGTTGTCAGATTACTCCTTAGATCTACTGGAATTTTGCTTTTAAAGAAGTAGTTCGTCCATGGCATTGCTGTCGATCTTCCCTGTTTCTCTAACACGATGGCTCTGTGAATAGCAGGATACATAGTTGGTCCCCCTCTCTACTAGCATTTCATGAAAGCATCCTGTTCTTCCTGTGCCCCTTGCCTCTGTGATTGTTCCTCCCAACCCATCCTTGCCATTCCTCAATTACTCATCTCGACATCTTTTCAAAAGTTTGATATTTTCTTAACTGGGTCATCGAATCAGGGTTTGGATCACAACAAAAACTTTTGAGATCTGGGCTCGACTCTATATAGGAAATTTTTTGTTTTAATTTTTTGACCTTCTCATTCATATTTCGGCATATAAAAATTGCTTTTGGGTCTTTAGTAATTTTTACATGCCGGTTAACCCAAGTATGACATGGTCTTCTTCCTCACTCAGTTTGTTTTAGAATGGAGTCCATGGCAGAAATCTGGTTTCCCATTTCCCCTCTTCTAGTTTCCCTTTTCAACTTTGATTTTTCTTTCAATAATGTCTCCTGACTTTTCTTTGAAGAATAGGATTGCAAAAAGAGAGAGACGAAGCAAGGAGTGAGAAATGTAACACCTCCTTGGGGATTACTTTATAAACACGTACAAAAATAAATTAAAAAGAAATTTTTTCGTTGCTTTTCGAAATTTATTTACTTTAGGTCATAAAACTTGGGTATAAAATTTATTAAATACGGTTACGGTACAATTTAAACCTATTTTAAAATAGCAACACCTCATTTTCATCTATCATTGTATAGATTATGGTCATATATACCATTTGTCATATGACCCAAAACTTAAGCCGTGGCCGGCGCACATACTTACAAACCTAGCCTGGCAACCTATTTATTTTAGAAATGTACTTGAATAAAAAGCTAGAATATTTTTACAAAAATTTCGACAGAGTCTCCTCTATAATTCCAACGTCCCAGAATAAAAACACCTGCTGAAATATTTCTATTTTCATCCCAGAAGTGCAAGTCTTACAAAAAAAAACATAAAGACGGTATTTTTCTGAAAATATTTACATAAACAAATAACTGACCAAAATGAAATATTTTAAATTTTTCATCCAAAAGAAGGGCTCTGAGTCATTTACATTCCATCCAAAAATAAAGGCTCTCCGAGCCATAAACATAATACTAACATTAATCAACGTCATCTCACAACCTAAGCTTGTCGTTCTAAAAGATATTCATGTGGGTAAGACCCTTATGGTTCTCACCATTATACCTGACATTATACTTCTTCCAGGATTGGGAATAATATCCCCGAGTGAAACTGGAAACCTCTTCTGCATCTTCTGTACGCGTGTACCAAGGTACAACAGCAAAACTAGAAAAACATATACATGCAAGGGTGAGATACCAATATATGGATTTAAACACGATAACTACATGCAGGACTCTCAAATACCATTTAACATGAATATTCAAAGATAAACAATATATTTATCAACAACAACAACAACCAAGCCTTATCCCACTAGGTGGGATCGGCTACATGGATCATACGGCGCCATAATGTTCTATCATGAATCATGTTAACAGTTAAATCATTGGCCTCCAAATCTTTCTTAATAGTTTCTCCTATAGTTTTTCTTGGCCTACCTCTACCTCTAGCTATTGGATTGCCCTCCACTTGATCCACTCTCCTAACTACAGAATCTAAAGGTCTCCTCCATACATGCCCAAACCACCTAAGTCGAGATTCAACCATCTTTTCTACAATAGGTGCTACCCCAACTCTCTCTCTAATGCTATCATTCCTAATCCTATCACGTCTAGTTTTTCCGCTCATCCAGTGCAACATTCTCATCTCTACTACATTGATTTTATTCTCGTGTTGGTTTTTTACCTCCCAACACTCCGTCCCATACAACATCGCCGGTCTAATAGCTGTACGGTAAAATTTTCCCTTTAGCTTAAGAGGTACCTTTTTATCACACAAAAAACCCGAAGCCTTCCTCCATTTCGACCACCCTGATTGAATCCGATGGTTTACATCTCCCTCAATTTCTCCGTCATTTTGTATAATAGACCCAAGATATTTAAACCGTGTGACTTGTGGTATGTTGTGGTCTCCAACTTTCACCTCTAAGCTAGAGGTGTTTCGCCTTTTGCTAAACTTAAATTCATTATACTCCGTCTTGCTTCTACTCAAGCGGAAGCCATGTGCTTCTAAAGCTTGTCTCCAAGTCTCCAACCTTCCATTTATATCATCTCTCGACTCTCCAACTAGGACTATATTGTCTGCGAAAAGCATGCATCGCGGTGCTGGCTCTTGAATGTGCTCCGTAAGTACATCCCAGACCAAGGTAAAAAGATAGGGGCTTAAAGATGACCCCTGGTGCAGACCTATGGTTATTGGGAAATCTTCTGTGACTCCACCCTGCGTTCTCACACTAGTCGTGGCCCCTCATACATATCCTTGATAGCTCGAATATAGGCAATCCGAACACCTTTCTTTTATAGGGCTTTCCACAAAACCTCTCTTGGCACCCTATCATACGCTTTCTCCAAATCAATGAAGGCCATGTGTAAATCTTTTTGATCCCTTCGATATTGTTCCATCACTCGTCGTAGCAAGTAAATTGCTTCCGTGGTCGACCTCCCGGGCATAAAACCAAATTGGTTGTTGTTGTTGTAAACAATATATTTATCAAAGGGTTTCATACCCGACAGTAGTAACCATTTTAAAAACCATGTCATTTCAATATTCATCAACTAACTTTGATACCTAATCTCCGGAGCTCCAACCAACAAATACATGAGCTGATCAGGCTCCAATTGCCAGATAAGGCAGAATCAATGCCAGATATGGCAAAGATCAAATAACCATTCCACAATCCAAAACGAGGCAAAGTGGTGACTACATATAGCACATGGTTTTCATGGTCATATATCCATCAAGGCACAGTGATGCAACCGTCATGAATATTTACCATCAAGCATTCAAGTCCTATGCAAATGTACTTGACTTTAAGTAAATAAGATTCATTAAAACAATTGGGGAAAAATTGAATTGATTATAGAAACACGAAATAGTTTTGTCAGAACATAAATTAACAGTCCTAATTGCGTAAAGACTTAATCAATTTTATAATTATAAACTAATTTCAAGAGAAACAAAATTGGGGTAAGGTTCAAAGAGCAATTTGGGGAAAATTTAATTGAAGTAGGGAATCATAAAATTAACCTTAGAAATCATTAATTACAAGTCTCAATTGCACTATCATGATTGAAGTCAGATTGGGACATTAGGGTTCACAACATAAATTAGGGAAAATTCAATCTACTTAAAGAATGATGAAATTGATTTAGGGAAAAACTAATTCACTACCTCAATTGCATAAAACACAGTTTAATTTCAAAATTGAAAACTAAATTCAAAAGGCTAAGGTTAGGGTTTTGCAACTGATTTTGGGGATTCTTAGAATTGAAACACAATAGGTGGTTTTTACTCACCCATACAAGTAAGAAGGAGAAGCACACGGTGGTGCTGTCATGGACGGGTGGCGGCGACGGCAGCAAAGCGACGGAGCTTCGTTCGCGACTAAAAGGACGACCCAGAACGAGGAGCTCATGGATCCGAACTCGGGTTCTTCTTCTTCCTTCGTGACGCCTTCGAACGGTGGCTGGAGAAGGGCTAGCAGCGGCCAGAAAAACTCCCCACGACGGAGGGTGGCGTTTCACACGCAGACAGCGGTGACGTCGTACGCGGCTCCGAGCGGTGCGTGCAGAGACCGAGCGGCGACCGGCGGTGGTGAAGGGCGGGCAGCGCACAGCTGGAGAAAAAGAAGGAAGGTGAAGTAGGAAAGAAGAAGAAGAAAGAAAGGAAGGAAGGAAAGAAAGAAAAAAGAAGATAGGGGGTGGGGCGTCGAGTACGGGAGTGGGAGATATAAGGAGGAAAAAAATTTGTGATTAGTAATAATATGTACAAAATGAGTAGTAAATATTGTGCCTAAAAATAAATATGTTTTTGGCTTTTTGATTTAAAAATAATTGTTGACAATTGTATACTTTCAAAATTTAAATTAAAGTCAAGATTGATAGTTGAATTGACCAACTAAGAAAATTAACGATCCAAAATTTAATCTCCGATTATTTTTAAACCAACGTATTTTCGAATTTAAAATTAAATAGAGTCAAATAGGAAAATAATTTTCTTTCAATCATATTATTTAAAATATTTTTATAAATAAATACTACTAGTGACAATAACATAATATTATTGTCTAATAATCGTGCATACACTGACATAAGACAGTATTAACGTACTCAAAAAATTAATTTTACATGAGTAATTAAAATTACTTAAACCAAACCACATAAAAATAAACAAAAATAAACATTCAGATAATTAATCACTCCAAATAAACATATACACATATTTACTATTTTTGAAGAATAGTAAAAATCGGGGGTTACATTACTACCTCACTGGAAAAAAAAATCATCCTCAAAATTTCACGACTCAAAACTAGACAGGATTTCTTAATCCATATGTCCTACATTGTATTTTTGTCGCTTCATTTCTTTTATTCCGAACTCCATAACATAATCAATTCTTACGTCGTCTTTATACTCGAAACTTTCCACTACCACATTATTCCCACTTCCTTCGACATTTCACCTTAGTCTATTGCACTTTAAAGAACAAAATCAACACTTAATCTCTTCACTTCTCAATATTGATCCATTAGAAAACTTTCTCCAACATCTAACTTCCACAGCTAACACCAAAGTCAAAACTAACCTTGTTATAACATGCATCAACTTCCTACTCAAGGTATTCAATCATAGTCTTAGTCCATTTGGGCTTAGTCTACTCTTCTAGTCATATCAAATTCACACTTTTCAAGTCTCCAATTAAAACGCCATAACAGTCCTTAAGGTAAACTAAAAAAATAAAAAAAGAATCACATCGGCTAGGATTATCTAACTCTTCAACTTTGAACTTCTTCAGAAACTGAATTTTCACAAGAGCTTATCTCTTTCGCTTGAATCCACTTAAGTGAAATTACTATAGGCACGCTTCCTGTTAATCTTCCAAAATTCATACAATCAATCCTAACTACAAGCACTTGATAGTTACTCTAGATTCCCTTGGCGATACTCTGCCTCAATCAACATTTGTTATATAATATTGGTCCCACTTACGGATATTGATCTTAAAGGTTCACATCTTACCAGACACAACTATACCTCAACACAACTCTTAACACTTATTGTCAATCCTGCTAAAGGGATGACCGTAGTGAAATACTACACTTACTCCCAACTAACTTTCTAAGATCAAATTGTTTTTCTCGTTTCACCCACTTGAGTTAAGGGTGATCTGTTGGACTCAATCTCAACTTGGTCCTCAACACTTGGAGCAGATGGTACCAACCCGTTAGTAAACTTCGAGTCTTCATCTAAAATGATGCTTAAAGATAAACCATGGAGTCGGATCAGTCCTCTGATACCTATTTCGATTAGCTTATCCACTGCATAGTGGATCTAAACAGATAAGAAAGGTGCCTTCCTCGTTAACCTGACAATCGATCGTCCAAAATGAATAAAAACTCTTAAAGATCCTCGGTAAACCCACACCAAGTTCATTGTGATGCTATCGTCTTAACCAGTGAGGTCTTATACGCCAAATTATTTCTCAACCAACTCTGATATTGGAATATAAATCAAATAACCATCCCCATAAATTATGAGATAGTTTTACACGTCAATGACGTTTTGAAAAATATATAGGGTAAAGTTGATCAAAGGTGACAAGTCCTTTTGAGCTACTAAAAGACATGGTCTTGAAGAAGATGACAAGTATCGAAAAATACAGGAATAATCCTTATGTATTAAGCTTCTTTAGTAGGTTTGTGGTTGTAAAAATGCATGATCGATACACGTTTACAAACATTAATCTAATAAAGTTCCTTCTTTCGCAAGAACTTTACTGCACAACGATTTAAAAGAATAATAGTCCAACAAAAATTCAGACTATCAGAGCCAATTGATAAGTCATGATAGACTTTAAGTCAAGGTTAGAAAAGTGAGTTTGGTAAGTACAAATGTACCCCTGTGATTGTCTAATACAACCATAAAAATTTGAGGAACAATTGTCAATTGACAAGTTCATGAAGAATCAAATAATACAGTGAAGAGTTTTCCTTAAACATAAAACACTCATTCTAAGAGTGAAGATAAGGATTGGCTTATCTCGACTTCGAGCAAGCACGAAGGTATTTCTAAACACACTTAATCTGATTTGTTGTTGTCTTCTGTATTCTTCTTTGAACTGCGTACGATGACCGACAACTTAGTCAGTCTCGGTCATGGACAAAGTTGATCTTTCTTCGTAAGGCGAGTCAATGGCTCCAAGGTCTTAGATAGTTCATCGATGAACCTTTAATAAAAATCGGTTAGCCTAACCATCTATGGATTTCAATCACCATCTGTGATCACTTCCACAAAACTAATGTTTCATCCTTTTGAACAACATCGATGCTCCTCACAAGGCACACTTGGTCCCAAAACTATCGTGACAACACATCTTCCCGTTAAGAAGAGTCATCTAACTCGACTAACTTTGTAGGCGATATCCTACACAAGTGATAGAGGTCAAATCGAATCTAGAAGCTAGATCGATTGAAAACTCAATATCCTTTGCAACAGCAAACCTAGAACATTCTTAGGGAATACTCCCAGAAAATCTTCCATGATAGGTACCTCATTCAAATGTTTGAGAAAATCCCTAGGGATAAAAGAACGTCTCAACATGAACATAAGTACCCTTTACTAACCATGAGTTCTCACAAGGTCTCAACCCAATTAGAACCCATCAAAACATACATATTTGTGTGTCAACACACATTGTTTCGGCAAGGAAACAATTTCAAACAAGATTCAACCAGAGATCACACAACAAAAACCTAACAGACCTATTCCCCAAGGTTCCCGAAAGACTCGACCAGCTCTGATACCACTCTGTAACACCCTTCTTGGGCATTATTAAAAAGAAATTTGTTGGCTGCTTTCGAAAATTTATTTACTTTAGGTCATAAAACTTGGGTATAAAATTTGTTAAATGCGGTTACGGTACAATTTAAACCTATTTTAAAATAGTAACACCACATTTTCATCTATCATTGTATAGATTATGGTCATATATACCATTTGTCATATGACCCAAAACCTAAGCGGTGGCTGGCGCACATACTTACAAACCTAGCCTGGCAACCTATTTATTTTAGAAATGTACTTGAATAAAAAGCTAGAATATTTTTACAAAAATTTCGACCGAGTCTCCTTTGTAATTCCAACGTCCCAGACTAAAAACACCTGCTGAAATATTTCTATTTTCATCCCAGAAGTTCCAGTCATACAAAAAAAACATGAAGACAGAATTTTGCTGAAAATATTTACATAAACAAATAGCTGACCAAAATGTAAGATTTTAAATTTTTCATCCAAAAGAAGGGCTCTCTGAGCCATTTACATTCCATCCAAAAATAAAGGCTTTCTGAGCCATAAACATAATACTAACATTAATCAACGTCATCTCACAACCTAAGCCGGTCGTTCTAAAAGATATTCATGGGTAAGACCCCTATGGTTCTCACCATTATACATGATATTATACTTCTTCCAGGATTGGGAATAATATCCCAGAGCGAAACTGGAAACCTCTTCTGCATCTTCTGTACGTGTGTACCAAGGTACAACAGCAAAACCAAAAAAACATATACATGCAAGGGTGAGATACCAATATATGGACTTAAACACGATAACTACATGCACGACTCTCAAATACCATTTAACATGAATATTCAAAGATAAACAATATATTTATTAAAGGGTTTCATACCCGACAGTAGTAACCATTTTAAAAACCATGACACTTAAATATTCATCAACTAACTTTGATACCTAATCTCCGGAGCTCCAAACAACAAATACATGAGCTGATCAGGCTCCAATTGCCAAATAAGGTAGAATCCATGCCAGATATGGCAAAGTTCAAATAACCATTCCACAATCCAAAACGAGACAAAGTGGTGACTACATATAGCACATGGTTTTCATGGTCATATATCCATCAAGGCACAGTGATGCAACCGTCATGAATACTTGCCATCAAGCATTCAAGTCCTATGCAAAGGTACGTCTGCCCTGAAATGCACATAAAACATTTTGTTCTCGTTGTTTTCTTTGTGTTCAATCTTTATGTGTCGGAGCTATAAGTCTCACGACCAAATCACCATTTTAAACTTTGAAGTTTCATACCTCAAACCATAATTGACTTCCAGTCAAAAGTGTACAAATCACGAAATCTGGACCGATGCACCAGTCTTAGAAACATAGATTTTAGTGCACAAAACCAAATATACGGTTTATAGGACATTTAGTCCAAAACTTCACCTTTCGGACCCCGGGCCTATATCATAGAACACTAGAACCCCGACGTCTCGGCTTATAGGTTTGTTTAAACCATTTTCGTTCTGTGAAATACAAAACAAAACCAAAGTTTCCTCAACTTAGCAAAGTTGACGAAAATAACTC
Source organism: Sophora flavescens (assembly GCA_030762895.1). NCBI lineage: Eukaryota > Viridiplantae > Streptophyta > Magnoliopsida > Fabales > Fabaceae > Sophora > Sophora flavescens. The sequence goes on from CM061068.1 coordinate 128,407,633, forward strand.
GTTGTTTATAGAAAATCCTTTTATGTTGGAAATTCATTTTGTAAACTTGTCAAAAATCTCTTAAAACTCATTTTGTTCAAAACTCATTAATTTGAACTTGGAAACCTCATTTGAGACAAATTCTCAGTATTACTCAATATTACCCTTTTTAAGAAATACTTTCGTAAATATTGACGAAATTGTCCGTCGTTTGCCGTTTTAAAACGTTTTTAGGTCAAAGCATGACTTTCATAATACAGTAATTTCCCCAACACTGTAATAAAGTTATTTTTGAATTTTTTTGGAAAAGACAACCTAACTGAAATATTTTCAAGATGTCGTCCTCACTATTTACTCATAAATCACTCTTTTCTCCCAAACATCATCAAATATAAATACTTTCAATATTTTTCTTCCACAAATCAAATTCTTTAAATTTCTCCTCAAGCTTTTTCAATGCTTTTATCTTTAATTTAATTGAGCACTGACCAATGTCAGGCTTCTCAGTCAATCAACCAACCAACAAATAATCCATATATAGCAGATATCCATACATCACAGTTTAATCATGCTTTCACAGAAAACATTAAAAACCACATAACAATCATATAACAACTTAATTTGACACCACACATAACAACAGATAAACTCAAGCACGACACACAAATAGCATGCAATTACCGAAAATCCCTCAGGTAATCTCCCCTTACCTTTGAAGACAATAGAAAGGTCCTCGTCTTAATGCTCCAATTAGTTCCAATAGTGCAAACTCTACTCCATCCAGCAAGTATAGCCACGTACAACGTCCCATAGACACAAACTAAGCATGATAACAAACAGACAATCTCACCAATTCAATTTTCATCCTCAAAACATATATTTAGTTTAACAAAGTAGAAACATTTTCCAAAGAGATTGATTTTAAGTAAATAAGATTCATTAAAACAATTGGGGAAAAATTGAATTGATTATAGAAACACGAAATAGTTTTGTCAGAACATAAATTAACAGTCCCAATTGCGTAAAGACTTAATCAATTTTATAATTATAAACTAATTTCAAGAGAAACAAAATTGGGGTAAGTTTCAAAGAGAAATTTGGGAAATTTTAATTGAAGTAGAGAATCATAAAATTAACCTTAGAAATCATTAATTACAAGTCCCGATTGCACTAAAACTGAACCATTTTCATGATTAAAGTCATATTGGGACATTAGGGTTCACAACATAAATTGGGGAAAATTCAATCTACTTAAAGAATGATGAAATTGATTTAGGGAAACACTAAGAAAATTAACGGTCCAAAATTTAATCTCCAATTATTTTTAAACCAACGTATTTTCAAATTTAAAATTAAATAGAGTCAAATAGGAAAATAATTTTCTTTCAATCGTATTATTTAAAATATTTTTCTAAATAAATACTACTAGTGACAATAACATAATATTATTGTCTAATAATCGTGCATACACTGACATAAGACAGTATTAACACACTCAAAAAATTAATTTTACATGAGTAATTAAAATTACTCAAACCAAACCACATAAAAATAAACAAAAATAAACATTCAGATAATTAATCACTCCAAATAAACATATACACATATACCCCAATCCCAAGCCCAAAAGACTCGGTCAGCTCTGATACCACCTAATGTAACACCCTTCTCGGGTGCTACATTTTATGTGACATTTTAAGACCGAAAAGTAGTTTAATTAAAATCTCTGCAATAAAATGGGGTAAACTTTTTTTCTTTGAAGATCAATGGAATGGATCAAGGTAAGAATTCTCAAAGTTTGAAAGAAAACATTTTGAAATGTCCCCTTTGAAAAATGGAGTTTGGATGAAGTCGGAACACCTGATAAAACATTTTATAACATCAAATGTTTTTCTTTTTCTCAAGGGAGACAGTAAGCAATAAAACATCCAACCTCATCAAATATTTACATAATACAATGCACTAAAACATTTACTAATCATAATTAAGGTTATAAGTTCGAAAATCATTTACATAAAAACCCAAATCGACTCGTAAACAGAAAACATAAAGATACACAGACCCAACATAAAGCTATGGAGACGTAGCTCCTGATATATAATATACTTGGAGTCGCAGCTCCATAAACGATAACATTAACTCCCAAACATCCCAAGCTGGCCAAATCAAAATATAAAAGACCATCCTCTCTCATACATCGTGAGAAGGACAAACCCAACTGACGAGATCTAGTGGAAACTCTATTTGAGTCCACTGCTGATGTCGTGACAAAAGACATCCCTAGTGCCATTACATAAGTAGCTCTCTGACTAAGCCTTTCCCTTACCAAGGAGAAAGTCATAGCCTACAAACCAACAACAATCATGCCTGTCTCAAGAAAAGAAGGATTAGGCATGACAACAAACACAAAGACCATCATCCTGGACCATCAGAAAGCTAGAAGACGTCCACTAGAACTCCAACATATCGTCTGCAAGCTCGAACCTCAACCTCTATGATGAATCCACCAAACGACATCTTGACATCTCAGTCTTCTCAAAAGAACATAGAAGGCACATAACCAGACGACATAGGAAATATAAAATAAGGAGGTGAGATTCCCAAACATCAAAACATATGACAGATATGAAAATAGCACGACACCACATAACATATATTCATATCCATGTAAACATATATTTCAGTCAAACAGTCCAATATATACAAGTAACAGATAACACGTGCATATATAGTCAATAGTACACAAATCAGTGTAATCACAATCTCATCAAGCATGACTGGACATTGTTAGTTCATAGAGACACGAGAATAGAGGTAATTGATTGAAACTGCATAGTCCCATACCTACACAGTCTCAAGGAAGATTTGACCCTAACTCCGGAGCTATGAGAACATTCGGAAGGAGTGATTAGAGCACATGTTTCACAACTGCCAATATTAGGCATCTTGTGCGTTCGATAGTAACAGCCACATAGTGGTACTATAACTGATTGTGAAACACTCTCGATAACCTGGACAGGCTAGCATCTAGTCGTTGATGTCAGTGTATTGCATGGAACGCCACGACCAAGAAGAATCACCAGCTGGCCATTCGTGACCCTCCTACCCTGACCATCCCCAAGACCATTTAAGATCGTCACTAGCACGTCCTCATGCGCACATGCATGTCGGCTTAACTTCCTAGTCACAAAGGCCTTACGGAACATAGTATCAACTATGTGTTTATGCAATAATGCCGTTAATGGCGTGTGCGTTCATATTTATCCACCGGATATATTTCGGGGTTCCTTACGGAAATCAAAATCCATTTTGTTCATATTTATCCACCGGATAAATTTTGTGGTTCCTTACGGAAACCAAAAGCCATTCTAGAGGCAAAGCAGACAGTATCATCCTATTAGGAATCACCCCTCGTTGGGCTATCCTTGTTTCAACGCTTTAGTACATTATGAAGGTTAGTCTTTCGTCACCAACTCAATTATGCCTCTTTAAGTCCATTCCCGAATAGGGTTACTTGTCAAGCAAGCAACCTCAAAATACTTTTTGTCATTAAGTATTATGGATGTAAGGATGAGTGAATCGTCCTTACTTTATGACATATGGTCTTGCTCCACCATGAGTCATAATCATTAAGTCTTTGTTTTCACTAAGTCATCCTCGACTTAGGTTTTTCATTTAACTTGAAATACCAGTCATGACGACTAAAATCCTTTTGGTTCAAAATCAATACTCCTTGACTAAAACCAAACCATTTGAAAATTAATTCAAATAAATAAATATTGTTATCAAATCCCTCAAAACACTTGAAATGCATAAAAGGCGGTTTTGTTCCATTTCACTGAATTTAGGACATAAACTCCGTATTTTCACAAGTATGATTCCTTTTTCTCAAATCTTTCACTCTCTTATGTTCCAATACTCATGTTAACATATTAAAATACTAATTTCAAACTTTACAGTTTTCTCAAAAACTCCAGAACCCGACCAAACGTTGCTAAATTCACGAATCGCATAATTCATTTTTCAACAATTTTTAACTATAATGTTCTAAAACTCGTGTAGGGATTTAGGACACTTAGTTAAGTGGTAAAACAGTTCCTAGCTCATAAGAAGTAGAATTTGTCAGATTTACTTACTTTAGTCCATTTTACACTTCCAAATTTTAGAAACTCATTTCTAAGATTTTCAAAACTCAAGTTTGTTCCTTTATGAGCTAACCAATTATCAAAGCCATTTTGGAATCATTTGAAATATTTAAGACAATTTTGGAGGAGAAGGAAACTTGTAGAGAAGAAGAAGAAGGATATGTGTTTTGCTGAGAAGAAAACTTAAAGTGAAAGAAAATTGGGGAAGGGGTTATACGCGTACGGGTGTGAGAGAGGAGAGGAACTGTCGTGGATACATAGGGACCAAAAGAGTAAAAGAGTTATTTTTGTCTTTATTGTGAAAAAATTAAATTTGAGTGATTAAAATTGAGTCTAAAAAAAATAATACTGGCCCTTGGATCTAAAAATAATTAGTGACAAACATAAAATTTCAAAATTCAATTTAGAATAAAGATTGATAGTTGAATTTATCAATCAAGAAAATCAATGATCCAAAATTAATCTCCATTTAACACTAAACTAACTTATTTTCGAATCTAAAATTAATTAGAGTAACATCTGAAAATAAATTCCTTTGAATCATATTCTTTAAAATATTTTTATAAACAAAGAATAATAGTGACAATAACGTAACATTATTGTCTAGCAAGCGTGTATACACTGTAGTAACACAGTGTTAACGCACCCAATAAAATATTTTAAATGAGTAAATAAAATTACTCAAACTAAACCACATAAAATTAAACAAAAGTAACCATCCAAATAATTAATTATTTCAATAAAATAATTAAACATATACGAGAAAAACTAGGGTGTTACAAATAACAATTTTTGTTGATAAAAACTTAGGACTATTTTGTTAATTACAATCCATGTACGCCAATTAATTTTTAGTTTCTTTAAAATGTAACATTGGAAATGGTACCACAATTATTAAAAAAAATTATAATTTCTATGAGCTAACGTTATGATAATAAATTTGATTGATAATAATTTAGGACTATTTGTTTATCACAATCTGTGCACTGCAATTATTTATTAGTTGTTTTAAATAAACTATATTGAAAATGATCGAAATTCTTGAAATGATTTAATTTTTTTGAAAATATATATGATTAAATGTTGAGAGAAATTCGGCAACAATGCAAGTGGGAAAATAAATGCTTGATAATTTATAATTTGTTTAAAAAAATAAATTCACTATTAATATATTTTCTAAAAACGGAATGTTTGGCAATTGTCAAAGAAATTTAAATTTTATAATGACTATGAAGATGACATGTGGTAGAAGTTTCCACCCATCGTTTTTGGTTTATAATATTTATAGATGTCATCTTTCAGCAAAGGTAAGTGTATTGATAAACTTCAAGGTCATATTGATATAATCTCTCATTTTCATTTGGGAATTTCTAAGGGCTGCAGAAATTTTAATAGTCTCTAGTGTTCTGTCTTCATCTTTAACACACTAAACACTTAGGGTCTGTTTGTTTTGTTTCCAGTTTCCTGTTTCCATTTCCTGTTTTCGAAAATAATTAGAAAACTGCCACCTGTTTTCATTTTGTTTCCTATTTTCAGAAATTTGTACAGGAAACACTGAAAACAACTTTTTTCTGTTTTCACTATTTCCTGTACAAATCTTTGAAATCAGGAAACATAATGAAAACAAAGTGGCAGTTTTGTAAATATTTCTGAAAACAGGAAATGAAAACAGGAAAGTGGAAACAAAACAAACAGGCCCTTAACTACTAACTCTACCATGTCCCTTTTAATTGTGGGTCGGATTATTATATCTGATGTGGATATAATCAATCTAAATCAATTCATTAGACCGAATTATTGCTTAGAAATATCAAAATTTGAGTAATCTCACTACGCCAGATTCGGGATTTAATAGCGGACACTAAATAGCGGTTTCTACAAGATGCACTCTGAAAAAATGTGTGAAAGTGTTTGATAGTGTTGATCAATAGAAACGTCACTAAATTATAAACATTTAATAGCATTTCAACTAGAATTTTAGCCATTAACCTATTTTGAAAAAAAAAAAGCGCTCTATACCCCATACATCATTAATAGTGTGTAGCTGTGGAAGCGATATCATAAAAGACCATTTTAATAGAGTTTATTTGAACAAACACTATCAATGTGGTAACTATAATAGCGCTTGAATAGAAAAAACACTATTTTTTTTTCTTCGAATTAAAACTACACTTTTTAGTTGACCAACTTTCTGCCCGTAATCGTTGGGCGTTGACACAGTTAACAGAACTGATGGAAGTATAATAAACTATATGCACATAAAACCTAATATTCAACATTCAATGCATAGACAATTGTCCGTAATTAATTCCGCCTTAGTAGCTATTGAACAAACTCTACTAAACCTAAGCCAATTTGTCCTGTAAATAACCCTCCTTTGTGTTTTTATCCCACACTTATGAAATGAACATATGAAAATACGAGAATGGGGATTGAATTGTGTTTTACTTAAAATTTTTGAAAATATGAAAGTTTTCTCAAAGAAGCAGGATTAGACACTTTAATGCGTCTGATGCAGAACAGGTTAATTTAAAACTTAACACTTTTAACCACAGTTAGCACAATAAATATAAAATCAAACTTAAAGAGATAAGGGTAAGGAAGTTGACACAGATTTATACTGGTCCACCCCAAACCTTGAGCTACGTCTAGTCCTTGGTTTCACCAAGTGTTACACTATAACTGATCAAATTACAGATTGGTAATATTTGCACACCTAACCTCCTCGGGCACAACCAACAAGTATTGTTTTCACACCTAGCATCTCCATGCTCCTTACAAGTATTCTTTCAGCATGCTTCTTCGGGCTTTACAAAGGGTAAGGTATAAATAAAGCAGCAGCTTCAAAGTTTATAACTTTGCAAGTCAACCAGAGTAACACACAATGGGTGAATAAGAAATAAGGTTGGTATGGCTCCATTAATAACTTCTCAATAAATACAAATAATTGAGAATAGAAGTATTATAAAAAAGAAGAACTTAGAGAGCTTTGAATGCGAGAAGAGTATTGAATGCTAGATGATTAAGTTCTGGTCAGTGTTGTAACACCCCGTTTTCCGTAAATTCTTTTATGTGCTTCTATATGTTGGCTATGTATGCTTGTTATGTTTGTTTTTGATGTCTAAGTTTATCTTTGGGGAAGTTTAGCCTTAGAAAGGTTCAATCTTTTTAGAGTCCTAGTAACATGTTTCACTGTTTTGGCCATATATTCAGTTCTATATGTCTGATTGAGGAGATCTATGATGTGTTGGAAAGTTCAGAGAATTATCTACAAGACTTATTTCAGGTGTTTTGTCCAAATTCTATTGCTAGTATGCACGGCCATGCATAATTATGCATGGTCGTACAATTATGTACAACCTGTGACATATTATGTCCCACCTGTGTCATGTTTTGCGTCGATTTCCTGAACGCTTGACGTATAACTAATGCATGGCCGTACATCATGAAGCACGACCGTACATACTATCAGAATTAGTTTTGTGTTAGGTTTCTTTTGTTCTAATAGTATAAATAGGTGGCTTAAGGGGGTTGCGGCTGTAACCCTCAATTTTGGCACTTTGGGCAACCCTAGTGTGACATAAACCTCTCCTTTTCCCTTACCTTTGAACCCAACCAAGTTTTTGGTGTAACACCCTTCTCGGGTGCTACATTATCTGTGACATTTCTCTTTTTATAAGACCGAGTAAAGCGGAAAATAATTATTTTGCCAAAATACAGGTTTATTTTTTCCTTTTTGTAAGATTAAATGACTTAGAGATTTTGATATATGACAAAACAATTTAATGTGTATGCAAGTGTTTTAGTGTCAATTTGCAAAGACAGGTATCAAGTAGTGATCAACAAGTTCAGTGAGCAATTAAAGGAGAATATTCAAGGAAGAACTTGAAGAAATCAAAAGAGCAACATGGAGGAATCAAAGAGAAAAGACAGAGATCAAGGGATCATCAAGAGTGTGGTATCCCTGAGTGAAGAACATTGAGGCTCTTAACAAGAGTGTGGTATCTCGAGGTGAAAGAGTGCTTTGTGGTGTAAAGGTTTTTCAAGCTACCTGGCTAAAGCTTGTTGTGTTAGTGTGTGAAAACCCACAAGTGGAGTGGGGACTGGATGTAGGTCACAGTGGTGGTGGCTGAACCAGGATAAATCTGGTTGTGTGGTATCTCTAAACTCAAACTCTTCTACTTTCTGTTTATGTTCAAGAACCTGTCATTTTGATGTTTAAAGTTCAATATAATTTCTGTTCTTGATCTGTATAAACTATATTGAAACCTGAGTCTGATTGTAATCAAGTCTGTGTTATCTGCGTTCAAAACTGAGTTGATCAAAACCATTCTTGATTGCTGAAACTGAACTAATCACTGAAACTGAAACCTGCAAGTTTGTTCTTGATTGTTAATGCTTGTATCTGAAACTTGCATAACTTGTTCTTAATCTTTAAAGGCTTAATCAGTTTCTGTATTTTGTTATTACTGAGTTTTGAACTCGAACCTATTCTGAATTAATCTTTCTTATCTTCATCATCTTACAATTCAAGATTTTATATAAACCAATCATTGATTTTGTAAAAGATCCCGAGGCCACAAATCTAAAAGTAAAGTTTTGGGAAAAGTTTTTAATTAGAAAAAAATCCCCCCCCCCCCCCCCCCCCTTCTTGAGTCGTGAATCCAAAACAACAATTGGTATCAGAGCTAAACTCTGAAGTTTGGCTTAACAGCTATAAGAGTATGGCTTCCAATGACTGTTTAAATGAAGGGGCTTCCCTTGCACGCCCGCCTGCCTTCAATGGATCTGAGTATATCTATTGGAAGGAAAGAATGGTAATCTTTCTTAAGGCAGCATGTGTTGACATATGGGATGCAATAGAAAATGGACCATTTGTCCCCTCTACTGTAGAGGCTGATGGTGCTCCAAGAAATAAGCCTAAAACTGAATGGAATGAGGATGATAACAAAAGAGTTCAATATAATGCATGCGCTAAGAATATTATAACATCTGCTTTAAGACGTGGTGAGTTTTTCAAGGTTTTAAATTGCAAAACAGCAAAGGAGATGTGGGATACATTGCAAGTAACACATGAAGGAACCACAGACGTCAAAAGAGAAAGAATGAACACCCTCACACATGAGTATGAGCTGTTCAGAATGAAGCAAGGAGAACCTATGACTGAAATGCAAAAGAGATTCACTTACATTGTAAATCAATTGGCTGGTCTTGGAAAAGCTATATCAAATGAGGATCAAATTAACAAAGTAATGAGATGCTTGAGCAGGGAATGGCAACCTAAAGTCACTGCAATATCAAAATCTAGAGACCTCTCATCAATGACCATTGCCACACTGTTAGGAAAACTGCAAGAGCATGAATTGGAGTTGAACAGACTGAATCAAAGTGAAGAAACCGATAAAAGAAAGAAGGGATTGGCTCTAAAATCACAAGTCAAAGAAGTAGAAGACAATGATGATGATAATACAGAACAACAGTCTGACCTACCAAAGGAATGGAGGATTGTCAGAAATCATCCAATTGATAACATCATTGGTGAAATTACAAAGGGGGTAACTACTAGACAATCTTTTAGAAATGCTTGTAATCATATGGATTTTGTGTCTCAAGTAGAACCTAAGAACATAGATGATGCTATAATTGATGAACATTGGATGATGACTATGCAAGATGAGTTAAACCAGTTTGAAAGAAACCAAGTTTGGAAACTAGTGCCTAAACCCAAGAACTATCAAGTAATAGGTACAAAATAGGTTTTTAGGAATAAACTAGATGAAAATGGTATAATTGTAAGAAACAAGGGTAGATTGGTAGCCAAAGGTTATAACCAAGAAGAAGGCATAGATTATGATGAAACATATGCACCAGTAGCAAGATTAGAAGCTATAAGAATGCTACTTGCTTATGCTTGCATAATGGGATTTAAATTGTATCAAATGGATGTTAAGAGTGCTTTATTAAATGGATTTATACAAGAGGAAGTGTATGTAGGTCAACCACCTGGCTTTGAGAATAATGAATTGCCTAACCATGTTTATAAACTGTCTAAAGCACTATATGGCTTAAAGCAAGCTCCTGGAGCTTGGTATGAAAGGTTAAGTAATTTTCTCATTGAAAAGGGATTTAAAAGAGGTAAAGTTGACACAACTTTGTTCACTAAGAAAAAGGTACACAACATTTTACTTGTATAAATATATGTGGATGATATAATTTTTGGTGCGACTAATGAGCATTTGTGCAATGAGTTTGCTAGTCTTATGCAGAGTGAGTTTCAAATGTCAATGATGGGTGAGCTGAACTTTTTCCTTGGACTACAAATAAAGCAAACTGAAAATGGAATCTTTGTTAGCCAGACCAAGTACTGCAATGAGTTGATCAAGAAGTTTGGCATGGAAAATGCTAAGGAGATGGCTACTCCAATGAGTACCTCCTATTATCTGGACAAGGATGAGCAAGGTAAACATGTTGATGTTTCTAAATTCAGAGGTATGATAGGCTCACTACTTTATCTTACTGCTAGTAGGCCAGATATCATGTTTAGTGTATGCATGTGTACTAGGTATCAAGCAAATCCAAAAGAATCACACTTAATAGCAGTTAAAAGGATAATTAAGTATTTGTTAGGAACAAAATACATGGGATTATGGTATCCCAAGGGAGCTACATGTACTTTAGTTAGCTATTCAGACTCTGATTTTGCTGTTTGTAAACTAGATAGAAAGAGTACAAGTGGAACTTGCCATTTACTAGGAAATCATTAGTATCATGGTTTAGTAAGAAACAATCTAGTGTGGCTTTATCCACTGCAGAGGCTGAATATGTAGTAGTTGGTAGCTGTTGTGCACAGGTTTTATGGATGAAACAACAATTAGTTGATTATGGTGTGCAACTAAACCAAGTTCCTATTAGATGTGACAATACAAGTGCAATTAACCTAACTAAGAATCCCATAATGCACTCTAGAACTAAACACATAGAAATCAGACATCATTTCATTAGAGATCATATACAAAGTAGAGAAATTGAGATTGAATATGTTGATACAACTAAACAACTTGCAGATATTTTTACCAAGTCCTTGAACAAGGAAAGCTTCTTTTTCAGTAGAAGAGAATTGGGCATAATTGATCAATCATATATCTAATCTCTAAAGAAACTGTTTATATAACTGTATCTTTGTGAAACCGTGCTCTGATTCTTGTATGATTTGATTTGGAATATCTATGAATGATTAGAAGAGAGTTTTGGAATATCTATAAGAGATGGACGTGCTTATTTTCAAAATGAACAATTTTAGATGGACGCGTCTTTTTGATTTGGCCCTGCACCTATCCCTCTATCATGAACAAATTTATATGCTATGTTCGAATGTTTAAGTGCTTGCCCTCTCTATTGCTTCGAATGTTTCTTTTCTTTACCTTTTTGATAATGCCAAAAGGGGAGGAAAAAGTATGATATAGAGAAAAGGGATAATAAAAAATTATGCATGCATATTTTGAGGGGGAGCTTATAAGCTTACATGATTAATGGGGAGTAATTCAAATTCTGCTCTGATAATTTTTTTTTGCTCTGATATACTTCTGCTCTGTCTGCTCTGATACCATGATATAAATCTGTCAAAAATACTTAGCTTCTGCTACACTTATACTCTGATCTTATAATTTGTTAAAAGATTTGTCATAATCAAAAAGGGGGAGATTGTAAGACTCAATGACTTAGAGATTTTGATATATGACAAATACAATTTAATGTGTATGCAAGTATTTTAGTGTCAAATTGCAAAGACATGTATCAAGCAGTGATCAACAAGTTCAAGGAGCAATTAAAGGAGAATATTCAAGGAAGAACTTGAAGAAATCAAAAGAGCTACAAGGAGGAATCAAAGAACAAAGACAAAGATCAAGGGATCATCAAGACCAAACTTAAAGGAGAAATTAGATCTAAGTCTTAGATGATTTGTAAGAGATGAAATCTCTTATTCACAAATAGCTCATTTGAAAAGATGCATGAAGAAAATAAATTTTCATAACCTGCATTAAAAGGAACAAGTTTTCGTTAATGAAAATGATTTTTGGAAATAAGAAGCGCTCATCCAATAAAGTAATAGAAGCTAGCGCTCGTCCAACACAAGTGACAAAAGCGCTCGTCCACTGAAGTGATGTAAGCACTCATCCACTAAAGTGATAGAAGTGCTCGTCCACTAAAATGACAGAAGCGCTCGTCCACTAAAGTGACAGAAGCGCTCGTCCACACTAATCTTTGGACTTGCTAAGTGCTTAATGAGAAGCTCAATCCAATGATGTGGCATATGGAGCTCGTCTACTTGCTCATCCGATGTAAAATATTAATTTAAAATGGCTAGATGGACGCACTTACTTTCAAGATGGACACGAATTCTATAAGAACTGACGTAGAATTTTATTTCAAGAACCAGAATCAAGAAAACAGATTCTGTTATCAAACTCAAATCTGTTTTAATTGATCCCAACGACTGTAACTTATTTTCTATATAAAGAGGGATCAAAGGAACTCTTTCAATATATCGAATAACGAATAACATATCAAATACAATACACATATTAGTCATCATCTTTCTTGAGCTTATTGTGAAAAAGAGTGTTTCATTCTCATAAGTGCTTCAATTAGTTTATCTGACTATTGAGAGTTAGGAATCAATTTTTCATTTTATTTGATTGTAAAGAGAGAGGGAGTCTCTCTGAGTGATTAGGGTGAGGTATCCCTAAGGAAGAACATTGAGGCTCTTCACAAGAGTGTGGTATCTCGAGGTGAAGGAGTGCTCTGTGGTGTAAAAGTTTTTCAAGCTACCTGGCTAAAGCTTATTGTGTTAGTGTGTGAAAACCCACAGGTGGAGTGGGGACTGGATATAGGTCACAGTGGTGGTGACTGAACTAAGATAAATCTGGTTGTGTGGTATCTCTAAACTCAAACTCTTTTACTTTCTGTTTATGTTCAAGAACCTGTGATTTTGATGTTTAAAGTTCAATATAATTTCTGTTCTTGATCTGTATAAACTGTATTGAAACCTGAATCTGATTGTAATCAAGTCTGTGTTATCTGTATCAAAACTGAGTTGATAAAAACCATTCTTGATTGCTGAAACTTAACTAATCACTGAAACTGAAACCTGCAAGTTTGTTCTTGATTGTTAATGCTTATTTCTGAAACTTGCATAACTTGTTCTTAATCTTTAAATGCTTAATCAATTTCTGTATTTTGTTATTACTGAGTTTTGAACTCGAGCCTATTCTGAATTAATCTTTCTTATCTTCATCATCTTCCAATTCAAGATTTTATATAAACCATTCATTGATTTTGTAAAAGATCCCGAGGCCACAAATCTGAAAAGTAAAGTTTTGTGAAAAGTTTTTAAGAGGGAAAGATTTTAAGAAGACAACAATTGGTATCAGAGCTAAACTCTGAAGTTTGGCTTAACATCTATAAGAGTATGGCTTTCAATGACTTTTTAAATGAAAGGGCTTCCCTTGCACGCCCACCTGCCTTCAATGGATATGAGTATATCTATTGGAAGGGGAGAATGGTAATCTTTCTTGAGGCAGCAAGTGTTGACATATGGGATGCAGTAGAAAATGGACCATTTGTCCCTTCTACTGTAGATACTAATGGTGCTCCAAGAAATAAGCCTAAAACTGAATGGAATGAGGATGATAAAAAAAGAGTTCAATATAATGCCCGCGCTAAGATTATTATAACATCTGCTTTAAGCCGTGATGAGTTTTGTGCAAAGTTTTCTTAAAATACTTGATTACAAAACCTAGCACATTATGAGATTGGAACATAGGTCCAATTATTTATTTGTGTACTTTTCTAGTTGAGCCTTTTTCTTTGGCTTTTAATAAAATAAATCATTCAGAGTCCATTAAATTTTATGGAATATGGATAATGAATTATCCATACTTTATGACATAAGATCTTTTTCCACCCCACATCATAAATTATTACGTTCGTATTTTCACTAAGTCGTTCTTGACTTCGGTTTTTACATTTTACAGTAAAACTCGTCTTTGAAGTCAAAAATTCTTTTGGCTTAAAACCAAAACCTTTATATAAAATCAAATCCGTTTTCAAGAATAATTTCCCCCAAAGATACTTAGGTATCAATTTCTCCAAAACATTTCCTCAAAAATCCTTAAAACGTTAAACAACGGTTTCGCTGCTTTTTACTAAATTTAGGCTTAAAAAGCCAAACTTTTGAAAATATGGTTCTTCACCTCAAATATATTACTCTCCTAGGTTATATTACTCATATTAAAATGTTGAATCACTGATTTTCCATCAAAAACTCCATTTATACAAAATTCCTAAGAATTTGACCGAATGTCATTAATTTTGTAAATTGTGTAAATCCTTTTTAACCGATTTTACACTATAATAGTCCAAAACTCATTTTGGAGTTTTAGAACAGTTTTATAAGCATGAAAAGCATCTTCTAACTGTCCAATTGCATTTATTTTTGAAAATTGCAGTTTAGTCCCTAAACTTTCATTAATTACAAAAAGTCTTTATTCACTTAAAACCTTATAACTTTTTATTTGTAACTTCAAATCACCCCAAACCAACTTCTTTAGAAATATTTTTCAGTTGCCCTCAAAATTTCCAGAAATTACATTTCTGCCCCAAATATTTTTCAATAATTGCAAAAAGGTCATTTTTCACCAAAAAGTTTATAACTTGTTATGTATTAATCCAATTAACACCAAACCAATTTCTATGGTTTTGTCTCATCAAGAAATACAATCTTAACATAAAAGTACATGAATTTCAGTGCAGCCACTGAAATTCTCAGAAATTACAATTTAGTCCCTAAGGACTCATAAATCCATAACTTTCAACATATACATCCAAATCAATCCAAACAATTTCTATATTCTTATGTGATCATGCAATCCTAATAAAAATTATTCAAACCGTTTATAACCTCATGTAACCCATTTAATTTAACATGGCCGAATGGCCTTACTTTTTCATTTTTACCATTTTTGTTTCACAAAACAAACAATCATTAATCAAGGTTCCAACTAGAGATTAATCACACCAATATAAACACATATCAAAATCAAACATCAAACAAATCCTCCAAGAGGATCACACACATATAAATCAATAAATTACACAACTTACATACTTATAATTCAAAAGACTTTATACACTAATAAACCACCAACATATCTACCCTAAGGTAGGATAATGGTAATCTCCCCCATACCTTTGGTGACCACTTGATACTCAAGCAAGAAGAGGATGATGTTCACCTAGAGCTCAAGGTTTGAACCAACAAAACCTAGCAATGAATCATCAACAAGAAAACAAGTTAAAAATGAAAGAAAACCATCAAACTCACTTAAGAGCTAGGTTCGGCCTTGTCAAGGAAAATAGGCTAGAGATCTCTAAATTTTTCAAGCTCTTAGATGATGAAATTAGAAGTCATATGAAGATCATAGAAATTGGAATCACATTAAAAGTATTTTTCTATGATTTTCTAGAGATTTTTGAAGTTCTAGATATAGGAATTTGAAATTTGTGAAACTTGAAATATGAAGAAAAGTTGTGAAAGCAAAGGAAGGTATGATCATGAATCACAAGAATCTACCTTTAGAATTTGAAGAAATGATCAAAATCTCCTACTTCCTTTGAAAATTGAAGATGAAGAACTTAGAGTTTTTTCTTAAGTTTATGAAGAACAACATGAACAAATGAGATAAATGAGTGAAATGAAATGTCCAAGTGTGGGTTATGAGGATTGGCCGTGAGTTTCTAGGGTCTAAAGAGTAAATTGTTGTCATGGAAAACATGTAGTTTAAATGAAGGATTCAGGGTAATTTGGGTTCTACACACTTAAGTCATCATTACATGCATTTAATGCATGGTGACTAACCCCTATGACTCACCCCCTTGAGTCATCACAAATTACTCATTGGTCTTATCCGTCCGGCGGCGGGTTTTGTCTCTGTACCTCCGTTCTCGATTCTGTCGATCCCCGATCGTCGAGTATTCGCCTGAAGATCGTACAATAACCTATTTATTTTGAAAATTTTCAAAATAACGACTATGGTTGGAAATAAAATATAAACCTAAATAGTTTCGTTCACAGATCAAAATTAGGTTTTCTGACCAGTAAAATCTTACTGTAAGTGAAAACGCGAACCGGTTTTCGTCTGAGTTTTAAACCCAAATTTTTACCTTAAGCTTCTACCATAAGGTAGAGTATAACTATGATTTTATTATATTAAAAATAATTTTCTAGATCTAATATAAAAATTATGAATAATTAAAATTCTACCGATAATTGAAAAACAGTAACAACAACAAAACTGTAAAAACCGTAAAAACAGGGTGTTACACTTGGTGTTCTTGAGTCCGTTTAGGAGAGAAGTCAAGCGCTATTGTCATCTAAGGTAATGTTGTCATCCCTCTTTTAATCTCATTTTACCTTTTTCTTAAATTGGAGATTAATCGGTTCATCCTCTTGTGTTTGGCCAAGGCTTGAAGAGTTCGTCGAGCCGCTCGAGGGAACAAGAGTAGTTTCGCTTACACTTGGCAAAGGGTTTAGATCTTCATACCAGGTATGGGGAGAAGGGATAGTATGAACATGTAGGCATTGATGTCTTGATATATATTTGTTTATGATAATGATCATTGGCATGCTTATTGATATTGTATTTGATGACAATGTTTTATGATGATGATGTTGTTATGTCGATGATATTGTCATGAATGATTGATTTGACTGTTGGTTGATGTTTTGGGGCGTTTAACGTTCTTGTCAATAAGACGTTAAAAGATGTTAACAATGGTGTTTGAGAATTAAGGGATGTTTTCCCAATTGTTCATAAGACTTGAACGATAGTAAAGAGAGTCAAGGTTAATGCTAAAAGGTTTAGTTAAGGCCCTATGATTGATTCTTGAGTGTTTAGGGACATTAATAATGAAGCTGGAATTAAAGGATAAATTCCTCTTAGTTATAAGACATGGAGATTAATTGAGAATATTGAAACTAATGTTGATGGTTGGTAAAAGTCAATTAGGATTGATCCTTGAATGCCCTAAGAAATTTAGGAAGGGTTCTTCAACCCTTTTGCCTAGAAACATTATGGCCACGCTCCAGTGAGCACGGCCATGCTCAACAGTCAGGACTCCTATGCTTGACTTAAAAGTCAGCAAGTCCATGCTGGGGGAAGCTCGATTGTACTCTCCTTAACAGAACAGGACGTAGAAACATGAAACAGTGGTGTTTCACCCAAAATGTCCTCATTGATGTAATAAGATACCAAACGAAGTAAAGGCAAGCTAGATAACTCAATGAAGACTCAATGAAGATAAACAAATAACAAGCGATAAGATGTTGTACCTTGGTAGCTGAGTGGCCAAGGGGGCCTTGACGCTTATTGGTCAAGGTATTGAGCTCTAGTGCTTATTGACCAAAGTGTTAAATGATGTTGTACCTTGGTAACCTAGTAGCCAACGGGGCCTCGATGCCAAGTGGTCAAGGTGTTGAGCGTTGGTGCTTAATGGCCAGAGTGTTAATTAAAAGATTAAAGATTAAAAGATAATTTTGAACCTTGGTAACCTAGTGGCCAAGGGGGCCTCGATGCCAAGTGGTAGAGGTGTTAATGGTGATAAAACTTGGGTAGCATAGTGGCCCAAGCAGGGGTGGTGATTGTTTGATTGTGTGTTGTGTTGCTTATGCATTCACGCATCAGAAATGTTAGTTGGGGATGCTCAACATAGGGGAGGTCGCCCGAGAGTAAGGTAATATGGCCGTCCTCAGTGATTCATCCAAGAGTTAGGTTAATCTGGCCCCCCACGGTGGCGCATCCTAGAGTACGGTGCGTCGGCTATCCAAGGATTGGATCCAAGTGCATAATGGAGTAATGGAGTAGAGTCTCACCGCATAGCATACATTGATGGAACTGTTATGGATGATGTACATGCGTTATGTTCATATATATGTTTCTTACTCCTTGTTTTTGTTGTTTACTTTGCATGTATCTTTTTTGTTATGAAGAAGACGGTGAGCAGCTTACTGAGGAGTGACTCTGAGGAGCCGCTAATCGTAGTCTAGGATTTCTTAGTTTATGTTGTTTATTTGAGATGTTCGGACTATGGTTATACCATCTCTGTAATGTGACATCAGGGTTGGGTTTCGTTATGTTTGTTATGTGTTTCTTTTAAAATTAAAACATGTTTTATTTTCAGTGTTGTTAACGTTTTGTTACAATGTGGTAACCTCTATCGTGATTTTATTATTATGATATAATATGCATGTGTTCTCTTTATTTTATTTTTATATCGCACTTACGTGTTATGAATACATGCGGGGTAGAGGGTGTCACATTTAGGATTTGTAACATCCCTGACTGCTTTATGGATTGATGACTGTCCCCACAAACCAACACGGGTCTTTTCAGTGTGCTTTGTTCTCCTCACACACTTCCTTGGAAAACTTCCCAGAAGGTCACCCATCCCAGAATTGCTCTAAGTCAAGCACGCTTCACTGTGGACTTCTTAAGTGATGGGCTCTTGAAAAGAAGATGCATCTTGTTTTTTTAGGTAGTACCAATCAATTCATATAAGTCATCCTCAAGTGTATAGTCTCATACCGACACAATCTCAGGATCCCTCTCATTATGGTGTGCTATCGGTTCATTCATGTGTCTCTCTACCTAGAAGCCTTCTAGGAGGCGCTCCTTGTCCATGCCTTCTTGCATCGGCGACCACTCCCTACCCTCATCAGCCCCGAGTATCCCAAGTGTCTTCAAGCAGTCTTCAAAGTATTTCTTATATACTCATCAATAATAAATCCGTTGTAAGACTTTCTTCAGATGAATATACTTTTGTTCCTCATTCATAAAAATCAATGAGCCGTTTTGAATCCCCATTTAATGTTTATGATCGTTGGAGAGCTTCAAGACAAGTTGAACGTATTTCTTGGCATAGCTTGTAACACCCCGGTTTTTACTGTTCTTTAATATCGGTAAATATATATGTATATATATATATATATATTATTTTTATCCGAGACCTATAAAATGATTTTGAATAAAACAAAATCATACTTATACTATAATTTATCATAGAGAGTTACGGTGAAATTTTAGGTTTAGAATTCAGGCAGAACCTGGTCTGTCTTTTTTGCTGACAATAAAAGTTTACTGATCATAAAACCTAATTTGGACTCGTGAACGAAACGGTTTAGGTTTATATTATTTTTCCAACGATATTGATTATTTTGAAAATTCTCAAAATAAATAAGTTATTATACTTTATTCGGGCGCATCATCAACAAACGGGAAATCGATAGAGTCGAGAACGGACGTGCGGAGACAAAACTGGACTCCGGATTATGGGACATCTTGCCACCTAGGGTGGTGAGTCACAGGGGTGACTCACCTAGCATTTATGAGGCAGAATGATGATAACAAAATATCATGATATTTATTCTAGTGAAAAGACCAAAATGCCCTTGGACTTAAAGTGATATTCCAAGAATGTCCCTAAGTGAATTTTGACCAAAATACCCTCTAAAACTACTCAGTTTCGTGCAGTCCCTCCCCTAAACCAAACTCATTTCATTTTGATTTCATTTCATCATATTTCTCTCAAATACCCTAATCGGGTAAACAACGGAACTGGACACGAATGTGCAGAGATATACCGGGGAACAGAACGACGAGTCATCCATGATGACTCAAGAGGAATGAGTCACCATGGTGAGTCATGGTGGCAATTCACCCTAGTCATCATGACAACAAAGAAATATGTGGATATTTAGAGCTTTAACCTAACCAACGTCTAGTTAACTCCAACTAAGGTTAGCCAACCATGATTATAACAAAATATCTTCTTCCTAACATGTGGTCAAAATTCAGCCACATACTCCTACTCACCATTACCACTCATTTGTCATGATGATTTTAAGTGAAATGACCAATTTACCCCTAAGTTAACCTAACCTATGTTTGGTTAATTCAACCATGGTTCACAAGACAATTTCAAATTGACTTCTCATCCTCACATGTGTGTATAACTCAGTCACACCACCCTAATCACACTACCACCACATATTCATTTCATAGCCTAATGATTCCTAAGCCTAGCTATGTTATAATATAGTATTTGTTAACCTAACCTAACCAAGCTTTGGCTAATACTCATTATGGTTACCATTTACCATTAAACAATCAATTTTTCTCCTCATTTTGGGTCAATTTCGTGGCTGCCTCACCCCCCTATATAAGGCCATCTTAACTTCATTTTTTTGCTTTACACAAGTGTTCATCTTCTTGTTCTTCATTTTCCAACACAAAAACCCTAAGTTCTTTCTCTTGATTTTCAAAGGAACTCTAAGATATTGATAATTTCTTAAGATTCCAAAGGTATAGCCTTATGATCCATGATCATACCTTCATATCTCTTCACAAAATTTCTTCGTATCTCAAGTTTTCTTCAAGATCCAATTTCTAGATCTGGTTTTTCAAATAAATCTAGAAAATCATAGAAAAATCATTTTAATGTGAGATCAATTTCTATGATCTCCATATGACTTCTATATTCATCATCCAAGAGATTGAAAAATTTAGAGATCTCTAGCTATTTCTTTCTATCCACTACAAAAAAACAATTGTTTAGCGACCGTAATTTTCGGTCGCTAAACCATGTAAATCGATCGCTATTTGTTTTAGCGACCGAATCAGAGACCGATTTATGATGGTAGCTGAATACCTGGTCGCTAAGGTTTTAGCTACCGAATTATTATTTCGGTCGCTAATTAGCGACCGTAAATTTGGTCGCTACATAATAATAATCGGTCGCTATTAGGTTGGTCGCATTTTTGGGGTAACCATTTCTAGCGATCGATAATCGGTTGCTAGTTCGGTCGCTAATTTTGGTTACTGTTAACCTATATTAGCTACGGATTTTCGGTCGCTATACATCATCTGTAAATGTTAAATAAAGTTTAGCGACCGAATTATTGGTTTCTAATTCGGTCGCTAAACTGGTTATTATTATTTTTTTAATTTTAATTTTTATAATAATTTTTTTCTGATTTTCTTTAAACGTTAGAAAAATTACTAATAAAACACACCAAATAACTTATGAAATATACAATCATAAAAAATAATAAATATATATAAAAAGAATAATCCAAAATATCGTACAAGAATCGTTTAAAGTCAAAAATATGGAGAGAAAAAATCAGTCATGATGAGGGGGAGATGGAGGAATCCAATTATCCTCAGCGTCCGTACCACCGACGCGTCCCGCTAGGCGATCGTCCTCTGCGCAGAGCAGACATCGTAGCTGGCGGCGCGAACCGGAGGAGCGGCGGCAGGTACAACCGTCGAGCATCATCCCGAGCAATCGGAGTCTGGATCTCATCTGCTCCAACACCAGCCCAGATGAACCGGCCTGCTCGATGCTCGCCTGCATCAGCTGCTGGTGTGCCCGAGTCAACTATGCAATCTGGTTCGCCATTTCCTGCTCTCTCTCGCTCTTCTCCCGAAGCTCCGCGTTCAGCTGCGTGATGGTGTCCTGCATTTGGTGGAACTGCTCCTGAGGGACGGTATCGGCGCAGCAAGGAGCAGGCGTGCCGGACGATGAAGCGATGAACTCGGCTCCCAGGTGTCCGAGGCCATACACGTGCCCCTTCTTGTTCCTGCCCCCGACGACCTCCAAATAAATGGCATTGTCGTCGACGGAGACAGGAGAGCAGCCATCACCAGTCAAAGCCTCATCTTGTGACTGTGAGGCACGTGATATGGCATCGTCCTTCTTCTCGTTGAAGCTCGCCTATAAAGTATAGTTGAAGAGATTTAGTTAAAATAATTATATCCAATATTAACAAATCATTTATAATAAATTACAAGTAAACACTAAATTATTTTTTTGCTTACAGCATAGTTACGGGCCTTGTCGTTGACCCATGTCCCCGACTTCAACTTCTTCGTCCTCTCCACCAACTCCATAGCGATGCGGGGCCGCATTGTTTCTGTGCTTTCTGCACAGAATAATATAATATTAAATTCATAAGAATAATTAAAAATGAAAACTAATTAATTAAATAGTATATTAAGTCAAAAGTTTAATGTATTACCAGCTCATCGTAGTGGGCGGCGGCTGATTTAGACCCACCGGTCCAAGCACATGTGCCACCATCAGAAGCTCGATTACGCCGAGCTGTGGCCCGGATCTCCTGGAACTTCTCGGTAGCCCAAGATCTGGTCCAGCTGCCTCTTGATCTCAGGATCCACCCACCTCCCCTTATTCTCGCCCCTTCCTCGCCTTGTTCATCGATTCTTCATAACCAAGTGAGCCTTTATGCTCAAATATGTCCCTGACGAGAGCCTCTAAAGCTAAGTCCCGCCTATACTCTTTCTGCAACTTACAGTTGTTAGGAAATTCGTGTGTACATATATATAATGTAAATTTAATTTAAAAAACTTAATAAATTGTTACCTTATACTCTAGAAACAACTGATCCCTATGGCCCAGTGGGATGGCCTTCCATGTAGGCCATGGACCATCAAACTTGCATCGCAGGATCTTCGATATCGAATCAGAAGGGCCCTTCGCGGGCAGAAAGCTGCAGCAAAATTAGAGCATTAATAAATGTTATAATTAAATTTTAAAAACAAGTAAATAGAAATTAACGATACTTTATATATATTAAAAAATTAAATTAGCATATTCGTTATCCCCCCTGGGGATAAGAAGAATCCTCCTGTCGGATGGACCACGACTCTCCTGTCCCGATGATGATGATGGTCCTATCGTCGTAGGTGTGGATTATGAGGGTGCAGCCTGTGTCCCGACCACATGAGGATGGGTGGGGGGTGCAACTCCATCACCCTAAGGTGTCCCATCAACAGAGGTGCTTTGGTAGGATGGTCTCGATCCCGAAGGAAGGTGGGGGTCGGCCGGCGAAGGGACTCTCGCAGCACGACCTCCACGACGACCCCTACCTCTGGAGGAATATGCCATCTGTGAAAAAAAATGAAAATATGATTACACAACAGTGTAAATAATACAAAAATAAATTACCTTATAAGTAGAATGACATTCACACAATGAATTATGACATAAATAAATTACCTAAGTAGAATCTCCATCACTAAATTCACCCTCACTCTCATCAGTATCACTTGATTGGAATGTACCTTCGCTAGATGCGTCCAACTCGGATTGATCCATTAACTCTCTTTCAACTTCTTCCCCATTTCCGGAAATGTCCGGCAGAGAATTAACAATAATGTCCGGCGTAATTTGCAACGGTACGTGGGGTCTTGAAAACTCATCATCTTGGTACGGAGCATCTTTTTCAGGCTGGTTGATTACATTATCAGTAATTATACTGCGAGCCTTTATCTTAATAACACCCAACCAGCCATGATGTCCTTCGAGATATGGCGAGTAATAAACCTGCTCTGCCTGTTGTGAAAAAATGAATGGGTCGTACGCCTTATTATACCTTCGAGACAGCCTAACTTGAACAATACCATAATTTTTATCTATTTTTGTCCCTACGTCAAGAGTAGGATCAAACCAATCACACTTGAAGATAACTAATTTCATCACGGGGAAACCGGTATAATCGAGTTCAAGGATGTCAGTTAGAACCCCATAGAAATCATCCTCTACATTGCCATCAGTGGCTCGCACACAAACACCATAGTTACACGTCTGCATTCCTTCATTCCATGTTTTTGTGTTAAATTTATATCCATTTACAATATAAGTATTCCATGATGTAACCCATCTGTTAGGCCCCCATGCCAAATTTGTCAACAATGGATTTTGAACATTGTTTTCTGGATCTAGTACCTAAAAAATCAAATATTATATTATTCTTATACATGCTATATATTTAAGGAGATAAAATGTATGCTTCAAAAAATGAAGATGCTTAACCTACATATTTACTGAACCACGTAGCAAAGTGAGAAGTAATTTCTCGATCAACCTGATCATTTGAAATGTCAGGTTGGAGATCCCTTAGAAAATTGCCGTACATCCTACATATGGGAGATTAACAGCAGGACGATTAATAATAATAAATGTCAATTGAACTTATTAAAGACGTTGTAGAAACTTACTCTAAATATGGCGCCACCTCTTCACAATTTTGAAGGATATACTGTTGGTATAAGCCCTAGAAGCCAATGTATTTCTTTAGACTTACATTTGTATCTTGCTATTTTATATATATATATATATATGATATGAGGCATTCCAGTTTATTGTGTTACTTGTTTAAACATAATAAAGTCCTTAGAATAGGGATTTCAGTTTAATAGAATATCAAGTATATGACTTGATCGTGAGACACTATTGAACAATGAAATCCTATTCTTAAATATCCGTAGTCAAGTATTTTATTAATAAGGACAATAATAATACAATTGAGAATATTATGTGTGCAGACTGATGACCATATCTCACGGGTCATAGATATGAGATATCGAGTTGCCATATAGGTACACATTAAGGTAATGATGTACTGGATTGACCCGCCATGAGAACACTACATGGAGCGTTATGTGAGTGTCATAAGTAGTTCTCATAGTGACAATGGTGTATGCAATCCTTCGACCTGAAATCACTACGATCCCTACATGAGGAGTCGTGTGCTTTAATATCATCAAACGTCATCTGTAATAGGATGATTATAAAGACGATCATTGGGCATACCACGAGCCATGCAGAGGGATGTGAGTGACCTAGATGGAATTTGTCCCTCCTACATGACAGGAGTAATATCTGTGGGGCCCTTGATAGAGTGAGACTGTAAAATGCATGGCCATGCTGAAATGAGTCAATATGAGATATTGACCTCATTTGTTGTTAAGTCTACTCGGGTATCAGGGAACATGATATTGAACCATACAAGGGTGACACATTCTATGCCTTGTGTTCAATATAGATATATGGACAAAGGGATAATAATGCACATGAATATTTGTCACAGAAAGGTTTCGTCAAATCACTGACTTTCTCACTACTTAGGTAGCAGTGATGTATTGCTAGATACCGCTCACTGTTTGTAATATTAAATGGGATTTAATGTTACTACTAACGTTTTGGGAACCTATAGGGTCACACACATAAGAGCGGATTAAAAGAAGCATTAAAAGGAGAGTTGGACTTTCCTATTGGGCCTAGCGCATAGTACATGGGCTTAGGTCAAGTGCTGCTCACTAACTCACTTAAGGAGGCGCTACTATAAGTAGAACACTTACCTTGTTGTGCAAAAAAAGGTTGATACCCTAGCCGCACAGAAAGAGTAAGAGTGAACAGTAAGCCTCGGTTTTGAAGCTAGCACTGCAAGACAGAGACGCTTCAGGTTCGTGACGTTGGACGTTCACGGAGTCCGCTCGTGTGGATACCTCTGGAGACACCGTTCGTGCGGTGTTCGTGATAGACGAATTTCAACCAACAGCCATCGCTTCAAGAGGTAAACTTTCTAATCATGAATCATGACCATTCGCTTGGATCCTTCGATGGGAATTTTTCCGCTGCATTTTATTTTGTTTTATACGCAAATTCCCAACATATACAGATGAGCAGCATTAATGTCACGCAGCTCCAAGAAATATCCTTTTGATTTGCCACTAAATCTGCCCGGATAGTTGAATATTGATATAGGAGGACTAGTTGAACATCCTTCGCTCGAATCAACGTTTCTAGGCATCCTTGTCCTTCTCGTGTTAACTTCGTCCGGATAGTAATAAGAGGCAAAAGTGGAAGTCTCCTCTACTAAGTATGCTTCACAAATGGAACCCTCCACTCGTGCCTTGTTCTTGACTTTGTGTTTAAGGGAGTGCAGGAACCTATTAAAGAGGGATACATACAAATAATTACTAGTTTTAGGGAAAGCTAAACTACGCTCTCGTGTTCATGAATTTCATATGTATTAAGTAAAATAGTTGATGTTGTTTACCTCTCAAATGGATACATCCAGCGGTATTGGACTGGGCCACCAACTCTTGCTTCGTAAGGTAGATGAACTGGCAGGTGTTCCATGGAATCAAAGAAACTCGGCGGGAAGATTTGCTCCAGCTTACATAACAAAATGGGTATCTTGACTTCCATATCCTTTAATTGATTCATGTTTAGTGTTGTCGATGTAAGCTCCCTGAAAAAGTGGCTAAGCTCAACAAGTGGGTTCCAAATTTGCTTCGGTAATGCGTCGAACGCAATTGGAAGCAGCCGTTGCATGAAAACGTGGCAATCATGACTCTTCATTCCATGTAACTTTGCTTCCTTAATGTCAACACATCTACCCAGATTGGAAGCATACCCATCTGATAACTTTAGTTCTTTAACCCACTTACAGACGGCCAATTTCTGTGCTTTGCTTAGTGTATAACTTGCCTTCGGTTTGATAAGTCTGCCACGACCATCGTCTTGCAACTCAAGCTCCTTACGATTACAAATGTCAGCCAGATCCAATCGGGCTTTATTTGTATCCTTTGTCCTCCCCTTGATGTCCATCACAGTGTCAAACACATTCAAAAACACATTCCTCTCAGTATGCATGACATCAATGTTGTGACGGAGTAGCTGCGTCCTCCAATACGGCAACCTCCAAAATATACTTTGTTTTGTCCAATTATGGTTGACGCCATAATCAGGAATATGTTCTCCTTGGGATTCATGGACGAGCGGGTAAATCTTGTACTCTGCGCCATACATTAGGACCAGTCAAACGTGGTGGAGGCGGTGTTCTCTCCGCACAACGCTTCTTGAATGCATTCTTGTTCCGCCTATAAGGATGATCTTCTGGAAGGAATTGACGATGACAATCAAAATATGAGATCTTTCGACTGTTTTTAAGCGTGAATGCCTTTGATCGCTCCATACATATTGGGCATCCAAGCTTCCCCGCGGTCATCCAACCCGACATCATCCCATAAGCAGGAAAGTCGTTGATCGTCCACATTAAAGCCGCTTTCATGATGAAATTCTGCCTCAAAGATACGGCATATGTCAACACACCATCATTCCACAGCATTTTCAACTCATCTATCAGCGGCTGCAAGTACACATCAATCTTACCTTTTGGATTAGACGGACCCGGAATTGTGACTGTTAGGAAAATAAACTCCAGCTTCATGCACATCCCCGGGGGAAGATTGTACGGAGTCAGGATAACCGGCCAACAAGAGTATGCTTTTCCAGACTGCCCAAAAGGATTAAATCCATCAGCAGATAACCCCAATCGGACATTGCGAGGGTCCTGCGAAAATGCCATATGAACCCTATCAAAATGCTTCCAAGCTTCTCCATCAGATGGATGACACAAGATATCTTGCTCCCTCTCATGCTCACTATGCCACCTCATGTGAGCTGCAGTGGCCATCGAAGAGTACAATCTTGTAAGTCTTGGCACGAGCGGAAAGTACCATATCTTTTTTAGCGACCTCTTCTTCTCAATGCCCATCCTAGTGGTTGTCTTATACCGATCCGCACCACAAAATCGACAACATGTTATGCTTTCCATTTGAATCATCCTTATAGTACAACATACATCTATTCGGGTAACAATCAATTTTCAAACACCCCGGACCCAAATTTTCCACGGACTTCTTAGCATGATAAAAACTTGTAGGCATCCGATTGCCTTCGGCAACGCCTTGGACACGACCTGGTGAGGCGATTAAAACAGCCTTCTTGCATATTGTAGTCGATTTGATACTCAACCATTCCATTCACATCGACAACTCCGTGTACTCCCGACATCCTTCCCACAATGGAGATCGTGCAAGACTCAGCATATCATAGAATCTTTGAGCTTCGGGATTCGGATTCTCCTCTATGTATTGGGAACCCATTCCACCATCTTCTCCCCCATCTTCTTCTAGTACAACACCAACCGATGGTCCAGCATGATCCATTATC